>CM031235.1:370550732-370871765 GCA_018340775.1 Taxus wallichiana var. yunnanensis | reverse complement strand
GAGATAAGGCCCTTCTAAAGGTGTGATAAATCCTCAACAAACCACCAGAGCATATTATGAAGGGTGAATATCATATGCTAACTTAGACAAGATAGTTTTACAATGTGCATCATACTTCGCACATTCTTTTCATCCCTTATTTAATCTCCTTCATGGTGTTGATGCTCTTCTATTCAAACTCAGGGATGTGGAATTCTACCAAGAAGGAATTCTTTAAAGCAGTATAATCCACAACCATTTAATGAGGGTCATATTTCCTATACCAGCTATGCGCGTGCCCTTGCAACGTTGTTGCAAATTGACTAGCCTTCTACTCCGAGGTTGTGATCCCCTTTACATGCCATAGTAGCTCACACTTATGAACATGTTTTGTAGCATCTTCAATACCTTTGTAATCTAGAAAATGTAAAGACATCTCAAAGAAGACTTGAGGGGGTGGTTGGGGCCCTTGTCCACCTAAGCGGAGCCTATGTTTCCTGCCCGATCAGATCCACCAAGTCATGTGCCTCCTGAGCCACCAGATCCACTAGAACCACTAGGTCCACCAAGTCCTGTACTTCTCCTGACCCACCAAAACCACCAGGTCCTATAGTAGTCATGCCAAGTGTCCCCAAGGTTCCACTGAACTGTGTGACAATGGTCTGTGATAATGCCCCACTACCACTATTATACCCCATGCCACTCCTAGACGTGAGACCGAAGGCTTGTATACTTGCTCCTTGTCCAAAGACTCCTCTCGAATACTAGAATATGTGTATCCATAGAAGTGGGAACTGAAAAATTATACCTCCTAGGTGTAAATCTATCACTTCCACTGATACCAACTAGGTCAATGATACTCCTTCCTTGATCTAGAAAACCAAGTGCCAGGGTTCGGTCATTGGGTGGGTTGAGATCGTGCCAATGAATCTTCTCTCTCCACATGACGAAATCTCACCGGAAGGTAGAAGGGTCTCTCTTACATGCTTGCCAAGATGGGGTAGCACAGAATTTTAGGTTCCATGTCCCGCGTGAACCTCAACTCCTTCCCACAATGTCTGCCTCCATAGATCCATCACACTTGCAGCCTTCACATCGTCTAGAAATATCCCTTTCATGTGCTTCACTATACTTGAGTCATCTCTCCTCCCTTTCTTTCTCCATCGTAATATCTACCATCTTCCTCCACCCTAGCTCCCTTCCTAGCACTAGAATGGTTTAGCCGATAATTAGAAATGCCTCTAAAATTAAAGTAACAATCAAGATCTTCATTGCCTGAGGGATAGCATGTAGACATGATCCTTTGGGCTCCACAAAAATTCAAACTCAAAACTTATAGGAAAGAATGTGTGGAAATAGCGTACTCAGAGTGTAGCTAACTAACACACCCTTCCACTAATGATCCACAAGCTCACAAGTCCATGTCATATCTACATCTTAATGCCTATGGTATTCTTCTTGGGTCCATGCGCATGATCTAGAATAACAGACTTGATCTAGACGCATATGTTGAGAGCCATTCATATAGATTCTTTGGAAGCAAAGCAAAAAAAAATTTCATACAAATCATGGTAGAGGTTCTCTTCTACCCATATATGTGCATCAAACTCAGGTCCATTGCTGAATCTCTAAGTAAATTCATCCTCTATGCTCTTAAACTATGATTCAAGACTTTCCAAAGTTAAACATTATATCATTACTCATTATACATATCATGATGTATGTCATTTCCCACTACAACTTCAAAAGAGGTCCCAACGGAACTAAGATGTAGTCATTTTTACCCCTATTACAAAAGAAAGGAACCCATGCACATCGGCCTATCACCCAATGGGCATTGGGCACTCACCCGAGGCACGCGTGGGTGCCGAGTCTCTCTTTTATGTGAGTTTAGTGGGAAAAATCATCTATGATCCATTGTTTAAGAGATTTGAAATGAAGTAAAACATACAAGCACCATAGAGCTTCATAACGGCTTCTAGATCCTTGTAGTCATTTCTGACATAAAGAAGAGCTTAATGATTTTATAACTTATACCAAAACAGAAAGAAGTTGTATAAGAATCCATACTTAATCATAAACATAAATGAAAAAGAACTATGAGAAAGATGTATGCATCAGAATCATCAATGTTCATATTCATGTAAGCTGGTAACCTCATTACATTCATGGAGCCATTACAGAATGTCACAGAGAAGCAGACCGCAGTCATGCATTATAACTAGAATTATGTGGCTAGGCTCTCAAAAGAAGGTTTATACCACCCCCATACCCTTGTTACATCCTTCCCTAAGCACAATTACCCAAACTAACAGAGTTCTTGCAGTATTTCTGCAGAGCTCCGCCCTCTATCTATTTCTCCCTATCTTTACTTCTTGTAGGTGCTTGTATATATAGGCTTTCTATACACGCCAACTCATCCTCCGTGGCCTTCGGATCGATGCCAAGTGTCTAAATGTGGTCCTCCATGCAAGCATGCTCCTCTAGGCCTAAGCTTTCCACTTTTTACCATGATGTGCTTCTAGAAGCTTCTACCGCATGCATGCTCCTTCCTAGGCCAACTGTATGTCGAGGTTGGCACCTTATCTACTCCACATGCATAGTCGGGTCATGCTTTTCACGTGTTCTACCAAAAATGCCCAATATGGCTAAGTCCTAAACCCTTGGTTTACGTCACGGGTGCACCACGGGTTTCCTTAAAGCCTTCCTTAAACCTTGCCCTACGCGCTTTATCCTTGCGCGCCTTTCTTCAACTAGGCCTTGTGCACCTATGTGCCTTTTTGTACTTAGCTAATATTTGGGGGCCAACAACGGATGTCAACCTCTGTTTGTTTAACAAAAGTGATGTAAAGGATGAAATTGTAGTAAACTTCTACGAAATAGGAATATTGTTGAATCTAGAAAATGACAAGAGATTGATCTAAAAAGTTGATTAGATTAAAATAACTTTAAATTGACTATTACATGGTCAGTCGATAGTGACCCAAATTGTACAGGTAGGTAGAAGCGACTTAAGAGGGTGGATTTGGATTATAAGCTGAATATGCATACCTTGAGGCCTAAATGTCAATTTGGAAGATGGGAGAGGTCTGTTATAAACCATTTCGAGAGATGACATGCAAACTAAATTCTAAGGTAGAAGATGCATAAAATATGACAAAAACTATGATCTAGATAGGATGTTTAGCAAACTAGACTTGGGTGGATGGTGACCTGTAGAAAGTAGGATCGGTGGCAACTATAGAATTAGATAATGTTGAGGATGAATGGATGAGGATGGTAACCTACAAGAAAACAAGATAGAAGAGAAGGTTGTTGGAGAAGTTATGAGTGTTGTTCAAGATGATCTAGACTGTCAAAGATTGACACAAGCAATACAAAGATAATTCAATGAAAATCTCAATAAAGCTACATAGAAATAGCAATAAGTTTCAAAAAGATGATCATGAGTGATGAAAGCATGTTGAAATGATGTCGAAAGATCTTTGATTGTTGCAAAAATGTCTAGGCGAGAGAGCAAGTTCACAGTTGAATTCAGTAAGAGAGTTTGGATGTTTTGCATGCATCTGATTGAGAATTAGAAAGGAAGGATTCAATTTTATAGGGTCAATGGCGACTAGGCTTGGTCAACACCATTACGGGAAATTTTCCCCATTGGGTAAACTTTTATGATTTTGGCGTGATTTCATGTTTTTAAGGATTGGCAAGTTCTTTAAAGCATGTAGGTGGGATTAGATTGTTTGGGGTGAATTGTAGTTAGTTAGGACATAAAAATAGATGGGAGAAAAGCTTAGAAAAGCAAGGGGATAGATTTAAGATAAAAGCATCTTAAATAGAACGTTGGTTAGGGAAAGATAATGGATATTAATTATTTAATAGGAACAAAGATTAATATGGATGGGATAATTGGGCATGTAAGATATTAAAAGATGAATTAATTAATTAATGTGGCTTAATTAATTAATGGGAATTGGATAGGCATTTAATTAGATAAAGGGGATGGATTAAATAAATATATGCATGCTTGGTGATCGAAAGGTGTGTAGATACCAAATTTAGGTGTCTACAAATAGTTCATCTCATGATGGTTCATGCTTTTAGAGTTGCCTTTACTTGTAAGAAAACTCTAGATATTTTATGTGGATGAGCATAACCTACTAGATCAATGGATGCCCATGAAATTTGGAAGATGGAGGAATGTGATGTTGTCGAATGTTTGATTCAGATTACATATATCACCATTCCTCGTTATTTTGGTTGGGTATGAGAGGAATATGCTCTTTTGGAAGTATTTAGAAGGATATCCAGGCGAGGGAGGATCAAACGATCATCTTAAAACCAAAAATGGCATCTTGACTTTAAAAGTGATGTGAAATGTCCCCAAAATCCTCAATTTCAATCTCCTAAAATACTTGATCATTCCTTGTAAAGTTTCCTTCTTTTGAAAGGCCTCTCCAAGACATTACTAATGGATCAAATATGAGGAAAAATGAAACTTTACATCAAAATTGATCACCCAAAAATCACACTGAGCATTCACAAAGAAATCCCGTTCGTAGACTCCATGATGATTTACCCTTTTCGTAGGTTTTTGTTTTGTTGTTCGTTCCATGGCCTTAGAATGTCATTTACTATCTTCACAGAAAATATCTTCATTTGGCGGCATTTGAGTGTTCAACGGCCTTCCAAAACTCATATGGCTAAACCTTCTTTGTTTGACAACATTCCACGACCTTCCAAAACCTCCATGGATCGAACCACATTGTCACGGTTTTCCCCAATGCTCTGTGGCTACTTTGTGACTCTTGAAATTTTAAGTTCTCGTGGGCCTTGCATTAAACCTCCCCACATGCCGCAAAGTTCTATTCCCTCACCGAGCGGCACCTAAACTTCAGTGACCCTCCTTCATTTCTGAGAATACTTCTTTAGTAAACATGTGGAAGACCATGATAGTATTCCATAGTTTTTTTAACTTAACCACTTTTATAACTTATTTCATTTACTTTTTGGTTCCGACAACAATGTGTTCCCCAAAGTGGCCTTGACCTTTGTTGTGTGGCATTGCATTACTAACTTAACTTGACCCTTAAGAGCTCTAGCCTTCTCTAAGTTCATGCGAGATTATTCTATTTTTGGACTCGGAGCACTAAGTTCATGTTTTTGCCTAAGCCCTTTGTGTTAATTCTCTTGTTCCACCTGATGCTTTAGGAGAAATGGAACACTAAATTCCAAATTTTGTAGTACACTAGGATAGTGTTTCATGACTTTACTGACCAAAAATCCGCTTAAGTCTTTGAGTTGTATTTCCTTCATTCCATTGGTTAGGAGAACCCATAGAAAATTGACATCTTGGATTCTAATGACCAAAAATCTCTAGTGTTCTACAAATTTCAAACTCAAAAATTCCTAAGTACAACATTGGATTTGTTAAGTTGTCAAAGTAAGCATGAGGGTTATTTTGGACAACAATTTTGGTGAATCGGCGAGGTTGTCTTCTACTAGATATGAAGACCAGTAGTCTTAAGCAATCCATTGGGCATGGAGCTAAGTAAATAACTTGAATTGGTCTTCACAACCTTTAAACTCTATAACTCAACCTTGAATCTGTAATGAAGAGTGAACCTATTACTAAAATAAAGTGGATTATTGGAACCTGAGATAATACACTTAAAAATTGCCCAAAAATCTGATTTTCACCATGAACCCTCTCCTTCAATTGGCCCAATCTGTACATAACCACAAGAGGAGACCCACAAAAACTATGTAAAAAAGATGAAAATCATACATGTTCCAAAATGAAATATGAAAAGTATGCACAAGTACTTATTTTTCAAGAACCAACCGTTGTATATATAAGGTGACACCATATCTCAACAAGCTGATCTTGAGATGTATCCCATTATTTAGGATAGGAAGTTCATCTCCATTCAGCTTTGATAATTGAAAAGTGTTATTTGATTTGTAACTAGAGATTATATAAGGGCCACTCCAAATGGCATCAAATTTGGTTTTCCTACTGGTTGAGCTTTGTCCTTATCCCATTTGAGGACAAGGTCTCCTTCCTTGAAGGTTCTTTTCATTACTTTCTTATCAAAGAATTTTTCACTTGGGCTTGTTGTCTTTCCATTATGTGCATGGCCTTGTCTCTTAGCTCTTATAGCTCCATCATATCCACATATCTGACCTTTATTGCCTCTTATTCAAGCATTTCAAGTTGGCTTATGAGTTCCAAGGTTGGAAAATTAAGGGAAATTGGTAATATTGCCTCTTTTCCATAAACAAGTTTGAATGGTGAGCTACCAATTGACCTCTAAGGAGTGATCCTATCAACCCACAAAATTGTTTTCAAATTTTTATGCCAAGTTCTTTGATGTTCTCCTAGGGTCCTCTTAATAATCCTTAGAATGTTCTTGTTTTTTTATTCATCAAGCCCATTGCCTTGGGGATAATAATTTTAAGATGTGTTTAAATGGATTCCATTTCTCATAAGCCCATCCAATTATTTCAGTTCCTAAGAATTCCAAGGCGTTATCTGATATGATGGTTATAGGGACCCCAAATTTGACTACAATTCCCTCATAGAATTCTAGGATACTCACTTCATTTGCTTCCTTCAAAGCAACAACTTCAGTCCATTTGGTAAAATAGTCAGTTGTAGTCAATATCCATTTGTGCCCTAAGCTTGAATGTGGGTTAATCACTCCTATAAAATCCAACCCCTATTGCATAAATGGTTGCTCAATTGAAATGAGGTGAAGGAAAAGGTCTGCAAGTTTTCTTTTCCCATAAATAAATCACACTTCCTGCATTTTATGATTTTTCATGGAAATCCTTGAAGATGTTAGGCTAATAGTAACCACCCTTCATGATCTTGAGGGTTGTGGCCCTTGGGGAAAAATGTCCTCCTCTGCGGGCTGTCATGGAATTCTATAAAAACAATTCTATCGATTGGCATCAACACACCTTAGAAGAACACCATTGATGTATTTCTTAAACAAGATTCCATCTATGAGCACATAAGGAATGGATTGCAATCTGAAGTATCTTCTTTTTTCCTTTTTCAAACCTTGAGGATAGCCACCTATTTGTAAGAAGGTCATCATATCTTAATACTAGCTATTAAGAACATGGGGAGGAGGTGGTTGGTCTTCTTGTAACATGTAGACCTCCTTATCATCTCCTAAATATGTTGCAAGTTGTTCACACAACCCTTTTCCTCTCACAAGTTTGGTGACCTTGATATGAACATCATACTCCATGACCTTGGTGATCCACCCATCTCTCTTCTCATTCCATATCTTTATTCAAGAGGAATTATTTCATGCTTGGATGAGACACCATCAACTAAATATTATTATTTGAAAGCATGTGTCTAAATTTTTAAGTGCACGGATAACAATAAAGACTTCTTTCTCAAAAAAATTGTACCTAAGCTCATAATATTTGAGTTATTAACTGAAAAAGGCTATAGGTTTCTCCAAGAAATTGTTGTTTGGTTGAACCAACATGGTATAAATGATTTCCCTTCCTCTAAATGCATAAAGAATAAAATCTTTATTATAATCAAGGTTTATAAGAGTGGGGGCTTGAGAAATGGATTTCTTGATATTTTCAAAATGTTCTTACCTTCATTTGACTAGTTAAAGGAAACATTATTCTTGAGCATAAAAGTAAGAGGTTTAGCTAAAGTAGCAAAGTTGGGAATAAACATTCTTACAAAATTTATTGTTCCTAGGAATCTTTGCAAACCTTTCTTGTGCCTAGGGAGAGAGAGGGACAAAATTGCATTCACTCTATCTGGATCTATGGTAAGACCATCTTTTGACACCACATGTCCAAGCAACTTTCCTTCGTGAACAACAAAACATATTTATTAGGATTAAAGAAAATGCCATACTCTTGACATATGGCAAATACCTTCCTCAAATGATCCAAGTGTTCACTTGTGTGTTTTGAGTAGACGGTTATGTCATCCAAATATACCAAGATCATGTCACCAACAATTCCCTTAAAGGCCATATCCATTACTCATGTTGTTGCAGACTCACGGACCCTTCGGATGCGAGATCGGGCTTCTAGGTTGATCACTCTAGCATCCAGTGTGATTGCACAACATGGAAACCTCTCTCCAAGCGTGGGACTTGTGAAACTAAGAGAGGAATCTCCAGATTAGAGGTTGGTTCCTCAAACTCCTCTGATTTAGATCTATATTTTTACAAAACTACAGAGGTTTGAAACCTAATCCTACTCTAAAATCCAAGGAGACAGAGATAGAAAGTGAAAAAATGAAACTAAACTAATAGGTGATACACCAAAGGAGGAGTGGTGAACACTTCTTGTTCTGCAGATAGACATAGATCATAAAAATGCAACATAAACATCATGCACAAGCTGATAAGATGTAATCAGAAGTCTGAAATGAAACAAGCAACACAAACAGAGGACTGAAAACTGATCACAGAGCCTGTATTGTCATTTCCATTGTCAAAATCCTTGTATTACAACATCAAAAGGCGAAAAACTCAGCTACAATTTTAGAAGAGGTCGATACTTGCAAAAATCACTTGTTATAGGTGAAAGAATAAGCTTGTTATCAAAGAAATGTTCCCCCTTTAGAAATGAGCCAAATCGGCTTTTATAAAGGCAAGGGTCGAGCCTGGGGACAAAAACATACAAAACATGGGAACCCATCCCTCCTTGACTGCAGATGCATTAAAATGGCATGGGGGACCTTACAAACCCATACCCTGTCATTTTGACGGATTACAGGAGAATGCGACCCATTCTGCATTAAATCTGGTCACTGGAATGTCACTTCTGGCCATGAACACGCATCAGAGCCATTTCTCAATTTTCCTCTCCATACTACACCAAAACTCAATATTAACCCCAGAATCATGTAGAGAATTTCACAAGCTTTCCGTTGATATAAAGAACATGCAAATCCGAGCTCTGGATCAAAAGATATGGAGATCTGAAGATTTAGGGCACAAAATAGGCAAAAACGGATTTTTAAATTTCTTCCCGCGCTCTGCCACCTGGATGACACGTGGCATGCATTGATTGGTCACGTAATTCTCTCTCCTTCCCTACTTCGTTGGACACGTGTCTTCTTTTTATTGGCTCGGGTCAGTGCTTGAAACCTCGCCCTTTGACTTGGACTTTTCTCCTTGTGACACGTGTCATGATTTGGTTGGTCCATGGTCGCCGGCTTTCGCGCCCTTCACGTATTTTTGTCCGGATGTCCCTAATGTTGTTGTTCCCGTTTGGCCGAACCAGCCAGTTCATGTCCTTCACGTACATTTTTCCCACTTGTCCGGAGCATGCGGGACAAATTCTTCGAACCGCCCGAAATGGGCTTCCTTTGCTCTCGGCCACTTCGCCTTTTCGCGTCCTTCGCATCCTCGTGGCCCAGATGTCCCAACTGCTTAGTGTGAAAATTCTCCATTTCGGCCGATCCGGGCGGTTCGCGTCCTCAAGGCCCAAATGTCCCGAGCAGTTAGTCGATTTTCTTCTCCTTCGGCCGAACCGGCTTTCCGCGTCCCACACGTCTCGACGGCCGGTTGTCCCTTTGCTTAAATCTTCCTTTTCGGCTGAACCGGCCGGTTCGCGCCCTTCACGTCCATTTGTCCCGGATGGCACAAGATTGCTTTGCCATGGGCCACTGAGGCTTTTCAACCGATCCACGCCTTGATGTCCCAAATGTCTCGACTGTTCTAGGACAAGGACTTAGCCGATTTTCACAATTTTCTAGCCCAAGCTTATTTTCTGCAACTTTTTCACATTTTCTCAGAGCTTGCTCTTTTCAACCTGGACAGGAGAGTTAGAAAAATTTCTGAGGGGACCCTAGAAACATGATTTTTGCCCTGAATCCATCCATTTGCCTAGGACTTGAGAATTCTGATGTATGTTATCAAATCAACCCTGGGGGTGGATTTGGATAACAATTTGGCGACTCAGCGGGGATACCTGCCTACTAGGTAGAAGATACCAGTTGCCTGAAGTAGTCCATTGGGCATGGAGTCATCAAATATTCTGTTTAGAACCTCAACTAACTCAGAATGTGCAAGGAGGAAGATGGAATGTCACCTGATGAAAGCAAGGACTGCAAAACATCTCCATGGATAGCAAGCTGTGCCAAAGCACTTAGGGAAAACAAAACTAACCTACAATAAACAATGTGCACAAGCACTTGGAGGAAAGAAAATATAATCTAATATTTACAGAGGTAGTGAACTTCCCTCTAGAAGCAATGCTTGAGATAGATTCCATTGACTGGAATCTGCAATTCTTCACCATCCAATGAGGCCAATTGGAAAGCATTGATGTTCTTGCACTTTTGACCACGTATGGGCCACTCCAAATGGCATCAAATTTTGAATGCCTTCCCGGTTTTGCTCTATCCATATCCCATTTCAACACTAGATCTCCAACTTGAAAAGATCTATCCTTGGCCTTTCTATCAAAGGTCTTCTTGATCAAAGCTTGATCCTTTTCCATTGCTTGGGATGCCTCGATTTCTGATCTCGCAACTCCATCAATTCTTCATACCTCACCTCCATGGGCTCAAACTCTAAAGTAACTCTAGTTGCTTCATGAGTTCCAATGTTGGCAACTCAAGTGACATGGGCAAGATTGCCTCTCTTCCATGAAACAAGCCTAAATGGAGAGTTACCGTGGATCTTTTGGGAGTCATCCTATCATCACATAAGGCTGATTTTAGCTTGGTATGCCAAGACCTCTGATTCTCATCAAGAGTTCTCCTAATGATCCTCAACAAGTTCTTGTTTGTAGATTCGGCCTAGCCATTACCCTGAGGGTAATAGTTCGATGAAGTGCTTAGGTAAATACCGTTCTTAACAGCCCACTCAGTCACCTTGGATCCAATGAATGCCAATGCATTATCAGAGATTATTGTGGTAGGTACACCAAATCTGGTTGTTATCCCCTCTTAAAAGTCTAAGATGCTAGACTCATTTGCCTCTTTGAGTGCTACTGCTTCTGTCCATTTGGTGAAGTAGTCTGTGGCTTTCAAAATCCATTTGTGCCTTGGCTTGAATTGGGATTAATGACTCAATGAAGTCCAACCCCATTGCATGAATGGCTGGTCAAGCGAGATTGGATGAAATGGAAGGGCAGCAAGTCTTTCTTTTCTGTGAAGAATGCACAATTCTTACACCTCTTGATCCATGCATAGCAATCACTTTGAAAAATTTAGGCCAATAATAACCAGCCTTCATGATTTTTAGAGTTGGCACTCTTGGTGCAAAATGGCCACCACTGGTCCACCATGAAACTCTTCCAACACCCTTTGAATCGACTGTGCTAATGCATCTCAAAGAAGACTCCATTCACATCTCTCTTGAACAAAACTCCATCAACAATGGCATATGGAACAACCTCGCAACTTGAAGTGTCTCCTTTGGGTCTTGTTCATCTCTCGGAGGGCATAGGCCTCGTGCACAGGAAGTGCATAATATCTTGGGTCCAGCAAGGAGTGGGGAAAGCATTGTCTTCTTCTTGATTACCACTTGGCTCATGGGTCTGTCTGGGATCACAAAACAGTTTCTTCTTCGTTGCATACTTCCTTTGCTTCCCAAAACCAGTTGCTCACATAGTCCTTTCCCTCTTACCAGCTTGGTGATCTTGATCTCAATGTCATATTCCATGACACGGGTGATCCAACCTGCCCTTTTCTCATTCAAATCCTTGTTGAGGAGGAAGTCCTTAACTCCAGCATGTGAGACCAGCAACTGGACCTTGTTGTTTGAGACTAAATGCTTGAATTTCTTCAAGCTTCTGATTACTGCAAGTACATGCTTTTCAATAAAAGAGTACCTCACCTCAGCAGTCATCTAGGCTCTGGCTAAAAATGGTAATCACTGCTCATCATTATCTTTGTTCTGCTGTACTAGAATGGCGAAATAGTGTCATCACCTCCAAATGCATAGAGGATGAAATCCTTGGAGAAGTCTGGGTTGATGAGAGTTGGTGCTTGAGAGATAGCTTCTTTGATTGCTTCAAAACTCTCATTTCCTCCTGCGGTCCACTTAAAAGCCATGCTCTTCTTTAGCATTTTGGTGATGGGCTTGACAAGGGCTGTAAAATTTGGGACAAACCTTCGAACAAAGTTTATCCTTCCCAAGAAACTTTGAAGAGCCTTCTTGTGACTTGGCAATGGTAGTGCTCATATGGCTTAAACCCTCTCTGGGTCAATTGCCAGTCCCTCTTTCGAGACAATATGGCCTAGAAGTTTCCCCTCGTGAGCCAGGAATATGCATTTTTTGGGATTCAATGATACCCCAAATTTTCTACACCTCTGAAATACTTGCCTGAGGTGAAAGAGATGGTCCATTGCATTTTTTGAGAAGACAGTGATATCATCAAGATATATCAAAACTATTTTGTTGATCAAGCCTTTGAATGCCATGTCCATTGCCCTTTGAAAGGTAGCACCAGCGTTGGACAGCCCAAATGGCATCTTCTTGTAGGCATAGGTCCCCCATTTGGTGGTGAAAGTCGTCTTGAACCGGTCATCTTCTTTCACCATCACCTGATTATACCCGAGTAGCCATCTAGGAGAGAAAATCTCTCTCGAACCGGATACTAGTTGCAATATTTGTTCCATTGAAGGAAGCGGGTAATGATTTTTGAGAGATGCCCTATTGAGGTCTCGGAAGTCCACACACAACCTAATTTCTCTACTCTTCTTCTGACTGAACCAAGTTAGCAACCCAGCTTGAGTGCTTGATCGGGAATATAATGCTTGCCTCTATTAGCTTATTTAGCTCTTTCTTCATTAGAGGCTCAATGTGAGGGTTAACGAGGCCTTTGCTTTTTCGACATGCTTGGATTACGGATCTAATTCTATGGTATGTTGTGCCAAATTCAGATTGAATCCTCTCAAGTCTTCATAGCTCCAAGCGAAGACATCTGGAAATTCTTGGAAAAGTCAGTATGAAATCTGATTTCTCCTTCTCAAAGGGCCACTTTACCAATTTGAAGTGTTTTGCCTTCCCAACCGGAATCGGCTCTGAATCTTCTCTCTTGACTGTATGTTAGCCTTTTCCTTATGGAATCAGTCGTTAGGGTTGAAGATAGACTCAACATCACTAAACCCTTGGGAAGCTTGTTTTTCGCACTTTGCACTACTTGATCCCCATACTGCTTTGCTCTAGTCTGTCACGATTCCTAGCTGAGAATTCAGCCTCTTTTTGTAAAAAATTGACGATCTGTTGATCGTTCTCAAACACACGTACAACTTATATTATTATCTGAGGCTGTTGGCCTCACAATCACATGGATATGAGGCTGTGTTTTTTCCCTTTTGATGTTGTCAACCACATCAAACGTTGCTCCAACTGCTGCGAGCCTATTTGCGGCTTCATTTTCTTTCCTGGGTATGGACACGATGTTGAAAGCTTTGAAATCCTCAATGAGGTCCCATACCCTATTCTTGTAGTTCTTCAGTAGGTCATTCTTTGTAGCATGTTGTCCCCTGACTTGATTGACGATCAGATCACTATCCCCGAACACTGCAAGTTATTTATACCCTTCTTCCTAGCCCGGTGCAGTCCATGAATTAAGGCTTCATACTCAGCTGTGTTGTTTGAACAAGAAAACTAAAAATGGAAGGCTGAGTAATACTTTATGCCTTGTGGTGAAATGAGCATAGCTCCTCCTCCTGCACCATGTCTACTCCTTGACCCATCGAAGAACAATTGCCATACTTCATTCTTGTCTTTGTGATCCGGCTTGGTGATGCTGGGGAGAGGTTGATTCCCTTCATGTAAACAATAAACTCCTATCACAGATTCTTCTACTTCTTGATAGGGATCAAAAGCATGTATCTTGTTTTCCCATTCATCGAGAGTCAAATCCGGAATGCTTCCAACTTTGGTGTCGGCTTCATCTATGTTTGGATAATCTTCTTGATCAAATGTTGAACAGTTGGCATTGATTTGGCTTGGAGTGTAAGGCTCAATATGGAAGTTTGCGATAGGTTCGGACCTAATTGTAGCCTTAGTTCCATATCTTGTTACGAATAGCATGTGTGACCAATCAGCAGACAAATACCCTCCAATCTTGGTGTGAAGTCCCTTGACAAACATAGGGAAAAGAGTGGTGGAAGGTCTATGATTGATACATCTTGTCTCAAAACAACAACATTTGGACATGCATGCAAGGTAAGACTCAAATTTCTAATAACCCCAAATGTTGCTATTGCTGTCCCATCTACCTGCACTACCCCTTTGGATGTTGTTTCATACTGGAGCCCTAGCCGATCACCTATCTGTTTAGGCATTCTTGAGCTACTTGCCCTGAGTCTATCATGCAATTATGTACTAGTTGATTTCCAATGATTAATGAAACATAGAAGGAGGGGGCTTCAACATTTTACCTTGTTGTCCTCCATGACTTCCTCAAAGTGGGCAGCATTTGTAAGCACTTTGTCTTGCATCCGAACCTCTTGATTGAAGTTGGCCAATCCTTCATGGCAACTGCAGCAGATCTCTTTGTCCTAGGATGGATAGGGATTCCCACATTGATATATTGACGTTTGTCTTCTTCATCATCGATGATGATCTTGAATGGTGATGAAGGATCTCTCTGCTGTCCCTTGGTTTGCACATTTACTCCTTGCACGTGGGCAGCAACAGTTGGCATTTGAGTTGGCCTAGGGGCTGTTCTTGGCTGCCCTTGTGCATTTGAAACTGGACTTTGCTTGCCAATCATTTGTGGAGCCGTGGAAGGTTGTGGATTGGCTGGGGCTAATGGTTGTTCTTCACCCAAATTTCTCCTCTTTGACCTTGTGTTGGCTATAACACCTTGAGAAACTGCTTGATTCATGCCATAGAAATCTTCTGCTTGCCAGTTCACCAATGTGGTGTCATTTGGGGCTGATTGCTATTGGAATGTTTCTTGTTGTTGACTATTTCCTTGACTACCCTCGCCCTCCACACCAGTAGTTGTCACCATCAATGCTTGATTGAGAGCACCATTGAAGCACATGGATTGGTTATGAGGCTCATTGCATGGAAAGCACCAATCATATTCTTGGGCCATGTTATTTTGTGTTGGCACTAATGCCTTGGAAGCGATATGGCATTTGGATTATATGGCTGAAATGGTCTATTGGCGTGGAGGCCTTGTTTGATTCATATTTGCAACTAGATTAGGTGGTCTTTGTGGTTAATATGGCTGCCTATTAGGCTAAGCTTGGGGTTGATAAGAAGGTCTGAA
Source organism: Taxus wallichiana var. yunnanensis (assembly GCA_018340775.1). Classification (NCBI taxonomy): domain Eukaryota; kingdom Viridiplantae; phylum Streptophyta; class Pinopsida; order Cupressales; family Taxaceae; genus Taxus; species Taxus wallichiana. The sequence continues at coordinate 370,856,543 of CM031235.1, read as the reverse complement.
ACCTTGGGCTTCTGCCTCTTGAGAGTAGTAACCAGCTCATTGCCTAGCTTTTGCAACTGTTTCATGACCTCTTGGAGTTAATTTGAAGCACTAGAGGATGAAGTGGAAGCTTCATTTGAACTCTGATTTCTAGGAGTGGGAACAGGAGCCAAAGTGGGTGCTTGACTAGTGCTTGGATTTTCTAAGTTTGGATACAAGGGCATGGGAGGCCTAGGAGCCAGTTTACCAGCTTGAATAAGACAGTTTTCAGCCCTAATGGCAATGCTATAAGCCATAGGGATAGTTATGCCTCCCATGGACTGAATCAACATAGAAATATCAGAATTTAAAGCTTTAAGGTAATATAGAAAAGCACCTTCTATTGTTGGCCTGACTGCCACTGGAATCCTATCCCAAGACCTTTGAAATCTGAAGTTGAAGTCAGTCAGCTGCTCGTTGGGGGCTCTCTTGATAGTTGTCAGCTGCTCCAAAAGAGACAAGTTGTCTCCCTTCTCTCCAAATTACTCGTGAAGTGCAATACACAGCTGATTCCAGTTTGTGATAGAACCAGCTCCAAGGCTCCTAAACCATTGCAATGCTTTACCCTTGAAGGAAGATGCCAGTAACTTGACAGCCACTTGCATTTCATTGATTTCATGAATTGCACAAAGGTTAGCAATGTCTTTAACATGATCTCCTGAGTAGTCTGATTTTCTTCCAGTGAAGTAGGGAATGTTCTTCAAGGCTGCAATAGGAACTGGATGTTGTGCATTGAGAGCAAGTGAGCTGCTTCTGCAAAGTTGACGTAGGGATTTTTCTCGAGCCATCTCGATTGGTCTTAAAACCCTTGTTGACTGAATGAAAGGTCTACTAGGTGGAGGAGTTGAGAGAGTTGTTTGGTGGAGATCGAGACCTTTGAATCCTTCTTCCTCTTTGCCTTCTTCTTGGAGATAAGCTGCGGGTATTCAAACAAAGCACTTCTTCTTCTCCAACTCTTGACCTTGTGGTGATTCTTCTCATGAGTTTTCGTGCCTGCATCACAAACCAGTTGATTCTTCCCTTGGAGTCACCAGATATGCAAATAATAGCTCTTATAAGCAAGAAAACTGCAGTAGATGCATATCAACTTTGCTGCAATAAAAATGAGACCTCTAGTGTCCCACCGGCGTGCCAAAACTGTTGTTGCGAGACTCACAGCACCCTTGGATGCAGATCAGGCTTCTAGGTTGATCGCTCTAGCATCCAGTGTGATTGCACAACATGGAAACCTCTCTCCAAGCGTGGGACTTGTGAAACTAAGAGAGTAATCTCCATATTAGAGGCTGGTTCCTCAAACTCCTCTGATTTAGATCTATATTTTTGTAAAACTACAGAGGTTTGAAACCTAATCCTACTCTAAAATCCAAGGAGACAGAGATAGAAAGTGAAAAAATGAAACTAAACTAACAGGTGATACACCAAAGGAGGAGTGGTGAACACTTCTTGTTCTGCAGATAGACACAGATCATAAAATGCAACATAAAACATCATGCACAAGCTGATAAGATGTAATCAGAGGTCTGAAATGAAACAAGCAACACAAACAGAGGACTGAAAACTGATCACAGAGCCTGTATTGTCATTTCCACTGTCAAAATCCTTGTATTACAACATCAAAAGGTAGAAAACCTATTACAATTTTAGAAGAGGTCTGATACTTGCAAAAATCACTTGTTACAGGTGAAAGAAGAAGCTTGCTATCCAAAGAAATGTTCCCCCTTTAGAAATGAGCCAAATCTGGCTTTTTAAACGGTCTGCAAGGTCGAACCAGGGGACAAAAACATACAAAACATGGGAGCCCATCCCTCCTTGACTGCAGATGCATTAAAATAGCATGGGGAACCTTACAAACCCATACCCTATCATTTTGACTGGATTACAGGAGAATGTGACCCATTCTGCATTAAATCTGGTCGCTGGAATGTCACTTCTAGCCATGAACACGCGTCAGAGTTGTTTCTCAATTTTCCCTCTCCATACTACACCAAAACTCAAGATTAACCATGGAATCATGTAGAGAATTTCACAAGCTTTCCGTTGATATAAAGAACGTGCAAATCGAGCTGGATCAAAGATATAGAGATCGAAGATTTAGGGCACAAAGCAGCAAAAGCGGATTTTTAAATTTCTTCCCGCGCTCTCGCCACTGGATGACACGTGGCACGCCTTGATTGGTCGCGTAATTCTCTCTCCTTCCTGCCGTTGGACACGTGTCTTCTTTTTTATTGGCTCGGGTCGGTGCCAAAACCCGCCCTTTGACTTGGACTTTTCTCCTTGTGACACGTGTCATGATTTGGTTGGTCAGCGGGTCTACCAGGCTTTTTGCGCCCTTTGCGTCTTTTTGTCTTGGATGTCCCAATACTATTGTTCCCCATTTCAGTGAACCACTGGCCGGTTCACATCCTTCACGTACATTTGTCCCGCTTGTCCGATTTATGCCAGGACAAATTCTTCTGAACCACCGAAATGGGCTTCCTTTGCTCTCGGCCACTTCACCTTTTCACGTCCTTCGCATCCTTGCGGCCCAGATGTCCCAACTGCTTAGTGTGAAAATTCTCCATTTCGGCCGATCCGGGTGGTTCGCGTCCTCAAGGCCCAAATGTCCTGAGCAGTTAGTCAATTTTCTTCTCCTTTGGCCGAACCGGCTTTCGCGTCCCCACGCACGCGTCCCCGACGGTTGTCCCTTGGCTTAAATCTTCCTTTTGGCGAACCGGCCGGTTCGCGCCCTTCAGCGTCCATTTGTCCGGATGGCACAGTGCTTGTGAGCCACCTGGAGGCTTTTCGGCCGATCCGCGCCTTGATGTCCCAAATGACCCGACTGTTCTAGGACATGGACCTAGCTGATTTTCACAATTTTTTTGCCCTGAGCTTGTTTTCTGCAACTTTTTCACATTTTCTCAGAGCTTGCTCCTTTTAACCTGGACAGGAGAGTTAGAAAATTTTCTGAGGGGACCCTAGAAACATGATTTTTGCCCTGAATCCATCCATTTTCCTGGGACTTGAGAATTCTGATGTATGTTATCAAATCAACCCGAGGGGTGGATTTGGATAACATTACCCTTTGGAAGGTTGTACCAACATTTGTTAACCCAAAAGGCATCTTCTTATAAGCATAAGTACCCACTTGGTGGTGAAGGTTGTCTTGAACTGATTTGATTCTTGCACAAGGACTTGGTTGTACCCTAAATAACCATCTAAGAGAGAGAATCTCTCTACCCCAGCCATTGTTTGAAGGATTTGTTCCATGGATGGAAGAGGATAATGGTCCTTTAGAGATGTTATGTTCAAGTCCCTAAAGTATACACATAATCTAATCTCCCCATTATTTTTCCTGACTGGAACCAAGTTTTCCACCCAAGAAGAATGCTTGATTGGGAAAATGATATTTTCCTCCATGAGCTTAGTCAATTCTTTTCTCATCAAGGGCTCCACCTTTGGATTGATAGGTCTTTGTTTCTGCCTGATAGGTTTTGTGTTGGGATCAATTCAATGGTATGTTGTGCAAGGATTGGATCAAAACCTTTAAGATCCTCATAACTCCAAGCAAACACATCATCATATTCTTTGTACAAAGGTCAACAAGAGATTGCTTTTTAGAATTGTTACATACCTTTCCAAACTTTAAAGACTTGTCTCTTGAAATGGCCACCTACTCATAGCTTTCCTCCTTGATAGTTATGTTCATTTTCTCTCCTTTGAACTGATCATCAGGGTTAAAGATGCTTTCTAAGGTGATTAATCCCTTAGGAATTTTTTTAGTCTTGAGTTGGATGATTTGATCCTCATATTGCTCTTGCAATCTTGACTGATTTCCAGCAAAGAAATTTGCCTCATCTTGTAAAAAAATTATAATTTTCCTATCATTTTCAAAAACTTTCCAACAAGTTGCATTATCTGGTATGGTGGGTCTAACCACAAGCTTGACATATTGGTCCAAACCTTTCTTGATGTCTTAAGGAATGTCATATTAGGACCCAACTATTTCAAGTCTATTATCATCTTTATTTTACACTCTTGACATCACTTAAACGTTGAAAACATCAAAACCTTCAATCATGTCCCATGTTCTATACTTATAGGATTTTAGTAGGATGTTCTTGGATACGTATTGAGTTCTAACTTGACGTATGACCAGTTCACTATCTTCAAATACTTGTAATAACTTGATTCCATGCTTTTACACCAATTTGAGACCTTGGATCAATGCCTCATACTCCACCACATTATTGGTACTAAGTTGAACTGAAGTCTAAATGCAAAGAAATAATTCTCCTTGGAGGAGAGATTAACATAGCCCTTGTGCAATACCATTTTACTTCTTGGCCCATCAAAATACAACTGCCATACCCCATCTTGATGTTCTGTGACTTCATAATTCTAGTTATAACAGCATTTTCCTCACCTATACATTAAGTTCCTAACCATGTCTCTTCATGTGATCATAAGGATCAAACTCAAAAAAAATTCCTTTGCCCAATTATCAAATAAAATGTCAAGAACCTCATCTATGGATGTGGAAACCTCATGAAGATAATCACTCTCCTCTTGATCATGCATAACACAATTCATATTCATATGCCTGGTGTATAAGGCTCAATGTGATTATGGGAAATATGCTCAACTTTGATAGTTACTCTAGTTCCATATCTAGTTCTAAGAAGCATATGTGACCAATTTGCATACAAGTATCCCCTTACCTTGCAGTAAAATCTCTAGAAAGGCATATGACAAAGAAGGGAGGGAGGTCAATGACTGAAATGTCTTGCAAGATTGAAATAATTGGACATGCATGCAGAGTAAGATTCAAATCTTTTATGATCCCAACTATGTTAACAAAAGTTCCATCTAGTTGGACAATCCCCTTGGTGATTGGTGTATATTTTATGCCTAATGAATCAACAATATTCTTGGGCATAAAAAAAAACTAATAGCTCAAAATCTATCATAAAATTGTGTACAAGGTACTTACCAATTATTACGGAGACATAAAAGGGAGGTGGTTTGATGATCTTGCTTATTTCCCCTTCTCTTAGTTGACACAAACTTGTAGAAGCACTGATGTACCTTTTGTTGGTTCACTTGTGTCATCAAGATGCTTCAAAGCTTCTTGTAACAAATCTATTTGTGTTGGAATGGAGAGGGATTCCCACATAGTCATATTCATGTTATTTTTCTTCATTTTCTCCACTATATTTAGAGGAATATGGCTAACCTTTGACTGGACCTTTGTTGTAGCAACATCCTCTCTCAATTGCTGATTGGTTTGAGTTTGATTTCTAGGTGGATTATCCCTTTTAATAATTTGATTTTCTTGTAATTCATAGGTTTAACAACTATTCCTTCTCTTGTTGTTTGGGGGAGATGTTTGACCACCTATGGGAGATGTTTCTCCTTCCATAACCATCTTCTTAGACCTTGTGTTAAGGAAACTAGACTAGTAACCTTATTTACAAATTCCTAATTTATTCCAAAAACTCACCCTCTTTCCAATTAAGAAGGGTAAATTCATTTGATACATGTCCCTAAGCTTCTTCTCCTCTTATAATTGACTCTTCATGTTGCTCTTGGAGTGTAGATGCACCTTGGACCATTAGAGCTTAGATGAGAACTCCAATTTTGCAATAGTTTTGATCATGGGGTTGATTACATGGGTAACACCACTCATAATCATGTGTTAAGTTGTTATGAATTGAAACAATGGCCTTATAATAGCCTACAACGGTAGGGAATTAGGTGTTTAATGGTCTAGGGTAAAATATTTGACCTTGTCCTTAGGCATTAACTTGATAGGACTACTTATTGGGTTGGTATGCTTGATTGAGGGGCTAGTAAGGTTTGTTTGTTAGGCTAATTGCCTCTTAAATGTCACCATTTCATTTCCAATATTTTTTTACAACATAGTTATAACTCCATGTAACTCATATAAGGGGGAAAGTAGGAGGAATTAACTAATTGATTACTCTAGGAATGGGTGCCAAAACATGTTGTATTAGGAGGGGTTCTAGAAATAGAGGCATTAATGACATGAGGGCTATCTTCCAACCTTGGACTAAATAATTTTCACCTCTGATAGCTATGTCATAAGAATTTGGTAATATGTTTCCTCCCATGGATTGAATTATAACAACCACATCATTATTTAAGGCTCTCAAGAAATATAGAAATACAATACTTGGAGAGGGTTTAAATAGAGGGGGAATTCTATCCAAGTATTTTGAAATCTGATATTAAAATATGTCATAACTTCATGAGGGGCTCTCTTGATGGTAGTAAGTTGCTCAATGAGGGATAAATGGTCACTTTATCCTCAAAATTCTTGCAGATTTTCTCCCAATATCATCCCATGTAGAGATAAAATATGGCTACTGAGACTTATATATCATTGCAATGCCCTCCCCTTAAAAGATGAAGCTAATAACCTAAGTGTTACATCATCTTCATTAATAAGGTGGACAGAGAAGACATTTGCAACATCAAACATCAAAAAAAGAATCAAGAGGAGGATGTGTTCAATGGGAGTGGTTGAATTCTCTCATGTAAAGAATGGGATGCTCTTAAAGGGAAGCTATTGGGATATCATGATGTGCATTTAAAACTAGGGGGCTACCACCATTAAAAGTAACAAAGGGTTTATTCCTTTGAAGGGCCATAAGAGAGGTGGGTTTTAGATTCTTATGAGTAGGAGAGGAAGGCCTAGCAGAAGGAGGAGTTGAATGGACTCTAGGTGATGGGAATATAGACCTCTTAATTGGTTTTACTCTTCCCCTTGGTGAAAGTTATAGGTATTCAAAAGACTCACCTCTTTCTTTGTTTTTCCTTGTTTGTATCCTTCTCATGAAACTGAGACTTGACTATTGAAACTAGTAGATGTCTTTTTGGGAGTGGCCAAATCTATTGTTGTGAAGACTTTAGAGTTGGTTATCACCAAGACACACACTAATCCTAGTGAAATGATATAAAGCTCATAATTCATGTCCCACCACATGTGCCAAAATTGTTGTAGCTCAAAATTACACCCCTAGATTTGATCATGGTAGATCAAAAATTCTAGACAACATTGGATGATCTCAACAATATGGGAATTTACATGAGTGAGATCAACCTATAAAGAAGGATAGTTCCTCATGTTCCTCTAACCAACACTACTCACACTCCTAAACTAATGTTAAAACCTGAATCATCAGATTTGAAAAATACAAAGGGAATGCATGAAGGGAAATCAGCTAAAAGTAAAGGGAAAGGCGATGCACTAGAATAGTGTTACCTCTCTCTCTCTCTCTCTCTCTCTCTCTCTCTCTCTCTCTCTCTCTCTCTCTCTCTCTCTCTGGGAGAAGCAAGTAGGATAAATACAAGGCTAAAGGGGTATATGTTTGCTCAACCCAACTCTATAAATAAATCAGCTCACAACCCTATTTAATTTGACACAAATGACATGAAACTTTGTAAAACATAATGAATACACATCACAAATGAAAGAGCATAAGGCAAGAAGACAATAATGGACACAAGGGGTGGATTCAAGCCATAATTGACATCATATTATTGTTGTAAGTATGCACATACTACTATAACCATTTAGATGGTAAAATGCATCACAAAACACATGTAAATCCTTAGTTATGTCAAAAATTTACATAATAACATTACCAAGCAAGAGAGGATGATTTTATGAAGAAACATATTACATTTTATAGAAGGGAGGAGAGGAGAGGGGATCAAAATATGTTGGAGAGATGTTTGACCTACTAAACCTTCAAAACTACCTCCACAGGTAATCTCTACGCCTCATGATGGTTCATGATTTTGGAGCTGCCTTTACTTGCAAGAAAACTCCAAATATTTTACTGGGTTGAGCATAATCAGTAGATCAATGGATGCCCAAATAATCTCGGAAGATAGAGGAATGTGATGTTTCCAAATGTTTGATTAGGTTACACAGATCACCATTCCTCATCATTTTAGTTAGGCATGGGAAGAATATGCTCTTTTGGAAGTATTCAAAAGGATATTTAGGCGAGGGAGGATCAAATGAGCATCTTACAACTGAAAATGACATCTTTTGACCTCTGAAAGCAACGTGTAATGTCCCCAAAATACTTTATCATTCCTTGTAAAGCTTCCTTATTTTGGAAGGCCTCTCTAAGACATTCTTAATGGATAAAATCTAAGGAAAAATGGAACTCTACATCAAAAGTTATCATCAAAAAAATATTCATGAACATTCGTGAAGAAATCCTTCGTTGGGAAGACTCTAGGATGATTTGCCTTTGTTTCATGATTTTTTGTTCTATTGTTTGTTTCATGGCCTTAGAATGTCATTTGATCTGTTCATGGAAAATCTCTTCAATTGGTGGCATTTGAGTGTTCGTGGCCTTCCAAAACTCATGTAGATAAAAATTATTCATTTGGTGGATTTTAATGTTCCACGACCTTCTAAAACCTATGTGAATCGAACCACATTGTGTGGCTTTCCTTAAATGTTATGCGGTTACTTTCGTGGCTCTTGAAATTTTAAGTTCCACGGACCTCACACTAAACCTCCCCACATGCGGGAGAGGTCTCTATTCCCTCATTGAACAACAACTAAACTTGGCAACCCTCTTTCCTTCATTCCATGAAATAATTATTTGGCAAAGATGCGGAAGATCATGATAGTGTTCCACGGTTTTCAAACTTAGTCACTTTTCCAACTTATTTCCTTTGCTTTGTGGTGCCTAGAGGTATGTTCCCCTCACATCGCAACCTTTCCAAAGTGGCATCCAACATTTTTTGTGCAGTATTGTGTGGCGAACTTATCTCGACCGTGTAGATCTCTAACCTTCTCCAAGTTTGTGCAACACTATTTTATTTCTGGTCGCGGATCACTAACTTCATGTTTTTCACCTAATTCCTTTATGTTAATTCTCTTGTTTTCCCGATGCTACGATAACCCGTAGAACACTAAATTCCACATTTTGTGGTACACTAGGATAGTTTTTGCAACTTTCGTGACCAAAAATATGATTAAGTATTTGAGTTGCATTTCCTTCATTTCGCGGGTTAAGAGAAACCACGGAACATTGATATCTTGGATTCCACAAAACACTAATCTCCAATTTTTCATGACTTTCAAACTCAAAAAATCCTAAGTTTGAAATTGGATTTCAGTAAGTTGTTAAAGTCACCTAGGGGGGGTTATTGTAGTCATTTTTACCCTTATCACAAAAGAAAGGTACCCCATGTGCGCCGGCCTATCACCCGGAGCTGGGCACTCACCCGAGGCATGCACGGGAGCCAAGTCTCTCTTTTATGTGAGTTTAGTGGGAAACATCATCTATGATCCATATTCAAGGGTTTTGAAAGGAGTAAAACATACAAGCATCATAGAGCTCAGAATGGCTTCTAGATCCTTGCAGTCATTCCAGATCAGAAAATGCTTAACATATTGGATAGCTTATACCAAAATAGAAAGAAGTTGTATAAACACTCATACTTAATCATAAATATAAATGCAAAAGAATTCTGAGAAAGATGTATGCATTAGAATCATCAATGTTCATATTCATTGTAAACTGGTAACCTCCTTATATTCATGGAGTCATTACAAAATGTTACAGAAGAAGACCGCAATCATGCATTATATCTAGAATCATATGACTAGGCTCACAAAAGAAATTTATAACCCCATACCCTTGATACATCCTTCCCTAAGCATAATTTACCCGAAACTAACAGAGTTCTTGTAGTATTTCTATAGAGCTCCGCCACTATCTAGTTATTGTTTTTCCTTCTACAGGTGCTTGTATATATAGGCTTTCTAGACCGCTTAACTCATCATCCAATGGCCTCGGATCTAATACCAAGTGTCTGAATGTGGTCCTCCATGCGGGCATGCTCCTCCAGGCTTGAGACTTTCCATCTTTTACCATGATGAGCTTCTAGAAGCTTTTTACCATAGGTATGCTCCTTCTAGGCCACCTGTCACCAGGTGGCACCTTATCCACTCTGCATGCGCAGTCGGGTCATGATTTTCACGTGTTCTACCAAAATTCCCAAAATGGCTAAGTCCCAAACCCTTGGTTCTGTCCACATGCACGCCATGGGTTTCCTTAAAACCTTCTCTAAACCCTTCCTGTGCACTTTATCCTTGTGCGCTTTTCTTCAACTAGGCCTTGTGCCTATGCACCCTTTTATACTTAGCCAATATCTTAGGGGCCCAACATTACCCCACACTACACATGTTCTCCATCCATGGGAACACTTCTCCAGGAAAGGAAATAATATGGTGGACTTACACCATGGGATAAGAATAAGGGGATGAAAGAATATGGAAAAATAATGGGGAATGATGGAATCACTGCAAAAGGCTAGGAAAATCCTTTTGCAAGTCGGCCTCTAACTTGTTCTAGGCATCGACTTCATTTTGCGCTTTCTGACAGAGGTCGCCAACTAGGGTGCTCACCTCATCAAAATGTATCCCATTTCCTCGTGTGCTTATGGTGTTGGCAATTTTCTCTAACTCTTTTCCCACATCATCCAAAGACATCCATTCTCCGCATAATCTGTGGGTACAGTTCCTTCAACCAGTTTTTAATTGAACCCCTTAAGGCTTCAATGGCTTCATATTTTATTTTGACCTTAGCAAGGATTTTTTCCCTTTCTGCCCTATTTCCTTTATTCTTTTCCTGGAACTCCTTGAGTTTTGCTTCATGAGTGGTGACCAAGATGCTGCCACTTTGTCTCTGTGTCCACACAATTGTCATATGCACCTCAGTAGTCTAGGAAGTGACTTTTATATCAGCAAGAACCTTGTTGTACTCTGCTACAAATGCCATGACCTTCAATTTATCTTCCTTCTCCAAGCGTGCGGCCACTTCTTCTGTAGATTCCAAGGCTAACGGCTACCTTTCCATGGTGAGGACTCTTGTTAAATCCTCTAGGCATCCTAAAGTAGATCCGTACTTCTACGCGGAGGGTGCTAGGTCTAGATGCTTCAATACTATAGCATTATTTATAGCCTCCACCTTCTTGTATACCACACACCTTGGCCTTCTCATCTTTTAGCTCACTACTGCAACTGGGTGTTGATTAGTTTCTCTTGACTAAGCTCCTTAGCCCTTGCAGCTAGTTCTTCCTCTTTCTTCTTCAGGTCCTCCTCCAGATCTTTGATTCTATCATTCCCCAAAGATTCTAGCCTCGATTTCAATGGAGACCTTGTTTAGCGTGTTACATAGTTGTTCATCCAAGAGTGTTGAGAATTCACCACATGGTTGTCTTTCTTTTAACCCCGGTAATGTTATTATTGCCCCGTGGCTTACCTAAAATTATGGCTCATCAAGATGGGACTCAATTTCCCATGAGATCATCTTCCTCATCCATGGGTATGACAACCTCCTTTTCAAAAGATGACATGGCTATGAGCTCTTCTGCCATAATCGTGCTTTGGAACCACACATGAAACACTTTGTTGGGGTCATCAATATAACCCATCCCTGGCCTCTCCTCCCTACGTGCCTTCCTCTGTGTGTGTGCCCTTAGGAATACTTACAGTTAAAATGGGGCCTCCAGTGTTTGTGGTCCTTTTCCGTGCTCTCCTCCTCCTCATTTAACATTGGCTCAACGTTGTGCTTCAACTTCTCCTCCTCCAAGGTCTCAATGGCCTTTGTTTCTTCTCTCTCTGCCACCTTGGTAATCTGCTCCACCATAAGGCTTGGGGCCTTCTATGTCTACGTGCCATCTCCTCACTTCTCATGTCTTGGGTGCCTCTCCCTTCCTGGCTATCCTTGTGGCGCACATGAAGAGGAACCCTTGCTCCTCTTCTCTACCTTCTTCATCTGAATCATGTATGTTGAAAACAGGTGGCCCTTGTTCCTTTTCTGGCTCGTCTTCCCCACTAATATCTTCTTCGCTAGCTTCTTCTTCACCTATGCGCTTGTCCAAACTTCCAGTATCTTCTAAGGCGGTCTCCTCTTCTAGCCTCTTGCTTCTTCCTAACTGGGGATTCCGGTGTAGGTGACTCTGTTTCTTCTTCTCCCGAGGACTCCTTTGTCTGATGGATTTTTTGGCTCTGGAGTCTTTTCCTTGACTAAGGGCCTCTTCTTGCATGAATACATGCTTGTCCTAGTGCTTGTCCCAAGGGAGCCTATTACCTGTGTTTCCCCAACACTTGGTATTTCTCCTCTGGATCCTTTTCCACCTGCTTGGGTGTGGGTTTCTTCCTGCCAGTTGGATCCCTAGGCATAGATACCTCATTTTCCAAATATGTGCCCTTCTTTGATTTGGGTCTTATGTGGAGGTACACGCACGTCGTAGATCCTCCTGCAATGGGAAAGGTCATGGGATTTGTCATTTATACTTCATACGACACATACCTCTCCATGTACACGTGCTTGCTGGGGTAGACCAACCCTTTGTGCACATTTCCTTGTGCTCCTGATCCAAATTACCAAGGTCAGTTTCAGCTTCTTGGAATCTTTAAACCTATTTACTCCTCGCTTAGAAGTATTTTTATGAAGGTGAAGGGGAGCTTGCACCATGGGATCCATGTCTCATCTATCAGTTTGAACTGCCCAGGTAAAAATGTTGGTACACAGAAAATTTTGCTTCTCCTTTGGTGGTCATTGGTAGTTGTTTGGGAATCCTCCATTCTACCCCGAACACATTCCTTAGGTGCGTATACCATTTCTCTAGGCACACCTTGTGCATGGTTTTCATGGAGTCACATGCGTATTTTTCAAATATTTTTGTGGGTAAAGAGTCCTCAACCAGTACTCCCATATGAATTTTTTTGATGCATCAAGTACTCCAATCTCTAAAAACACAATGGTTAGCAGGACATTACCGAAAAGGATCATGTCACCTTCCTTCGCGTAACTTACAATCTCATCCACGATGAATGCAAACAAGTTGTAGATGGTGCCCTCTGAGATTTTATTGCAAACATATAACCATGACTTATTGACCTAGGTCCATCTCTCCTAGCCATTTAACTTGGTCACCAGATGCATGACCATTCTCATTCTTGGGTCCTTGATGTCTGTGATATCATAATATCTTGACCTCTTTTTATACGTGTAGGTAAGTGATAGTCTCCTTAATTGCCTCCTTATTCCTAGGTCATCTTCCAAATTGTCTCCTTCATAGATGAGGCCTGTGAAATGTGAGATGAGTTGAGGGGTAATGTGCATCTTGCGTCCCATGAAATGGAAGTAGTCCTCATGCATGCGTGACATCAACCATTGATAGAGGTTCTCAAGCTTCTCAAGTAAGGCAACTCAAAGAGTTGCAATAACCCTACCTTTTCCAACTTGACCTTCACATCATCGTTATAGATGGGAAAGCCCTCTGGTGTCCTTCTATTTGTTGGGTGCACTAGCTCTAGCGCCATCTCCTTCTTGATCGTGCTCATACGATGATTATAGTCATTTATAGACATGTTCCTTAGATGGGACTCCCACTCCTTCCCTAGCATTACTCCATCTGGGTACTACATTTCTACATACCACTCTTCGTTTGTATGTGCATCAGTTTCTTGTTGTTTTCCCTTGCCCTTGCCCTTCTTGGGTGTGCTAACTAGTTTCTTGGGTGCCATTGTCTAGGTTCACTTCTTACTTTAATCACTTCATGTAACTCTGTTCTTTCACTCTTTCCCACCTTAGATCTCGAATTTGCAAAGAAAATTCCTTAAACTCATGCCCTAGTTCTTCAAACCCTAGCTAGGATAATCCTTTCACAAGACAACACCTTCTCACAACTCTTTTATGCCCGTGAAATCCCTCTTTTCTAGTTTGCATAGATCCACACTAGTCACCCACGCTCAATCTCTTTAAAAAAATTCTTCACACGGATCATTTTTTGGAAGCCCTAGTTTGCGAAAATGCAAAAGCACTTCTTTCTCCTTGTTCAAGTTAAAGTTAAAGGGAATCCATGATCTTGTGATAATGTTCTCCTAACATTAAATCTTCACCTACCATTTGGCTACATTTATGTGGATTTTTAGTTAGACTTTATCACTTTAACTACGCTCACCTTGTCAATAATCCATGCAACTGATTACATAGTGTGATCTGGTCCATCTACGAGATATTTTGTGTGCAATATGGCCTACGAAGGTCTATTACCTAATTTCTCTAAAGGGTTTTTAGCACTTAGGGATATGGCGCAAAGGCATTTCATCTCTTTTCCTAGCTTCTTTAATGCACCTCTTTGACAATGGTCATTCAACGCTTTACATAATAGTCTTTACCCAATCCTTACGAGTTTCCCACCATAATCCCTGCGTGCCATTAAAATTTTATGCGTGGTGGAGTCACTGCATAATGTCCACCCGCACTTCCTCCATCTACTTCCTCTATGATGGTGAGATGTGCCATGCTCTAGTACACATCTACGCAAAACTTCATCACACCCTAACTTGTATAAGCCCCCAAGTCAAGGATCAACATGTGGAGTAGCACACACATATATCTAGTTGTTTTCTTTCTAATGCCTTCATCCCTTCCGGTGCCACACCTTCTTTTAGGAATACCGCAATCTCCTCCAAATCCAAGGGCATGTGCCGTAACCTAAATAATTGTGTGTCTGGCATAGCCTCTTCAATACTTTGTGCATCCTCCCCTAAATCAATCCTTGATAGATGATTAGGTCCACAATTACTTTTTCTAGGCTTCACAACTACCGTAAACTCAAACTCTTGAAATAATAGCACCCACCGACATATGCGCCCTTGTAGAATGGGCTTGTTCACTAAATACTTTAACACCATGTGGTTAGTGTAGAATATAAAGGGTGTTACCAGCAGATACTAACGAACTTGAAAAGTGCGTAGATCATTAATAATGCCTCGCACTCAGTCGTGGTGTAATTATGCTCTGCTGGTGTCAACTTCCTGCTTGTGAAACATAGAGGATGATCAAAATTCCTTCACCGGTTGTGCAAGCACTACTCCAATGGTGGTTCTGAGGCATCTACATGAACATGGAAGGGCTTATCCCAAGAGGGAAAATGTAATATAGGCGTGGTGACAAGCCTATCCTTTAATGTGTCAAATGCCTTCTCGTTGCCTCTCCCTAATGGAAGGCACTTTTGTGTCTGAGTAATTCTTCTAGAGGCGCGGCTATCTTGGCATACCCCTTGATGAATTTTCTATAATAACCCATATGCCCAAGAAATTTGTGCACTATGCTTTGGCTAGTAGGTTCCCCCAATCCCATAATAATTGTAACCTTGGCAAGATCTACTAGCAAGCCCTCCTTGCATATGATGTGCCCCAATAAAGTCCCAAAGGGTGTAGTAAAGACACACTTTTTAATGTTGAGAGATATCCTTAACTATCGACATCTCTCAAACATCAACCTCAAATTATCACAAGTGGTCTTTTACTAGCCCATATACTTTGTCCAATCATCTAGATAAACCTGAAGGAATTTGTGGATGAAGTCCTAGAACACTGAACCACTATGCGTGAAAAAAATAGGTGCATTCTTCAACCCAAAGGGCATGACCATGTATGCAAAACTTCCCCATTCAGTGGTGAAATTTGTCTTCTCTGGTCTTCCTTTGTAATCTAGACTTGGTGGTACCCGAAAATCCATCCGTAAAGGAATAGATTTCATGCCCAATGACTCCCTCTAAAATTTATTTAGTGAAGGGGGTTGGAAAAGGATCGATGACACAAACCATTCATCTCCCTATAATCCATGCATATCCTAATCCACCCATCCTTCTTGATGCTTATCACCATCGGACTTATCCATTCGATTCTTCCATAGCTTCAATGATTCAGAAGCTATCATTTTTTCTATCTCTTCCTTTACCTTTACGCGTAAATTGGGATTCATCCATAGGGTCTCTTCCTGACCGGCACGCACCATCCTTCAACTTTATCCTCATCTCCCCAAGGAATGGTGGATGCCTTTGAGCTCATGGTACCTGCGTGGGAATAAATCCTCAAATTCACGCATAAAAGATCTATGACCTTAGAGACTTCCTTCTCTGATCCAGTAATCTCCAATGATAGCTTCCTTAGGTTCCTCTTCTGAGCTGATGTTAACCTTATTTTTCTTTAAAGGCTCATGGTAGGTGCACGCACGTGAGCATCAACATTGTCCACTACCTCACACATCCCCACAAAATGGTTAACATCAAGCTCTTACTTCCTCCCCATCAATAACATATACTAATTTCCCTTTCTCCTTTTCCAAGCACACACGCTCAAGATGGATCTCTTCTGCTTCTTCTACTTCTTCTTCAAAGCATGCCTCCAAACCTGGTTCACCTAGTAGTTCCAACAACCTATCTTCTGCCATGACACTATCCCCCATGGTAAGGCGCTTAACAACTTGCAATGCCTTATCAACTAATGGCTTGGTACTTGATATTCAAATGTTTGAATGAGGTCAGCTACTAGCTCTTGCCAATTTCTTGTTTGGTGGCATGTCTTAGAATGTATGTACCATGTGCGCACGTAACCTGTAGTGTAGAATACAACTTGTGTACCCAAAGGGATGGTGGAAAAGCTTCCGTGCCTTCTCTCAAACCTTCTCACAAGCTTGGATGTGGAAAGAGGTGGGTTCCTTACCATGGTAGTCCTTGATGGTGGTGGGCATGTTGCTTCTAGAAAACCTAACAGAGAGAGCAATTCTCACCTCGCGCCATTCCAAAAGGCTCTCTCTGATGTGTAGCCCACCACCATGCCATTGTGCTGAGTAGGACATAACTTAACATCCCCTTCGTTCCTTCTCCTCCTTCCACTGAGCTTCCATCTCCTATAAAAATATCTCAAGGAAGGCCCCTCCTGAATACTTAGGTAATTTTTTTCCTCCTAGTGTTGGAACCATACGCGCATTTGTTACTTTTGTTACCGATCCTCTCAATTGTCATCCGATCAATTCATAAGTCCCATGCACCCAATTATCACATGCTAGGCTAGTGGTGTCACTTACTGACTGAGCATCCTCAAATTGGATAACTCTGTCGGTAGGATGGATTATCTCTAGATCCCTGATTGAGTGCACATATATCTTGTCCAGGACTTCTTCCCCCAAAGGTTCAAGTATAGGGTGTTGACTTCCCATCAACCAAAGGTATAATAACCTGCTCCTCCTTATTTTCAAAGATGATGTACCCCTTGTTGAACCAAAGGTCAACATTGTTCTTGTAACACCATGGGTGCCCAAGTAGTCTTTGGGAAATTTCCGCCTCGGCAAGTGCAAGACTTCAAAGTCCCCAGTAAACTTAGCTCCCTGGATAGTGATAGTTGCATCCTTAAGACATAATGGGCATCACCTTCATTTTTTTTTCCATATACAATGCATTTGAAGATGGCTGTAATGCAGGCCTTCCCATCTGATGCCAAGCATCTAATGTGAGAACATTGACCTCCGCACTGTGTCAATGAGGATATTACTAAGGATCCATCCATCTATGACTGCATCAATGTGATCTCTTTGTCATAGTCAAGGTTGTGAGGGGGAAGGTTTGCATGCAAGATCTATCTCTCACGCTCTTCTCTGGCACGTGGTACCTTCTCCCTCAACCATGCCCCTAGCAAGGGAATAACATTTTCCTGCCTTAGCATTTTACATACTTCCTTGACCTCATCCAAGTCATCCTTTGGCACCTTAACCTTTCTCCTTTGCTCCTCCCTCCTAGACTGCTCCTTTAGGCACTAGATTTCTCCTTGTAAACTCTGAATGACATCCATGGTATCTTGATATACTTCCTTTTGATGCGCGGGGTCTAGGTACTTCCCATGAACTACTTCCTCTCTTGAAACCAGGGTCCTCTACCTTGGTATTTCCTTTACGTGCAGCCTCTACTCTTGTTATTACTAAAATAGGTTCTAAACCCGCATCATGTGTCACTCGTGGCATCCATTATGTGTTTGTCTTCTTGATGCTTATCATTGCAGCAGCCCTTGTCTTTCCATTTCTACTATTGATTCATGTGCTCAAACAACTCTAGGAATTCCTCATACTTGTGCTTCTTTCGCACCATGAGCACTACAATAGGTCTGGGCACTCTCATTTATAATGTTCTATAGACCCACAATTAAAACAAGTTCCACATGGGAACTCACTCCTTCCTCCTCATGGTTACCATGACCATGGAATCCTCCATGAAATCCCCTTCCATGCGTGTGCCACCATCTATGCACTCCTCATAGTGGTGATCATCACCCTTAGAACTGCTGGCAATGCTGGTTTGGCACACCCCATGATCAATGGCCTCATGGATCTGATCAATGAGCCTACAATCCTTAGTATCATGGGTTGTAGAAGTGCAAATTTTATAGTAGAAAGACACATTCTTCTGGATTGCACGCTGTAACAAAGGGCACCTACTTGCATCATGGTCCCCATGAAAAATTTCACAGTCTACTATCATGGCGCGTACTACCCTCCGGGGACAACTACCCTTGACATGCCCCTCTACTTCACAATATGTGCACCATAAACCACTGTGAGTCTCATGGGATGAGTTTGTGGACAATTTCTCAACTACTTAGCCATAGCAGCAATTTGAGCCTCCAGAATGGGCTAACTCTAGTATCAACACTACCAACATAGCCTCGGCGCGTGTAGAGAAACTTCCAACGCTTCGCGTGGGTCTGTGAACGTTTTATGAGATAAGGCCCTTCTAAAAGGGGTGATCAATCCTCCAACAAACCACTGAGCATGTTGTGAAGGGTGAATATCATATGATAACTTAGACAAGAGAGTTTTAAAGCATGCATCATACTCCCGCACACTCTCTACCATTCCCTATTGAATTTCCTTCAGGCGTTGATGCTCTTCTGTTCAAACTCAGGGATGTGGAATTAACCAAGAAGGCATTCTTTAAAGCAATATAATCCACCACCATTTGATGGGGTCATATTTCCTATACCAGCTATGTGCATGCCCCTACAACGTTGTTGCAAATTGACTAGCCTTCTACTCGAGGTTGTGATCCCCTTTGCGTGCCATAGTAGCTCACATTTGTGAACATGCTCCGTAGCATCCTCAATACCTCTATAATCTGGCAAGTGTAACGACATCTCAAAGAAGACCTGAGGGGGTGGCTGGGGCCCTTGTCCTCCTGAGCCAGAGCCTTGGTTTCCTCTGGTGTTCCCTCCATCGCCGGATCCACTGAGTCAGGTCCTCAAGTTCTGTGCCTCCTAAGCCACTAGATCCACCAGAACCACTAGGTCCACCAGGTCATGTAGGAGTTGTGCCAAGTGCCCCCAAGGTTCCACTAAACTATGCACCATTATGCGGTCTGTGATAATGCCCCACTACCACTATTGTACCCTGCGCCACTTCTAGACGTGAGACCGAAGGCTTGTATACTTGCTCCTTGTCAAAGACTCCTCGAATACTTGGGATATGTGTAGCCATAGAAGTGGGAACTGAAAAATTGTACCTCCTAGGTGTAAATCTATCACTTCCACTAATTCCAACTGGGTCAATGATACTTCTTCCTTGTTCTAGAAAACCAAGCCAGGGTTTGGTCACTGGGTGGGTTCAGATATGTGCCAATGACTCTTCTTTCTCCATGTGATGAACTCTCATAGAATCCGAAGGGGTCTCTCTTACGTGCTTGCCAAGATGGGGTAGCATAGACTACTCAAGTTCCACATCCTCTGCGTGAACCTCAACTCCTTCCTGCAACATCTATCTCCATAGATCCATCACACTTGCAGCCTCGCATCATCTAGTAATCTCCCTTTCACATGTGCTTCACTATACTTGAGCCATCTCTCCTCCCTTTCCTTCTCCGTCATAATATATGTCATCTTCCTCCACCCTAGCTCCCTCGCCCAACACTCAGAATGGTTTAGTTGGCCATTGGAAATGCCTCTAAACCCAAAGTAACAACTAGGATCTTCATTGCCAGAGGGATAGCACATAGAAATGATCCTCTGGGCTCCCACATAAATTCAAACTCAGCAACTTCGGGAAAGAATATGTGGAAATAGCATACTCCAGAGTGTAGCTAGTCAACACACCTTCCCACCAATGATCCACAGCACATGAGTCCACATCAGATCTGCATCCTGCAGCCTTTGGTAATCTTCTTGGGTCCACACATGCATGATCTAGAATACCAACTTGATCTAGACACATATGTTGAGAGCCATTCATATAGCTCTACTGGGAAACAATAGAAAAATGTTTCATATAAATCATGGTAGAGGTTCTCTTCTACCCATTTACGTGCATCAAACTCAAGTCCAGTGTTGAATCTCTGAGAAAATTCATCCTCCGTGCTCTTGAACCATGATTCAACACTTTCTAGAGTTAAATGTTCTATCATTACTCATTACCTAGATCATGATGTATGTCATTTCCCACTACAACTTCAAAAAGAGGTCCTGGCAATGGAACCAAGATGTAGTCATTTTTACCCTTATTACAAAAGAAAGGAACCCCATGCACACCGGCCTATCACCCAATGAGATGGGTGCTCACCCGAGGCACATGTGGGAGCCGAGTCTCTCTTTATGTGAGTTTAGTGGGAAACATCATCTATGATCCATGTTCAAGGGTTTTGAAAGGAGTAAAACATACAAGCATCATAGAGCTCAGAACGACTTCTAGATCCTTGTAGTCATTCTAGACAGAAAATGCTTAACATATTGGATACTTATACCAAAATAGAAAGAAGTTGTACAAACACTCATACTTAATCATAAATATAAATGCAAAAGAATTCTGAGAAATATGTATGCATTAGAATCATCAATGTTCATATTCATTATAAACTGGTAACCTCCTTATATTCATGGAGTCATTATAAAATGTTATAGAGAAATGAGACCATGCAGTCATGCATTATATCTGGACTCATATGACTAGGCTCACAAAATAAATTTATAACCCCATACCCTTGATACATCCTTCCCTAAGCATAATTTCCCAAACTAATAGAGTTCTTGCAGTATTTTTGCAGAGCTCCGCCCACTATCTGGTTGTTGTTTTTCCTTCTACAAGTGCTTGTATATATAGGATTTTGGGCTGCCAACTCATCCTCCAAGCAGCCTCAGATCTGATGCCAAGTGTCTAAATGTGGTCCTCCATGCGGGCATGCTCCTCCAGGCCTGAGCTTTCCATCTTTTACCATGATGAGCTTCTAGAAGCTTCTACCCCATGCATGCTCCTTCCTGGGCCACCCTATCGCCAGGATGGCACCTTATCCACTCCACATGTGCAGTTGGGTCATGCTTTTCACGTGTTCTGCCAAAATTCCCAAAATGGCTAAGTCTCGAACCCTTGGTTCTATTCATGCGTGCCACGGGTTTCCTTAAAACCTTCTCTAAACCCTACCCTGCGTGTTTTATCCTTGCGCGCTTTTCTTCAACTAGGCCTTGCGTACCTATGCACCCTTTTGTACTTAGCCAATATCTTAGGGGCCCAGCGGTTATTTTGGACAACAGTAACTTTAGGACCATTATTAGAAATAAAGAGTCTAAGAAATACCTCTTCCATATCAAGATAAATATTAATAGACCCACTAGGAAATTGGTGAAAACAATGAGAAGCAATATCGGTAAGACTATTAGGAAAAGCTTTTAGTAACAATATATCATTAGAAAATGAAGCCATAACTAGCCTAAAATCCTTAAGATGCATATAAGGATTACCCATCCCATCAAAAAGTGAAAAAATAGGCATAATAAAACCCTTAGGAAAAGTTGAATTGTAAATCTTCTTAGGAATAGGTTGCCATGAAGGGAATTATTATCAGTACTAGCATAGTAGGCCCTACTTTCAAGAGTAAGAGTATGTATCTTATTTTTCAAATCACCAACAACATGCATGAGAGAAAGAAATTCTTGGGGAGGAATAACATACACATTGAGGGGCTCATTAAGGGGTTGGATTTTTCCATTATAAGTAGCCATGGGGACACTATTAGGTTGGAAGTCAACTTTTGGATCAACAAGAGGATAACTAGTAGTAGGAATGGGAGGAGCATCAATAGGAAGGGAGGTTTGCACACATTTATCAACAAGCTCAACCAAAGGAGGAGGACAAGCAACATGCATATTTTCTTTATCATCATCATTTAGTACATTATCTTTAGAAACATCAAGAGTAGTAATACATGCATCATGACTAAAATCAGATTGTAACACATCATGAGAAGCAATAGGAACATCAACAATAAGAGCACAAATAATAGGAGGATTCATGCATGCAAGAGAAGAAGAAAGATAGGTCTCTTTAGGCACAATGGTCAATGGACAAGTAGAAGGTGGAGGGGATGGGGAAGGATATGAAATAGGAAGATCAACCTCAACATGATTAGCCCTAAGGATTTGTGCATATGTAAGGGGAGGGGAAAAAGAATAAAAAGTAGGGTTAGGGCCATATATAATATAATTGACCAAATCAAGAGACTCAAGAGAAAGAGAAGAATCATTAGCAAGGCCTTCTTCATAAGAAAAATTGACTACATATTTAACACGTCTCATTAGTAGCAATAGACTCACTATCAGAATCATAAACACTAGCGAAATCCATAGGGGGTGACAATACAACATCATGGTTATGGTTGTCAAAAGCTTGGTAAACACACGAGGTATTTTCGGGATTGTAAGTAGGGGTAATATGAGACTTGTGATAGAAAGTGGATTCATCCTTAGCATTGGTGAAATAAGGTTGAATACCAGTCATAGGAATGGAGTCATACTTAGGAGAACTAGACTTGGATTGATGGTTTCGCAACATCTTTTGGTAGGCCATGAGGAATATACAAAAATAAAGGATCCTAGAGAAATCTAGGGTTTGATAAATAAACAAGTTCACCAAATGATTTAATAAAATTAAATCTATGTAAGGACATTCTTTGATTAGATAGGTATAACAATAACTATGCAAGATCTATCTAAAGAAGTACAAACAAGAGTGGAAGATGGGATATAAAGATGACTCAGCTTGTAACATAGGTTTGGACTGATTATGGATTGGTGAATAAATTTGGAAAGGTAGATTTTGAAATGTTTAAGATCTATGTCGAAACTAGAATGTGAGGATCTCGGGGACATGAATGTCAGAGAGGGCATGGTCACTTGGGTGCTAGCATCTATTTTGAGAATTGGTGTTTGTGGGATAGTTTCAATCCTAGTTCTTCTTGTGTCACTTTGTGTCACCTTTAATTCATTCTAGGTCATGTCAAGTTTGTTGCACTTTTACTCTGTCACACACCTACTTGCAAAACAAACCCTAGCTACCTACATAAGGCTCAAACACATAGTAAATCGAATAAAAATGTATATGAGAGAATTGGGTGATCCCAATGGTCACCCCGATGTGATCTTATTGTTGAGAATTGAACTACATTTTAAAGCTGTGGTGTGTGATTGAAATTGTGTCCCTTGAGCTAGGATGCCCTAGTGTCATTCACACAAAGAATAACGAGCTACAAATACTTTGTCCCAATGCAAAAATGTGTGGTATGGAATTCAGAATAGCCTCCCCCTATGCAATGAATAATACAACCCAAAATGCAGTCCCTTGTGTTGTTATTTTGTATGTGGTAGATATAGAAAACAAGGCAAAGAGGAAAAAAGTGCCTACAAGGCCATTAACGCCTATCCGCTACTATCTTGTTTGGGCAAAGTATTGTCCCTGCAATAAGAAAACATAAACAAAATGAAAGATAGGAACATGGATCCTGTGAATTGACCAAAACGATGCAAATGTCAAATAAAGGACACAAACATAGCCAAACAAAGCAAGTAAAGGACCAAAGAGGTGTCACCAATGCCTAGTTTCCATACTTCAAATCGGGTATATAATAACATACTAGAGGCATAATGTAATGGTAATAAGTGCATATTTTATTGAATACAATGTCTGTATATTTGGGAGGTAAATAGTTTGTTTAAATTCATGGTTTTATTATTATTATTAGATGATAGGGTATATTATGTGGGAAAGTTTTTGTGTAAATTTGTATGAAATCATAAGCGTGTCATGACTCCTAAAAATTTGTGTCTGTGGGAAAACGTCACAACATGTAAATTTCACAACGCCTTTACACATTTTCCATAATAGAGGGTGTGTGAACAACGCCGAGGGTGTTGAGTGACACATCAAGATTATGTGTTTTGAGCAGAGAGGTTCCTTGCCTCCAAAGGCTTGGAGAATATTAACGTTAGGGGTTTGTGAATGTCATTGCCTCTATCGGTGAGAGCTGCATAGTATGGACATCCATAAACTATTTTTTGTCAGTTGTGGAGCAACGATTGGTCATGAGACAACATTTTTAAAGGTATTTGGTTGAACAATGCACATGCCAAACACATGCTCCCATATTTGCATATATATTTTCCGGTGTAATTACAACAACACAAGTTTGCAATGTCTAAAACACATTGGTTTCCAAAATGGAAGCTATAGAGAAAGGTGTGGACATACACAATGTACGTGAACCTGTTTAACACAATACCTACAAACAATGTGGTTTCATAGACTATTATGATTTGAAAGGAATGCAAAAAATGGGTATGTTGAAAAGGCCTTGCAAAATTTGAAGCAAATGCAATTGGAAGGGGTGAGCCGTACTCCATAACTTGTGCCAACATACTCTAGGCCTTTCCTAGTTCTTTGATGGATGACTCTACCTATTGCTTTAGTCAATAGTGCGGTCATCATAGATTTTAGAATTCATTCTCATTTGATTAAATAACACATTGTTTAATATCAAACTTCCAACCTTTGCCAAAATGGGAGCTTTAGAGTATGGTATGGACTTGATGTTGAGCATGGATACAAAGTGGGCTGGTTGAAGGAGGTGAGCTACACATTTTGCCTACTACATATAAGCACTTTATACACCCATCAAAGTATAATGTAAACTATTTTGTCAAATGTTGTTTCAGGTTTCGTTGTTGATATGAATGAAAAACGTGGAAGCATATATACAAAGCATATGAATCGTTTGACAAAATCTCTCAGAGATGTTACGGAAGTATAGACAATATATCGAGATCTAAGCATACATGCAAATAAAAGTGGATATTCTACCGAAGAATTACAAAACAAAGACATAAATCTGATGAAGATTTACAATCTTCCACACCTCTCAGATGTTAGTACTTTCTTTCTTCAAGATTTTTATTCTTCTCACCAAGAATTCTCTCTCACATAATTATCTTGTAATTATGATCCATAATTCCTTACTTCTAAACCCTAGCTTTTATGCTTATATAGTCGTTTATAGACTTAGGGCACTTAGCCATGCAATTACAATTAATAAATCTATTTTAATGCTAAAAATAGATATAATTCTCGAGAGTTAATTAAAACTTCATCACATAGGTAAGTACCGATTGGTTCTACCTAACCGTTGTCGGTTCCTTACTTGCCCTTAATGATCTTGTCTTCCTTGGCGTCTGTGCTTCGATCTGAGATGTCCGGTTCCCCCTTAACCGATGTCGATTACTGTATTTTCCAGCAAGTTCCAATTGCATGCTAAAATGAAGTAATTAAGCTCCACAACTCAACAATCTCCCACTTGGAGTTTAATTATTGCACCATACTGTACTGACGTCATTCTTGGATCCTTCCTTG
Source organism: Taxus wallichiana var. yunnanensis (assembly GCA_018340775.1). NCBI lineage: Eukaryota > Viridiplantae > Streptophyta > Pinopsida > Cupressales > Taxaceae > Taxus > Taxus wallichiana. The sequence goes on along the minus strand of CM031235.1, from coordinate 370,830,984 downwards.
GCTTTGTTTCTTCCTCTTGAGTCTCGAACTCGAAGACCAACAGAAGTGGAGTGTAGCTCAACTTCTCCTTTGCTAATGGCTTCGTTAGCATATCAGAGGGTTCTTGCTCGTATGAATCTTTTCAGATTCAACTGTGTCCATCCTCGATACCTGTCGTATAGTGATACCTCAATTGAATGTGTTTTGTTCTCGAATGAAATGCGTTGAGTTCTTTGCCAAATGAATTACACTCTAGATTGTCACTTGAACAGTTTTACAATCACTTTGCTCCTTTCCCAACTCTTCCATGAACCTACTCATCCATATCATCTCCTTGCTAGCCTAGCCTCTGTAGCTATGACATACTCTGCCCTCTGTAGTAGACAAAGCCTGACCTTTCTGTAATCTTGAAATCTAGCTAATTTCATTCCACCCTCTTTGTGAAAATATATCAGTAGTGCTCCTCCTACCATCCAGATCTCGAGCCATATCCGAATCAACATAGCCACGTAATGAAATATCCGAACCTCCATAGCATAACTACATGCTAGATGTCCCTTTCAAAATACGAGTATCCATTGGACTGACTACTTTCAATGCTCTTTACTAGATTAGCCATATATATCTACTCTGACTCCCCCCTTTGCTGTGCAATGTGCAGTCTAGTACAAACCATAGCATACATGAGACTTCCATTCTTTGAAGCATATGGCACTCGTGTCATGTATTTGACCTCCTCATGTGATGAAGGACATTGATCTTTACTCAATTTGAAGTGTCAGCCATAGGTGTGCTTAATGAGTTTTGCATTACGCATGTTGAACCTTTCTAACACCTTGTAGATATAATCCTCTGAGACAAATACAATTTCTTTTTTTTCTGTCTCTATGTATTTGCATGCCAAGGATTCTTTTTGCAGCTCCTAAATCCTTCATAGAAAATGTGTGAGCTAGCTTTCTCTTAAGCTCACCAATGTCCTGCATACTAGATCTATGTAATAAGCATATCATCCACATCTGGTAACAAAATAATATAGCTCCCATTTTCAAGCTTCTTGAAATAAACACAATGGTCAGATTCACATCTCAAGTAACCATGCTCATGCATAAAACTATCAAACCTCATGTACCATTGCCTTGGAGCTTGCTTGAGCCCATATAGGCTCTTTTTCAACCTGCACACTAATTTCTCCTTACCCTTGACTTCATACCCAAGTGGTTATTTGCATATAAATCTCTTCATCAAATCACCATGAAGGAAAGCCGTCTTCACATCTAGTTTCTCTAAATGCAAATCTTCTACTACAACTAAACTCAATACAGTATGAATAGAAGTCATCTTAACAATAGGAGAAAATATTTCACCAAAGTCAATACCTACTTTTGTGTAAATCCCTTTACTACAAGCCTTGCCTTGTACCTTTTTGTCCACCCTCTTCTTCCTTAATCCTGTAAACCCACTTGTTCTGATGTTCTCTTCTTCTTGGCAACTTAACCAAATCCCAAGTTTGGTTCTATTCCAAGAGTCCATCTCCTCATCCATGCCATGCTCCCCTTTGAGCGTGAGTCTTATCTGCATTGCTTCTTCAAAGCTTTCTGGTTCACCATTATCAGTCAATAATAAATAAAATAGAGAAGGTGTAAATCTTTATGGAAGTTTACTTACCCTTTGTGACCTTCTCACAGGAGTTTGGGGTACTGGAGGCTCAATCTGGACCTCCTGGACATTAGTATCAAATTTTCATGTGTGCCGAGCGTCGGTCACCTCTAGCGACGTCGGTTCTGCTAACCGATGTCGGTTTGGATCCTCTGTAACCATATGGTGGTTCATTCATCTGACTGATGTCGGTCGGGGCCTAACCGACCACGGTTATTGTGTATTTCTTTAGGTGTTTCTTTAAAACCCGAGAGTTCATTTTCATCAATAAACTTCTCTCAATTTTCTCATCCTTGGGTACCAAAATTTGATCCTGTACATTCTCTTTTCATTCCATTCAACATCACATGACTCCTAATAATTTTAGAATTCTCTAAATCCCAAAAATGAAAAACGAAATCACGGATCCATAACCTTGATGAAAGTGCATCTCTTGGATTTTGCATCAACTTTTTTCTATTTTCCTTATCAACATGCACAAAAGCTTTTGAACCAAAAACTTTAAGAAAAGAAATATCTACCTCTTTTCGGTCCAAGCTTCCTCTGGTATTCCTCCATCTAGTGAACTTGAAGGCCCACGGTTAATCAAATAAACCGTTGTATCAAGCAACTTCTTACCCAAAAGCTGCTGCAAGGGCAATCAGAATGTATCCTCATACTTCTAGCACGTTCCATGATTGTCTGTTCATTCTTTCTACAACACCATTCTCTTGTGGTGTTCTTGGAACCATTCTTTCTCTATGTATCCCATTCACTTTGAACAATAATCATTGAAATCCTTGCTTCTGATATTCACCACCATTGTCAGATCTAAGGCACTTTAACTTAGAATTTGATTCATTCTCAACAAGGGCTTTCCATCTTTTAAAAGTCTCAAAAACATCATATTTACGTTTAATACAATAAACCCATACCTTTCTTGTAGCATCATCGATGAAAGTAACATAATACTGGGATCCTCCATGAGAAGCTACTGATTTGGTCCCCACACATCGAGTGTACAAGCTCAATTTCTGCTCCTTCTTAGTTGCCCCAACTTTGAGAAATCTCACTCTCTTTTGCTTTCCAAAGAAGATATAATGCTCACAGAAATCAAGATCTAAATCTTTCAAATATGATAACTTACCCTTAGCCTTTAAGATCTGCATTCCTTTTTGACTCATATGACCCAACCGATTATGCCACATGCATGCATCTGAATCTGAAGTAGATAATGTAGAAAAGGAATCAATAATACAAGTAGATAAATATAATGTTCCTACCTTCTTACCTCTTGCCACAACAAAAGCACCCTTGGTGACTTTCAAGAGTCTCTTGTAAAAGTAACCATGCAACCAGATTCACCTAGTTGCCCTGCAGAAATAAGATTCCTCTGAGGCTTGGCACATGCCTCACATCTTTCAATACCCATGTATTTCCATTCTGTAATTTTAGATGAACTTCCCCTTTACCAGTAATACTGCAAGGTTCATCATCACCCAAATAAACATGCCCAAAATTTCCCTGGACATAATTTCTGAAATAACCCTTATTAGGGGTTGCATGGAAAGAAGCTCTGAATCTAAAACCCATGATTCAATTCTATTATCTAAAGAAAGAATAAGAGCATCTTGCATTACCTCTGATGATAGCAAGATTCACCTCTTTACCTTTATCTAGTTGTTGGTTCTCTTTATCCTTTGACCAACAATCTTTCTTTGCATGTCCTTTCTTTCCACATTTCAACAAGTAATTCCCTTACTTTACGGATTTAGATCTATTATCCCTTGACTTTGATTTCCCATTACTCTTACTCTTGGATCTCTCCTTTTGCCTGCCCTTACTTTCTACATTCAAAGCATTTCAGATGATGTTTCCTCTGTACTCTTCCTGCGAATTTCTTCATTCAAGATTATACTAACCACATCATCAAACTTCAAAATATTATTAGCAGATGTTGTATTACTAATAACCATTACCAAGTTGTCCAACTATCAGGAAAAGAACATAAGAATAAAAGTGCTTTTACTTCATCATCAAATGGTATTGCAACCGATTTTAACTGATTTACAATAGATCGGAAATCATTCAAATGACTAGAGGTAGATTCACCTTCATGCATCTTAGAACTAAATAGTTTCTTCATCAAATAAACTTTATTTGAAGCACTAGGTTTTTCATATAAATTAGCAAGAGATTTCATTAAGTCTACCGTAGAAGCCGCTTTCTGTAATATTGGAAGCCACGGATGTTGTCAGGCTCAATCTTATAGATCCCAAAGCCTTTCTGTCAAGAATCTTCCATTCTTCATCAGTCATCTTCGTAGGTCTAGACTTCTCATCCAACGGTAAGTACAAATCTCTTTGATACAAGATAATCCTCAATCTGCATCTTCCATAATTGATAATTTTGGCCGTCAAACTTCTCTACCTTGTATTTATTATCTTTGCCATTGTTGTAGCTCCCACTCAATCTAGAAAACCCTCTGTGAGTAAATATGTCAACACACAAAACCCTCAAACAAAGCTCTGATACCAGTTGTTGGGGTTAGCACACGGTTGTACAGACAATATATCAGATCTAAGCATACATGCAAATAAAAGTGGATATTCTACTAGAAGAAATATACAAAACAAGAGACATAAATCAACACCAGATTTAACGTGGTTCACCCAGTGTGGGCTACGTCCACCAAGAAACAAGCCAATCTATTATCAAAGCTTTGACAAGATATATAATGAAGATTTACAATCTTCCACACCTCTCAGATGTTCAGTACTTTCTTCCTTCAAGCTTTTTTGCTTCTTCACCAAGAATTCTCTCTCACATAATTATCTTGTAATTTTAATTATGATCCACATTCTTACTTCTAAACCCTAGCTTTTATGCTTATATAGTCATTTATAGACTTAGGGCACTTAGCCATGCAATTACAATTAATAAATCTATTTTAATGCTAAAAATAGATATAATTCCGAGAGTTAATTAAAACTTCATCACACGAGTAAGCGATGCGTTCGGTTACCCTAACATCATTAGTTCCTTACCTTTTGACCGATCTTCTTGTGATGTGATGCCGATTTCCCTTAACCGATGCCGATTTTTGTATTTTCAACAAGTTCAATTGCATGCTAAAATGAAGTAATTGAGCTCCACAACTCAACAATCTCCCACTTGGAGTTTAATTACTATTGCACCATACTATCAACTGTCATTCTTGGATCCTTCCTTAGCTTTGTTTCTTCCTCTTGAGTCTCAAACTTGAAGACCAACGAAGTGGAGTGTAGCTCAACTTCTCCTTTGCTAATGGCTTCGTTATATCCACAGGGTTCTTGCTCATATGAATCTTTTCAGATTCAATTGTCCATCCTCAATACCTGTCGTATGAAGTGATACCTCAATTGAATGTGTTTCATTCTCGAATGAAATGCTGAGTTCTTTTCCAAATGAATTACACTCTAACTATCACTAAATAATTTACAATCACTTTGCTCCTTTCCCAACTCTTCCATGAACCTACTCATCCATATCATCTCCTTGCTAGCCTCTGTAGCTTTACAACATACTCTGCCTCTCTGTAGTAGACAAAGCCACTGACCTTATGCGATCTTGAAATCTAGCTAAGCTTGTCATTCCACCTACTTTATGAAAATATATCAGTAGTGCTCCTCCTACCATCAGATCTCCGCCATATCCGAATCAACATAGCCACGTAATGAAATATCCAAACCTCCATAGCATAACTGCATGTTAGATGTCCCTTTCAAATACTTGAGTATCCATTGGACTACTTTTCGATGCTCTTTACTGGATTACATATATCTACTCATAACTCCCACTGCTGTGCAATGTCAGTCAGTACAAACCATAGCATACATGAGACTTCCAACTTTTGAAGCATATGGCACTCGTGTCATGTATTTGACCTCCTCATGTGATGAAGGACATTGATCTTTACTCAATTTGAAGTGTCCAGCCATAGGTGTGCTAACAAGTTTTACATTCTGCATGTTGAACCTTTCTAACACCTTGTAGATATAATCCTCTGAGACAAATACAATTTCTTGTTTTTCTGTCTCTATGTATTTGCATGCGAGGATTCTTTTTTCAGCTCCTAAATCCTTCATTGCAAATGTGTGAGCTAGCTTTCTCTTAAGCTCACCAATGTCCTGCATACTAGATCTCTAATAAGCATATCATCCACATAGTAACAAAATAATATAGCTCCCATTTTCAAGCTTCTTGAAATAAACACAATGGTCAGATTCACATCTCAAGTAACCATGCTCATGCATAAAACTATCAAACCTCATGTACCATTGCCTTGGAGCTTGCTTGAGCCCATAGGCTCTTTTTCAACCTGCACACTAATTTCTCCTTACCCTTGACTTCATACCCAAGTGGTTCTTTGCATATAAATCTCTTCATCAAATCACCATGAAGGAAAGTCGTCTTCACATCTAGTTTCTCTAAATGCAAATCTTCTCTCTACAACTAAACTCAATATAGTATGAATAGAAGTCATCTTAACAACAGGAGAAAATATTTCACCAAAGTCAATACCTACTTTTTGTGTAAATCCCTTTACTACAAGCCTTGCCTTGTACCTTTTATATCCACCCTCTTCTTCCTTAATCCTGTAAACCCACTTGTTCTGCAATGTTCTCTCTTACTTTGAAACTTAACCAAATCCCAAGTCTGGTTCTATTCCAAGAGTCCATCTCCTCATCCATGCCATGCTCCCCTTTGAGCATGTGAGTCTTATCTGCATTGCTTCTTCAAAGCTTTTTGGTTCACCATTATCGATCAATAATAAATAAAATAGAGAAGGTGTAAATATTTTACGGAAGTTTACTTACCCTTTGTGACCTTCTCACAGGAGTTTGGGGTACGGAGGCTCAATCTGGACCTCTGGACATTTAGTATCAACTTCGATGCAGTGTGATGCATGTCGGTCACCTCTAAGCTAACGTATGGTTTACGCTAACCGATGTCGATTTGGTTTGATCCTCTGTAACCTAATCGGTGGTTCATTTGGACCGATGTCGGTCAGGGGCCTAACGACACCATGATTCTTGTGTATTTATTTAGGTGTTTCTTTAAAACCTGAGAGTTCATTTTCATCAATAAACTTCTCAATTTTCTCATCCTTGGGTACCAAAATTTGATCCCTGTACATTCTCTTTTCATTCCATTCAACATCACATGACTCCTAATAATTTTAGAATTCTCTAAATCCCAAAAATGGAAACCGAAATCACCAGATCCATAACCAATGAAAGTGCATCTCTTGGATTTTGCATCCAACTTTTTCTATTTTCCTTATCAACATGCACAAAAGCTTTTGAACCAAAAACTTTAAGAAAAGAAAGATCTACCTCTTTTCGGTCAAGCTTCCTCTGGTATTCCTCCATCTAGTGAACTTGAAGGGCCACGGTTAATCAAATAAACCATTGTATCAATTGCTTACGCCCAAAGCTGCAAGGGCAATCAGAATGTATCCTCATACTTCTAGCACGTTCCATGATTGTCTGTTCATTCTTTTCTACAACACCATTCTCTTGTGGTGTTCTTGGAACCATTCTTTCTCTACGTATCCCATTCTTTGAACAATAATCATTGAAAGCCTTGCTTACTGATATTCACCACCATTTTTAGATCTAAGGCACTTTAACTTAGAATTTGATTCATTCTCAACAAGGGCTTTCCATCTTTTAAAAGTCTCAAAAACATCATATTTACGTTTAATACAATAAACCCATACCTTTCTTGTGGCATCATCAATGAAAGTCACATAATATTGGGATCCTCCATGAGAAGCTACTGGTTGGTCCCCACACACATCGAGTGTACAAGCTCCAATTTTGCTCCTTCTTAGTTGCCCCTGACTTTGAGAAATCTCACTCTCTTTTGCTTTCCAAATATACAATGCTCACAGAAATCAAGATCTACATCTTTCAAATATGATAACTTACCCTTAGCCTTTAAGATCTGCATTCCTTTTTGACTCATATGATTGACCGATTATGCCCACATGCATGCATCGAATCTGAAGTAGATAATGTAGAAAAGGAATCGAATAATACTGAGGTAGATAAATATAACGTTCCTACCTTCTTACCTCTTGCCACAACAAAAGCACCCTTGGTGACTTTCCAAGAGTCTCTGTAAAAGTAACCATGCAACCAGATTCACCTAGTTGCCCTACTAGAAATAAGATTCCTCTTGAGGCTTGGCACATGCCTCACATCTTTCAATACCCATGTATTTCCATTCTGTAATTTTAGATGAACTTCCCTTTACCAGTAATACTGCAAGGTTCATCATCACCCAAATAAACATGCCCAAAATTGCCCTGGACATAATTTTTGAAATAACCCTTATTAGGGGTTGCATGGAAAGAAGCTCTGAATCTAAAACCCATGATTCAATTCTACTATCTAAAGAAAGAATAAGAGCATCTTGCATTACCTCTGATGTCAGCAAGATTCACCTCTTTACCTTTGTTTGGTTGTTGGTTCTCTTTATCCTTTGACCAACAATCTTTCTTTGCATGTCCTTTCTTTCCACATTTCCAACAAGTAATTCCCTTACTTCTGGATTTAGATCTATTATCCCTTGACTTTGATTTCCCATTACTCTTACTCTTGGATCTCTCCTTCTGCCTGCCCCTGCTTTCTACATTCAAAGCATTTCCAGATGATGTTTCCTCTGTACTCTTCTGTGAATTTCTTCATTCAAGATTATACTAACCACATCATCAAACTTCAAAATATTATTAGCTAGATGTTGTATTACTATCACCATTACCAAGTTATCCCAACTATCAGGAAAAGAACATAAGAATAAAAGTGCTTTTACTTCATCATCAAATGGTATATGCAACCGATTTTAACTGATTTACAATAGATCGGAAATCATTCAAATGACTAGAGGTAGATTCACCTTCATGCATCTTAGAACTAAATAGTTTCTTCATCAAATAAACTTTATTTGAAGCACTAGGTTTTTCATATAAATTAGCAAGAGATTTCATTAAGTCTACCGTAGAAGCCACTTCTGTAATATTGGAAGCCACGGATGTTGTCAGGCTCAATCTTATAGATCCCAAAGCCTTTTTGTCAAGAATCTTCCATTCTTCATCAGTCATCTTCGTAGGTCTAGACTTCTCATCCAACGGTAAATACAAATCTCTTTGATACAGATAATCCTCAATCTGCATCTTCCATAATTGATAATTTGGCCGTCAAACTTCTCTACCTTGTATTTATTTTCTTTTGTCATTGTTGTAGCTCCCACTCAATCAGAAAACCCTCTGTGAGTAAAATTATGCAACACACAAAACCCTCAAACAAAGCTCTGATACCAGTTGTTGGGGTTAGCACACCGGTTATACAGATAATATATCATATCTAAGCATACATGCAAATAAAAGTGGATATTCTACTAGAAGAAATATACAAAACAAGAGACATAAATCAACACCAGATTTAACGTGGTTCACCCAGTGTGGGCTACGTCCACCAAGAAACAAGCCAATCTATTATCAAAGCTTTGACAAGATATATAATGAAGATTTACAATCTTCCACACCTCTCAGATGTTAATACTTTCTTCCTTCAAGCTTTTTGATTCTTCACCAAGAATTCTCTCTCACATAATTATCTTGTAATTATAATCCATCACTTACTTCTAAACCCTAGCTTTTATGCTTATATATAGTTATAGTTTAGACTTAGGGCACTTAGCCATGCAATTACAATTAATAAATCTATTTTAATGCTAAAAATGGACTTATTGAAAAATTCTTTGAAACTATTAAAAGAAAATACAATTGGAAGGTGTAAAGCCAAACTTCACAACTTTCCTTCCTCTAACACCGGTTGGATTTTAGCCTCAAATTTGTTTTATTTGCATTAGTGCATTGTTATTAAAGAAGGTTGCTACAAAGATATGCTATATAAAGTAATGCCAAATATGCACAAAAAATGAGGCGAAAAGTATATTTTCTAAAAGCACGAAAATGACATTTTTACACTAAAACAAGAAAATTGTAGATTTTTTGTTGAACTATGGTTGGAGAGTACAAAAAGGACTTTTGAGGATACCATTTCTTTATTTCTTCAAGAAATCAATGAGGTAGATAATAGTGAAGTATCATTTATATGTTTAAGCCTTGCATGCATATAACACTTAAATGTCTTAGGTCATCGAGATAATTGAAGATGAGATCATATCGTCCATATTTATTTGAAAGATACACTAGGATTACGTTAATCCATTCATGCTTTATTAGAACGTAACAATGAATAGTCTAACAAAATAAATACCCTCTTGTGAAAATGTGAGCTTTAGAGCGGGGCATGGACACGCAACAAGTTATAATGGAAGGGGATTTTTGTTAGGCGTCATAGTTGCAAATGCTCAAATGCCTTGATAGATATGTATAAGTGAAATGTGCCAGCATATACAAGACATAAATACTATTCAACATAATACCTCCTCACAATATCATCCTTTAAAACAAAATATGCTAATATATGTTATGTGTTTAACACAAAATTGTTCGAAATAATATTGCATGACTTTTTAAAAAAATATCAAAGAAACTTGTTAATCTAAAAAGAATGATTCACGATTTGTTGTCCCCAATGAAAGTAATAAAAATGACATCGTAATAAGCCCTTTAGAACTGAAAAAAATACAAACACTTAGTATAACAATAAATTTATTCCAAAAAAAAATCTATGTTGATTGGTCAAAAGGAAAATATTTATTTTAGAGCTATGATACCCTTGGTACTTACAACATGTCATTTTTTTCACTTATAACTCTGTTCTAATATATCATGATTATTATACTAAGAGGGGCGATCTGCAATAGAAATGCTCACTCACTAATATAATGGTTAATTGATTGCTACTTAGGTGTGCTTAATGTCTTGGTACCCAAGTCACAATTACCTCTTAAATACATCTTGAAATTGATGCTAGGCAATCAACAAACTAATCCCCATTAATTATTTGTAGTGCCATAACATATAAACCCAAATGCTAATAAGAATTACACCTACTATTTCATTATCCAAATACAAAAACACCTCCTAAATAAGCCACCTTGAGATGATCGCCGTAACAGAGACTAAAATCTGAAGTATATTGGTAGTTTATATTTTACAAAATAAAATATTGTATATTTTTATTTTATTTATTTATATATACTATTTAAATATTAGCTCCCGTGACCCGTTTAAATTTTATTTTATATTAGAATATAATTCCCCAATGCCAATAAGTCCACAGGTGTATATGCATATTAACATAGCAGAGCGAGCGAAGTTTACATGTTCGTTACAATGGAGGGCGAATTGAAATTTTGGGCTCTACTTTTTCTGATAATCGCGGCCACCTTTTCAACCTTTCCTGCAGCAAACGCAGATGAAAACACTGAATATTGTGGTAAGAAGTTAATTCATGCTATTTATTTACTGATTTTTGCTTATTTGTATGGTTGCTGGATAATTAACCAAATTGAATTGAATTGAATACAGGTTCTGAAAAAGATTATTCAGTGAAGGTTGATTCGGTAGATATCGATCCAAATCCTGTTGTCAAAGGGGAACCCGCAACCTTTAATATTTCTGCAACTTCTGGTAAGTCCTTAAAGTTTGACAGGCCTGATTTTATTTTTTTGGGCTACTGGCCTCTTTATTTTATTTTTTGGGTCAAATTCCCCACCAGAAAATGAATGTTGACCTAGAAGGAATTTATTCGAATTGTAGGATTAAAGCACCCAGGTGGTAATTATTTTTAAGCTGGTAGCCTTTTTTTTAAAGGTCAAATTACCCCTAAAAAAATGAGCACTGCCCCAGAAGGAAATTGTTGTAAACTAACTTGCCGTAAGTACTCAGGTGGTTAAATCTAATTGTGTTCATATATATATAAAAGTGCACACAAGCACTGCTTAGGCAGTTATGGCAAAAATGGGTTGCTAACAGTTTAATCCGGGACTATAACGGAAACTCGGCTTCCTGATTGGCAAAGTTTTTGGTGCATGCAATGTATTATAAGCCTAACTTGTCTCACAATATATAATAGTAGCCCAAGGAGGAAATTTAAACACACCTCTCTCTGGACCATTGGATGATAGGTCAAAGAGGTTGAGGGCCAGGTCGAGCAGGAGCATAAACGATCTAGGGTCATAAAGGCCAATCTCGATCAAAAGCACAAATGTCCGATAACTGTAAAATTAGCCGAGGAATCTGATTTTAGTACTTCTTCCACACTCCTCAATGCCCCACAACTGTATAGCTAGCTGACGAGTCAACTTCAGGATTTCTCCCAGCCTCCACCTACATGTCAGTCCCAGGATATCCATGCCCAATACTTTTATTTTTATTTTTATTCTTTTCAAATCCATGCCCAATACTTTTATTTTTATTTTTATTCTTTTCAATGTAGGATTGTGTTTCTTGTTAGCTAGATTTTGATTTTGAGCAGTAGCCTTTCAAGGACAATGCATGTGCCAGTTTATATTCACTTTCGATTCGATTCTCAACTATTCAGAGGTTATCTAAAATGTGTATTATCGTTGTGATCACGTTTTGACTACTCGTGATCCTGCTATCCAAAAATACTTTAACGCTAGGACAGATGCAGGGGACATCCACCCCTTCGATCCAAAACATACACCTGATAATACCCATAGGTACTATTACCTCTACATATCTGACAAGAAGGTTTGCCCTACCCAGCTAGATGTTGGCTAGATTTCTTATTCTGTACTATAAAAGAATTTATTGAGATGAGATGAGCTAAGATCCTTTAATGTTTTTTATTAGTTTGACATTAAGGTATACTTAATTGTTTAAAGACTTCATTTAGGTTTCAATTTAATGAGATACGCCGCATAGGCTAATGTATTTATCAAATATAGTAACACGAGCTTAGTGTATTTTGTTAAATGAAGAATATTTATGCGCGTGATTGATTTATTGTATATTCTTATCTATTGCATACATCTCTATACACACGTTTTTTCTCTTATAATATTCATTGAATGCACTGTGTGCTATATGGATAATAGAAGCGCAGTATGCATTATTTACAGCTGCTGCATTCTCATGTTCTTTCTATTGTTGCAATTGTGCACTTATCAGAATTGGTTTGGTTCTTAGTTTTGTAAATACATTATTTTCATTTTCAAGTTATTTACCCAATGTGGGTAAGGTGGGATGCTGTAGTTTAGGGTCGATGGTATTCTCATGATACAATAGTTTTTTTCTTGTCTTCAAATTTGTTGTTGTTTGAAAGGTTGTCCGCTATTTTAATTTGGATTTTTTTGATTTCAGGCTGTTCAAGTTTGTCAATCTCAGATATTACAGCCGTACATAGAGAAAAATACATTGTTATTCACGGAGAAAAACTTGTGGAACCTATTTTGGTATATTTACCTAGAGTGTATTGATACTTAAAATTTGAGATATCTTTAGCATTTGACCTGTCACGAAATTATTTCACAATCTTAATTTTTTCTGGAAAGGATTTTTCAAAAACTATAATGTTTTAGTTTCTTAGGTTAAGAGTAGTTAAATAAGAGAGAGCTTATGAGTAATTAAAATAAAGGAACTTACTTAGATTCATTCGTGCTGCGAATATATTTTCTATGGCAGAATATGCTAAATTAGGATTCGAGGAACTTTTATTTTGATAAGCCATGTTTAAGAGAAACCTCAATAGGATGCAAAGTGTAGTCATTTTGTGTCTTGTCTTTGCTTAAGGTGCCTATGCAATGTGGATTGTATTTATATACATAGTCTTGCTCTGCCTGTCATAAGGATTCTATGCAGAACCTAACCATCCTTATATGCAGCTCATATGATGCATTTCAACTTTGATTTTTGATTTCAAAATCTGATTTTTCAATTTCGTCTCTTTCTTATGTTTGTTTTTTAATTGTTTGGTAATTTCAACGATCTGCCTTTTTAAGATAGATAATCTCTCAAGAGAGATGTGTAAAATGACTTGATTTGTGTTCCTTTGAATCCTCTATCCTGGGTATTCTAGACTAGAAACCTATGTTTGGCACCTTTCATGCACGATTATGTACTTATTAGTTTTTATGATTCCTTCTCAATTTCAAATAGCTAATATTTGTTCTTGATCTGCAGAAGCTGGCCTTTCTGGTGGAAAATTGACTATCGAGGTCTTTTTCTATGGACTACGTGTCCACGCAGAGAGTCATAATCTTTGTACCAAGACAACATGCCCTATAAAGGAAGGGAGTTTCATTCTTACACACTCGCAGAGTTTGCCTGCATTCACGCCACCTGTAAGTTATATTAATTTTTCCGACATTGTATGTTCAGACTTTCCAAAAACTCTCCTCATTTCCAAAATGAAGCATTTATATCTTATATTAGCAAGGTTTGCCAATTTTGTCAATACCTTACTAATATTAGTAAGGTATAGGTAGAGACATCCGTGTTTGGATTGTTTTATGCTAGGACTTCGAAGATACATAAATCCTACAGCTAGGATATAGCACCCTATATATAACTTACTAGTCCTTATCCTGCCGTATTAAGATAAGGATTAGTAACTTTTATACAAAAAAAAAGTCTTTATGCTAGGGTCAGCAACGAGACACCTGTGTCAGGATTGCTTGAATGTTATGTTTGAGTTTTGTTTTGCTGTTAATTTCTTCAAGTTAGTCTTGTCTTTAGGATAAAGTTGTAGGGAATTGGCAACACTTTTCTGAGTATGTTAAATTAACATTAAGATTCTAGATCTTAACCAATTTAAGGTTTAAGATACCGACTAATCACCATGGAGCTTCCTATGTAAACTCCATATGGTATTTCATAATTTTATCCTTTCCATTTCTAGACAGCAGGATGCTCTTATTTCCATTTCTGTTTTGAGCACAAAAGTTTGAAACCAATACATTTGTATTCTTCAGTTAAGCACTTTTAGAGTTAACTATTTCTAAAGGATAGTCAAAATTGTTGACTGACCAAAGGACCAAGTATGGAAAATCTGTTTTGATTCAGTGCAGTTATAATATTTGAAGGGCTCCCCATATTTTAATTTGAAGGGTTTGGTTAAGCTTGACCCTTTGTAAGTGATATATTAGAGTTTAAACAATATGCCATCCTTCAATTGAAAAAAGAAAATATTAAGTACACTTCTGTTCTTTTTAATTTTGATTGAATCCTAAGTTTGCACGGGTCAGGCGCACAGAATTCTCAGGCTTAACTGCCAAGGACTGAGGGGTATCCATTCCGCCAAATTCGTTGGGGGCATAATCCCAGCCTCATCCCTTTTTATTGGTATCTCCTGGGATTTATACATTCGCAGATGGCTAGGCACCATCATCCTCTCCATTAGATTACACTTCTACTTTCAGTATATATTTGATCAATTTATATAAATAAATGTGAAAAGCCAAAATTATTGTGTATTGTGCACTCCTATTGCCAAAAAAATCATTTTCATAGTTGAAGCAAATTGTGATTGTGATTTTCTGCATGATTTTTTAAATACTCAATTTCCTTTAGAAATTAGAAAAAGTATTAATGTAATTTACAAGACTAGTATTGTTGCTGTATATTCTATCAGTTTATGCAATGTTTGAGCTTAGACGTTGTATTTACAATTAATCATAGAATACATGGTGCTGAATAGCAAATATAATTAGTTAGGAGAAAATATACACCCCACCAACAATTAATATGGGGTAGTATTATTTCATTAAGATGGTTAAACAAACAGATAAAACTCCTTTATCTTATCCAAAATAATCTAAAGTTGCAAAGATTTCTAAATAAATTGACCGTAAGATCTTTAGGATGGCTTAGAAACAATGGAGAAAATTTATTAACTCATGTTACCAGGAAACGCCTAGGGCCCCACGTTTCGCTTCCAAACGTTTCCAAAACGGAAACTCCTTCAAAACGCCCTAGTCTCCTAGAGATAAGTATACACGATAATAATATATTATTTCAGTGAGAACAAAATATTTTGATTGTTTTATCAGTTATACTTATCTCTATGGTCTATGGAGTACATTTTAAATGAAAATATATATATATATATATATATATATATTTAATAATATATTGTATGGATATTTCCCGTAACGTTTCGTGTCCAAGGTTTTTGAAAATTGCCATTTCCGCATTTCGTACCCGTTTCGTCTTCTTGGCAACATAGAGAAAATCTTGCTCCCAAATTGGCGATGGCTATTATTTGTAGATAATTATAATTAATGTCCGAGAGCACAGCCATTCTAATTATAATTAAATGTATAAGATTCTCTTGAAAACAATTGAAATGTCTCACATGCTACCCATGGACACCCTAAACAAAACAGCTGGGTTTAATATTATGTACCCTTATCCATTGAGCCTAGAGGAGTCCTTAAATAGTTAGGCTATCCATTGATTGCAAAATATTGAGGCTGTCCACTAGTCTAGAGGCAGAGCTTTTATCTTACGAACAATTGAATCAAAAAATCATAGAAACAAGTAATATTTAAGAGCCTAATTTGCAAAACAACTAAGGGTGTTGAGGATAAAATCCCCAGATGGCAAATTCTGATAACATGATTCACTAGCTAAAAAATCTAAAAAATAATATTGCTATTAGGAAAATATAAACACTCAACTAATTGATTATTTGGTGGTGATTCATCCATTTGCCCAGTGATTTTGTGTGAAGTGAGTGCAATTTTTTTAATGTATAAAATAGAGAGTTAGCAAGCATGAATTATGCTCCTACAATTATTTTTAAATAAATCATTTATCAAATAAAAATTAACATTAATAAAAATTAACCGAGCATAATATTTGCATGACGAGTGATTTTTTAGTTGGCCCTTCTAATGAAAATTTAACTTATTTGACTGCCTTTTAATATTGACATGTAATTTTAATTTTTTTCTTTTGAAGTGTAAATTTTCACCCTTCTATGACAAGCTAAAAGATTTTGAAGGGCATTGACAACTTCAAATTTGATCCCTGAAATTTCAGTGATTTGTAAATACAAAAAAGGTTAAAAGGTGAGATATAATACATATTGGTTGTGTAGGTGATCCTTAATCAAAATGGACATTCCATGGTATTATTAATGAAAATGGATTTACTTTCCCAATGTGTTGTTCCCAAGTTCTATGTTATTGAAGCAACACCTAAAATGCTGTTAACTTGATGCTTTCTACAGCTCAAAGTCTGTCATTTACATCATACATTTCATTATGCAAAGCTTCACATGCTTTCCTACATGCTGCATATATCACACATCATGTTCCATATTCCAACCATGCTACTACCAAAACATGTGACTGCAATCAATTCCGTTAAACAAAAGTGAACAAATATTATGCGGTTCTCAACTCCATGAAAGAATGAATTCAAGTATTGTTTGTTGTTATAAAGAAGTGTTATGCTTGTCCTCATGCATTTAATTGATTCCTATGCTCTCACGAAGAAAATAGAAGGAATCAACAAATGAATCAAACATGCAAGGAAATGAAACTAAGACACAAGAAGTTACCTTGGAAAAACCCAATGTGGGAAAAATGCTTCCTAATCTCCTCTATCTTCTTTGTAGTTTTACAGGCTTACACCGAAGTCAATTAAAAACATCCCTACACATGCAAATGCTCTATGCAATCTTCTGTGCATCACTTGCTTCCTCAACGAATTCAACTATCATATTCAGCCATCTCAGCTGTAGTCTTACATTTCAGTCTACATCATGTATCTGAACAATTGGATGAACTGCCTTTAATTCATTCCCTTCACTTCCTTCCTTGAACCTCCACGGGTTCATTTATATAGTGACACATCCATTAGGCTGGAACAAGAAGCCCAAAAGTTAGGAATCGAAAGAGAAACTCTTGCTCTAACACTTATTCTTCTCTTGGGGTTGTACTAAAGTGAAACCGCCACTCAAAACATGACAAAATCGCCCGGAGTAAACTAACAGTTGTGAATCTGCTGCATAAGATTGCAAAACCATCTCTTTAAGAAAACCAACGATTATGTAACCTCCACGTACTTTAACCGGCAGTTTCGTAACCATACAAACTCCTGTAACTTGCAAAGGCCGTGAACTTTTGCATACTGATTCATACCCATATTTGAGCTGCATCATACCCATATTTGTATCTGGAAGGCAGGTACGCATGCCTTAGTAGTAGGGGTGCCATATCTCAGCTTGTCCTTCATAGTTGATTAACTCAACCAATTGATTTTGATGATGTACATAATCCAATTTCAGATCACATTTCTCCAGTTTGAAGGATTTTGGACCCGGAAAACCTCTAGAAAGATAAGCTCCACCTTCTATTTTCTGTTCCAGGATGCCTGTTCTGCATCATCTCTCTTAGAGTATACAGTTATGCTCTCTTGGAGGGTGATTTCCCAATGCGCAACATCCGAAACCAGATTGGTTAGGAGATCACAACTCCTTCAAATCTCTGCCAACTCTCTTGCACTCTTGGGTGTCCTGGTCTTCCTATTGGCTGCTCTTTGCACTCTTGATGCCTTTCCTTCTTCTCTTGACTATTCTGCTTAGCCCGTTTGCTGCAATATGCATGCTTGTAGGCTACGGTGAAGCTTTCTCTTAAGAGATGCTTACTACAACATCTTCTCTGCTGTTCACATTCTTACTACAAGTGAAGAAGACATTTTATCATCTAAGTGGCTGAAAACAAATCCCCATTTTACAGAACTGCCCCATTATCTTGGGCTTTACAATTCAATGCTTGCATTGACAACAAATGCAACATACATGGATCGAAAACACAATTCCATCTACAAAGCTGCCCCTATCTAAGTTTGCATAGAAAAACAAATGCAACACACATTGAATGAAACGTTCTCAATGAAGGAATGTGAATGCCAAATCACTTATCCATCAAACTAGCAGTCTTTTTGTGGACTGCTACTCACCACGGGTGCACCTCTCACCTTGTATCAATGATCTGATGTCGTGCCACTTCTTCTCCCACTATGAAAGAAATGTTAGGCTTCATGAGCATTTTTCTAGATGTACATCAGCGTGCTTTTGCCAGTCGTAGTCATATCAAAACCCAGTTTGGAAAACCTTGTTAGAACCTTTTGCCATGTGCATAGGCCAACAACAAATGATTGCTATAAACTTCTACAGATGTTACAATTTCTCATATGCATACACAACGATCATAGACATGCTACAATCATTCTGATTATGCAAACAGGCCTATACCTTCATGCTACAGTCACGGTATTTCTCATGTGCATCCTACAATACAATACTGTAAAACAAATAAACATGCTTTAAATGATATAATTTGAATCTTGTCTTGTCACCTTTATGATGCCTTTGCATTCAACCTTTGCTTGGAGTTCTCTCTGAACTTAGAGTCCTTTCTACCTATCTTGTCAGGTGCTACAAGTGGTAAGGAAATCATGCTAACTTACATATCAATATGAATGCATGAGTGCTGAAAATGATGCAACCTCTTCGATGCAACAGACAGCACATGAATGTGTTTCTAAAACAGATTGAATGTCCGCTCCATATTCACCCTTGATGAGTGAAATTTCTCTATACTTGTTGATACAGATGAGATTAGTTCCCTTCTTACATACCTCAACAAATGGAACACAGCATTTTGTAGGTGTTTACCTATGTGTGGTAATAAACATATTAGCTCTGCAAATATTATATCCATGAAGCTAATAATGAATGCTTGTCGTTACCCACTTGCAATGGTGACGGGACTACTCTATTGGGTGCTCCTTTTTGATGGCATCTTTCATGAATAGCTTTTCTTCTTCATTTGAAGCCTCTTGACTTGTAGGTGCTTGAACAGGTTCCCTCTTGCTTGTAGATGCCTCTTCCTTCTTGGGATGCCCCCTGCAATTCTTGGCACTTGCCCATGTACTTGGACAACATTTCCTCCTTACCCTTCTCCTCATACTGCTTTTGATAGTGGTATTTACAAATTTCATCTTTTTTTGCTTCTTTCGCCTGACCTCTTCTTTTGGATGGGAGAGTGGTGTAGACAATTGTCCTTCTTACTGAAGTACTTTGATTTCTTAGTGATGGATTGTTTTTTCCAACACATGGCCACACAATGGTTACTCATTTAACAAAATGAACATGGATATGTATACCAACACTCTTGTGCTCCATGGGCTCTCTTTCCACAATTGAAGCAAACAATAGAAGTCTTATTCTTTCCATACCTTCTTGGGCTGCACTTTGGCTTTCTTGTGCAAGTTTGATGAAGTGGTAATGCTTTACCCTCCTCCCTTGGGATATTTCTCTCTTTTGAGATGCTTTGCATTCTTCTTTAATGCCTATGTCCTTATTGAAAGGTTGCCTGCTTCTTGGATTCAACTTGTATTCGATCACATAGTCACAAAATGATGATGTGCTATCTCCTTCTTCATGTAGCTGTTGCCCTCCTCTTGGAGACTCTTCTTTGGCCCTTTGAGGTGGCACAATGCTACCTTTTTCTTCATGAGAAACTCAACCATTATTTGGAGAAAAAAATTGCTCATTAGATTTGACACCATTACCTTGCATGGGCTGTTTTTGTTTAGCTAGTGGCTTGGGCTCTTTGTCTTTACAAGTTTTTCTTGCTTGAGCTGTTTTGGAGCATTCTCCAACTTCTTCTTTGCCACTAACATATCCCAAATCCACATATTGAGGCCTTACTTCAACTTTTATGGGATTTGTTATTCATTGGCCATTCTTGTCAAGCTCTTTTCTATCACAACCCATCTTGAGAAACAACTTTAAGCCAATTCCCTTAGTATTCTTCTCAAATTTACTGAAGAACTCATTTAGATCTTGATGGGAAGAAAAAACATATGGTGGAGTACTTACTTTGCATATAGTAGTCATGGTTTGTGCATCTTTGGTAGAGGATGGTCTCCTTTGCATGGTAGGCTTATCTCTCATATTCACTCCTACACCATCATCTTAGAGCTTTTCCAACTTCTGTTCCTTTATTTGCAACACTTCAGTGATACCAATGAGGAAATCTCCATGGCTTGTCAATCTAGCTAGTAGTTCTTGATTGTTATCCTCCAAGTGCTGCAACATCTTTCTTACTTCTTTGTTTTCCATCTGGATTTGTAGGTTGATATCTTCAAGCTTTTGAAGTCTCTCTCTTTTCAAACCTTTGCCTATGGTTGGAACATGCAACCAAAATCCTGCACTTCCTTGTCAATGAACAAATCTTGAAGCAAATACAACACAAATCTGAAAATGTGGTAGAAAACCCCTTCAAGATATAAGGAAAAACCTGCTCTGATACCATTTGATTCACAAATGATATTGACAATCCATCGAACAATTCATAAACATGGATTTACTTTCCCAATGTGTTGCTTCCAAGTTCGTTGTTATTCAAACAGCACCTAGAATGTTGTAACTTGATGCTTTCTACAGCTCTGAGACTGTCACCTATAGCATACATTTTGTTATGCACGACTTTGCATGCTATCCTACATGTTACCTACATTGCATATCATGTCCCGCATCCCAACCATTCTACTACCAAAACATGTGATTGCAATTAATTCTATAGAACGGTAGGGCACAAAGACTGTGTGATTCTTGGCTCCATGAGAGAATGGATACAAGTATTGTTTGCTGTTATGAACAAGTGTTATACTCGAGTGCTCATGCATTCAAGTGATTCTTGTGACCTCTTTAAGTGTTTGAGATAGTGAATTAGTCCCAATAAATAGAAGTAAGCACCAATGAATCAAACAAGCAAGGAAACGAAATATAGGCACAAGAAGTTACCCTGAAGAAACCCAATGTCAGAAAACTCAAGAAGAGTGGAGCCATGCAGTTTTAAAAGCGTACTGCCTGCTGAGGCCTTCAAGAACACCAACATCAATGAACAACATCCTGACACTTGCAAATGCTCTTCTTTGTGGATCACTTGCTTCCTCAACAAACTTGACTATTTTCATCAGCCATATCAGTTGTGAAGTCTCACAATTCAATCTACACCATGTATCTCAACAATTGGATGACTTGCCTTCAATTCATTCATGGGTTCATTTATAGATTTACACAGCCATCAGGCTCGAACAAGAAGCCCAAAAGTCAGGAATCTGAAGAGAAACTGTCTCTCTGACATACTATTCTTTTGCATTGCACTGTGGCAAAACAGTTGCTTAAAATAGAGCAAAACTGCCTCTGACTAAACTGGGGGTTGTGAAATTGCTGCTTTTTGGTTACGCAACGATGCCTGCTTTGATCAGAGGTTAAATAACCAAGGCCTGCTTTGACCGGCAGTTTTGTAACCACCCATAGTCTTGCAACTTCCAGAGGCCATAAATTTTGCATACAGACTCAAAATCAGGAGTAAGTTTTTTTAAAGTGCATAACTTTTCAAGGAGATCCAATATGTAGGCTAAAACTGCTTTGGGCAATCTTTAACTTTACCCAAGGTTTCTATCCAACCAGTAGTCTTCAACATTATCTTAACTCAGTGCAATAGTCTGTAAGACTGAATTAAGGAATTATGAACAAATCTAATGCTACCATCTCCGAGGCTGGAATGGTGAGTCATAAATCAATTGCAAGTACAGTCACTATGACTGATAAGGAGAGTCTCACGCAAGGGCAAGCTACAGTTAAGACTACAAGAACCAGCACCACTAAATAGTCCTCTCCAAGAGAAATAATGATCGCATGTTGCAGTTTTTTTTATGTGACTGCCATACTATAAGGAATTTAGATTTATTCTCAGAAGGTTATAACCAAAAACAATCTAGAGAAAGCAGTATAACTTGCAGTTAATAACCCAAAGGGCCAAAAGGTGTGCTAAGCACCCTCACCAGGTAACTGTTCAGAATACACCAAAATCACAACCCATCACTTAAGGCTACAGTTCAAGTGGAGTGAGTATAGCAAAAGCCAAGAGTTTTCAGTCAAGTGAGGTGTATGACTGTCATACAAGATCTGTGAAATTTCAGTCCGGAGAAAAGGACTAACCCAGTCAAGAAATGCATTAACAATGTCATTAGATCCACAAGGTGGTTGTCCAGTTAAAAATAATTCACCATCCCCCTTGCTCAAGGTTCAAGCTACTAAAAGTTTGGGTATTGCTTACAATACTTTGAACTAAGTACTGAGTATGTACGGTCCTAAAATAGATGACTGACATAAATCCCAGTCATATGGAATAGAATAGTTTCCAAGGTTTGCCCACCTCTATTCCAAATTTAATACAACAGAACGTGAGTTCCATTTTCAAAGACAGTGGCTAATAAAACCATTACATGCAAATATCATTAAAGAGCCATAACAACAATACCACATGCCATCTCTTTCACATTCAAACAAGGGCATGCCTATAAATAAGAGGAGCAGGCTTTTGGAGTAAATCCATCCAAGGATGTCCTCGAGCTCCACAAGGAATGACCAGGTATATGCCCTAGTTTACTCATGATTCATGAAAATGCTAATGTAGTGATCTACCTTCTAAATCCGAATCTCATCAAAATGGTCAAAAGATACTAACATGTGCCACCTAGCTCTGTTTTGGAATTTTCCTAAATAGGTTTTCCCTCTCTTCTTCACTAAAGTCTGCATTTCGGTTTTTGAGGCCGTAATCCTAATGTTGAGATCAGTGCTGCCTCCGCTGATCTCCCCTCCTAACTGGAGATTCAGCGGAGTTATCCAAATGAAACCCAACTAATCTTAAGTATCCAAGGTACAACTTGAGTGGGAATTACAATCAACAAAACCACCAACCTTAATAATCATCACCTATTGTCAATCAACCCTAATCATTAGGGATATATGATTAGGTTGTAATTTAGTTGGTAAATCAACTTTAATACAAAGGTGAGGTACCATTCCAAGTAGAACAATAGGTAGGTGTGTACACCCTTTTAGATTTAGACTAATGTCAACCTAAATTTGATTTAGTGAGGTCAGATTTACACTAAATGGATGTAGGCTAGATATGAATGGCTATCCTGATTAATTAACTTCCAACATTAATTGTACAACATCAAAATAGCTTTCAAGCATGCAATACAAGACATGAACTTGGAAACACTAAGTAATGAGTGCACTTAGCTTGTTATAGAAGATTTTGGGAAGTTATGGGGCTGTGTAATGTTGAAACAGAGAAAACTGAACCTGAAAGTGCTTTGTAACTAATACTGTAATTGCAAACTGGCTTGGGGCAGTACTGTACCAATTTGTTTGGACCATACATGCATGGTCTTGACCCTTCGTATGAGTCTTGGACCTATTGTGTTTACCTTCGCCTGCGACTTTCTCGTGGTGGTTGCCGCTTGGATTTGTCTATCGTTGTCAAACCCTAGTTGTTGATCATGCAACGAAGCTCTCGAACATATTGAACACCATCTCAAACCCTAGCCATGGATGAAGATTCCTGCAAAACAAACATTAGTTGGGTTGTGGGCACGTTAGTGCACACGACATTGACACTACTCCGAAGAGGCTTCAAACCGCACGCTGTTCTCCATCTAGAATGTGATATCTAGATAGATCAAACAAATTTGGAAACTTCTTTGACAATGCTTGCTTTGACTTTGGCTCTTGCTAAAATACTTGGAGGAGGGATGTTTGAGTGCTTGCAAATGAGAGAGAATGTTGTCTTGACCTAGTAAGAAGCTTCAGACTGATGTGGGTGCTGCCTTAATGACTGTAGATGTGCTATTGCAAGATTTAGGGAGTTGTAAGTGCCTTTTGCAAGTGTAGGAAGTGAGTGTATCAATGCATTGCCATAAGATTTCTAGGTTAGCAAATGAGGTAGTGTTTACTTGCTTATATAGGGCTCCGTAGATGATTTATCCAGAAAGGCTGACCTAGATGAAGTATAAGACCCAACAAAAGATATCAATTTGAAAATGAAGTTGGAAGACATGTCAGTCCAAGACCGTACATGTTGGCCAGGACCAGATACAAATTCCGCCAAAAGTATGCGGCCTTGACTGGGGACAAAAAACATGCAAAACAAAGTTTGGGACTTGTCAATTGATGTTTGTCTATGGATTTTGTGCATTGTATTCTTAGAGAGTTTGTCAACACGTCAGTGTGCAAGGATAACAAGCTAAACAAGAGACCTCGAGAAAATGCTAAGCGGGAATGGAGAGTTGTATTTATCATGACAAGAGTGCATTGTCAAATCAAGTGTTGTCAAAGTGCAAATTGCCAAATTTGAGTGTCTATAGTAGGCCATCTCAACTTAAGCCCACTAAGGTGCAATTTAGGGCAAGGTAGCAATGGGATACCATCACATCAAGTGGGCTTATGAATTGTGCCCTCATCAAGAGTCTATAGCTAAAAGTCCAATGTCACCACAAAAATGGAGTAGAACAATAGATAGTCCATTTCAACTTAAGCCTACTAAGATGTAATGTAGGGAAAAACAACAATGAGATGCCATCCCACCTAGTTATGAATCATGCCCACATCACGAGTCTAAATCTAAAAGTCCAATGTGTGGTGTAAGTCAAGGGTCTAGGTGGTATAGGAGTCAAAAGTCGCACTAATAGACGTAGTTCTTGAGGCGCCATGTAAAGCTCGGGTAGGGGTGTGTGCTTCTACGGATATTCGAGTGGTGGTAGTACTTGTACCTTGAGGTCCAAGCAACTTGGAAGGTGTCAAAAACAAGAATGTTGCCAAAAAAAACAACATACATATCAAGTAATACGGAAATACACTAACACAACAAAACACAATAAGTAATAACACAAGTAATCATCAAACCTTGTGTGTGTGAGGTTCTCAAAATTATTATCTTGTGGTAGTATCTGCCTTGATCAGCCTCCCTCTCCCCTATGATGCCCTCCCTCTAGGTACAATGTCTATGAAGAGGAAGCCCTGTCCTACATCCTCGTCAAGCCAGCGGGTGGAAGTTAGTCCGAATCAT
Source organism: Taxus wallichiana var. yunnanensis (assembly GCA_018340775.1). Taxonomy (NCBI): domain Eukaryota; kingdom Viridiplantae; phylum Streptophyta; class Pinopsida; order Cupressales; family Taxaceae; genus Taxus; species Taxus wallichiana. The sequence continues at coordinate 370,805,439 of CM031235.1, read as the reverse complement.
GATATCATAGTCGAAGAAACATCATAAAGAAATAAGATACTATAAAACATCTAGTAATATCTATGCTACAACATTATTACCAAAGTGTTAACTGCATAAGAAATGCTGACAACTAATAAGTAAAAGTTGTAGTTTGACTAGTATCAAATATATGTACAATCAAGCATAAAGTAAATCAACACCAACTGGTATTACATTTATTCAATCAATCAATAAACCATTTTTGTTTAAATAATAATGTTTTCTGGGAGGAGGGAAATGGGTTGTGACATATCTATAAGTACTAAAAATAGACTTCGTTATCTAGAGAGAGACTGAGTGACTCACCAAGTCAAGCTTAGTAATCTAAGAGTGAGTCAGAGTTATCTATGACTGACTATGAGATGAACTAGGCTAAACTATCAATCAAAGATATTATAGCGTTTATACATGATTATAGGAATGAGTAAGGAAAATAAAGGAAGGCATAAGTAGAAGCGGAATAAATAAGAAATTGCTTAGCACTAAAGTGTGTGTAGTCCAACACCGCTTAATTTCCAATGGTGCATGCTTTATGTCAATGTAATTACAATGGAAAGGAAACAAATATTATTCATACATTTTTATGGAACAGGCCATATGAACCTCCTAACAGTATTCTATGTCCTAATTTAAAAATGATAGAACTTAGCTGAAATGGATAGCATAGTCATTCATGAGGCCAAGATGGCATTCTAGTATCTACTCACATCAGAGAGAAGGATGGCAAGAAATGATGACAATGATTAGTTGGCCACTAGTGGCCAAGAGACAATTGATTGGGCGTTCATCCGCCAAATGGCAGTGTTAGGACTTGAGAATTGATGCACATGTGTACTACTTGTCAGAGAACCACTCCGTACATTGGGGGAGTAATGTCAAAGTTCTGATTTAAGTATCGACTCACTAATAGTGAGTATCAGAAAAGATTGGAATGATTGCAGTGTAGAAACTATATCTCCTGCATATGATATCAAATTTGTTTGAAATTTGATATGGGCATTCTGACACAGTTACCAAAGGCACCCTCCAAAATTCAGGTCAAAATTTATTTTGTGACCCTCCAAATGCCCAGAAAACACTATGAAATGTGTTCTTTAACTTGGCTGTAAGAAGTTCAAATGAGCTAAATTGATATGCAGAAACTACACATTCCAATCCATCGTCCAATCAATTTTCAGACATTTTTTCACCATTTAACCTCTCAACAGGTATACACACATTGACTGGCAGGTTATGCCATGTAATGACTTCTAATTAGTGGATTTGTACTGATATCGACTAACTTGTTTGGGCAACCAGTGAATTTGAACCCACAACTGGTGGATTTGATAGTCTAGTCTGGTGGGTTTATGTGGCATGCACTCCAATGAATTCAAACAATCACCACGGCACTCAAAATGTGAGGAGTCATTAGAGTGCAGGAAAACACTTGGAAACGATGGGTTAGAAGTCTAAGCATCACTCCAAAATCCATGCGTATGCCTTCCTCAAAGGATTGGGGGCATTCATTCATTTGTTGGCAGTTGGATTGGAAAGAGGAGGTTTGTGCAGAGCTGAAGTCCAAGTGAGAGTGAATACCAAAGTCTCCATGCTCTTGTGAGGGCCATAAATCTCTGTAAGACACATTGTGCAGTCTGCATGCTCTTGCGAGAGACATACATCTCCACAAGATGCATTGTACATCTGCTCTTGTGAGGGTCATATATCTCTTTAAAACACATTGTACATCTACTTGTTAGAAGGGAGTAAATTTGTGAGTTTTTATCCTGGTGTTTTTCTACCCAAAGAGGGTTTTCACCACATAAGCATTGGTGCCATGTGTGTATGTTTCCTTTGTATTCGACTTACATTTGCTTTTACCACAGGAGTGGAGTTTATTTTGGCCTTTCAATACTTTAATCTGTCCTTTTCCAGCATATGTATGTTGTACATAGATTTGCAGCAGCCATAGGCTATGCAATTACAGATGAAGAATCTCTTAACAATACTCTGCGGCTGTGTCCTAAGCCACAAGCTTACTCAGCTTCTATATTGCTTTTAACATAATCCAAGGAAGTTGTAATGAAATGTTCCTTCTCTCTCCCAAACAGTGCCAAAAGAAATCTTGTAAGACAAGTTGTACTAGTTTTCTCGATAGTCTTTTTGATTTTTTTATTAGCATGTTTCCTATATTTTCCCCATGTACCTTACATCTGGTTGTGGTTGCGGTTTAGTCTTTCACTTGCTCATCCATGTAGTCTTGATGGCAGCTTTTGCACTTACGTTTGAATATAATTCTTTGTAACTGAGCAAAATGGATATTATTTTGTATGAATAATAACTAACTTGTCAAATTGAAACCCTGTTAAGATCATCATTCCTCTTGGATTTCTTATATCCCCTATTGTTTGGTATTTTACAGGGTTCCTATAGGCTCAGGATAAAGATGACAGGTACTGATAGCAAGCTCTTGACATGCATTTATGTCAAATTCACTATTGTTCGTGGTAGCATCATTTCTGAAATCGAAGATTCAGCAGCTTCAGGAGTGCTGCAAAGAACTTGATTGCTGGGTTCGGATCTTTGATTTGGATCTTTAAAAATTATAGCCTATTGGTTATTCATTTGATCGGCTTAGATTTCCGTTTTCTAGTCAAGATGTATATAAGGATAGGAACAGTTCTCCATCACTTTTCTTCTTTTCTACCCGGAACATAATTCTGGAGAATATTTGAGCATGAAAACATACTTTCTCCCATAATGTGTTTAGTTGTGTAGGCATCTGGTGATGCTTGTGAATATCATAATATGCATTATAGCTTTGAACTTGAAAAGAGCGTGATCATTTCCATGTCGATTGCTTTAATGCCAGATGTGAAGAATAGTAACATAACTCAGATCTGACTTTGGTATGAGAATGAGAATCATGATGTTCAAACACATTTAGTATCACAATTTGTTTTTTTCCTGCTCTCTGTTACCCTTACTTTCGTTGAAGTTCAACACATTTAGAATGACAATTTGTCTTTTTCCCTGCTCTCTGTTACCTTTCCTGACATCCATGGGTAATACTCGAGGATTAGAGTTTGCCACTGCCAATCATACGTCCTGTGAATTTATTTTTTATATCAAACATATTCTTCCCAATAGTACTGTTCACATCATTTTGAGATATTTAATGGAAGAATTGTCTTCTCAACAATTTGAGGATCCATAGTACTGGAGCATGATTGCATAACAGCTTAACAATTTCTACCCTTGGCAGTATGTAATCAAAGGTCTAGCTAATGCTTCCTGATCGTGTGAAACAAGTGTATCTTTAGGGATGGTAATTAAATGTCGAAGATACCAGTATGTCTCACTAACATGAGTCATACTATTTTTAAAATATCAAATATAGGCAAGGTAATGTAATATTTAAGCTGACGGTGTTTTCTCAAGGAGAGTTGCATGGATGAGAATTTGAGATGTACAAAAAGTTATACTAAATAAATGAACCAATAATATAAAGCCACGTATTTTTCACTTTAGATCCAATTTATTTGAATTCATGTCCACATCAATAAATAAATATTGAAAAACATGGTTCCTTTCTATTTTATTTTATTCAGTTTGGGTCTTTATCCTACGCATATTTTTCATGGTAGGTTATATCATGTGGGGAAGGCTTTGCCGGGTTAGATTCTGGAAGTGCATGACCCTGTAAAATCTGCGGCAGTCAGAAAAACATGTCACAACTTGTAAATGTGACGGCCGTTCACACGTTTTCCATATCTCAGCACCACAATGGGAAGGCTTTGCCCAGAAAATTGTTAGATTCCAGAAGTGCACGACCCTATAAAATCTGCGGCAGTCAGAAAAACACGCCGCAACATGTAACTGTGACGGTCGTTTACACGTTTTCCATTTCTCAAGACCACTCAAATGTGACGTTCTGCCTGACGGTATGCACGTAGAGCTTGGGATGAGGTTTCTTTTCAATTTTTTGATGGTCGCATCCAGAGCATCTGGGGCCGGATTGCATGGAGTTTAAGCCGGAAAGATGGATGTGGAGGACAAAGGGCAAGTGATTGCAAGACTGAAGAACGAATCTCCGTATGAATTTGTGGTGTTTAATGCAGCGCTGAGAGTGTGTTTGGGGAAGGAGACAGTGTATGTGTCGATGATGGCTTCGGTGGCCGGCGTTACGCAATTTCATGTGTGAATGAATGATAATGTGGAGGCTGAGCCCAAAGTATCTCCTGTGCTCGCCACCAAGAATGGCCTTTCCGTCTCCCTGCAAAAATAGATTCCCTGTAACTATTAACATCTTCATCAAACAACACATAATGTTTCAGCTACCACTCTGTGTTTTGTGTAAGTTTTATTATTTTCTCCTACATTTGGATTGGTTTGCACTTTGCAGATATGCATCTTTGCTATCTTTTATCTAGACATTCATATTTTTGGTCAAGTATTCATAAATTGTAGTAAACTAATATGTGTGGCGAAGGTAAGGGAGATGAGCCAATGTTTGTGCACTTTACTTTATGAGTGCACATAGAAACCTAAACATCATATAACTGAAAACAAAAAATACCCTTTAATAGATCATGTTCTCCCCATTATAAATATTTCGTTTTAAAAAGTTAATTATGCAAGGGTTTTTTTTTAATATTTAAATTTGGTAATTTGAAATACAAAGAAATTCAAGGTGCACCATTACTTGAGAGTTAAGTCATACATTTTTTTTACCTATTTGTCATCATTTGATTGGTTAATTGGTTTGATATGACATATTCTATAGGGTGCATTTTTTTCAAAATTTAAGTGGGAAAGTGACATGTACTAGCTCTTTTATTTTCATCTACCCTCACATGTATTGGTCCATGCTCAAGGATTGGCTCCTCTCCCTTAGTCAACGAGGAGCTCATTTTTTTGAACGGGGTGATACAGATGAAAAATGTGGTGTGTACAAGGCATGCGAACTGTTTTAACATAATGCTTCGTAGAGATGTCATGGTTTGTAAAGATTTTAGGATATTCACAAATGGGTTTGCTGAAAAGGCCTTGGAAACTTTTAAACAAATGCATTTGGGGGGTAAAGTTAAATTTTGCACGTGTTAAATGAGATCTTTAAAATTAGGTTTGGACATCCATCAAAAAATTATGGAAAGGGATTTTTGACATAATACCATAATTATTTACACAACGGGATGGGGTTTTCGTGATGGTATCTTTTTTTTTTTTCTTCTTCATATTTTAGGGATGGCGGGGGACAACAAGAGAACGGCAAATAAAAATATATATATTTTTATGTATTATAGATATAACATGAATACTTCAATAAACTAAGACTTAAAACTGAAAGTTTGAAGATTGAAACCATTAATCCAATTATTCATCACATAAGCCAAGGCCCAAAATGCTATATTTAATATTCAATGTTCATATTTCAATGTTTCATATTGAGTCATTGACATTAACATAGAAATTAGAACTGAGAATCCAAGATACATTGATAATTCATACTAGATAGAGATACAATGATACATCAACAATATCAATATGACAATGAAAAACAAGTCTTCATTTATTAACATAAGTGTAACAATTAATAAATTGAAAAAGAAATAGAAAAAAAAGTGTTTGGCATTAAGAGGACCCCGAGATGTCCCTCAAACGTCCTGGGGACGTTATGGTATCTTCGATTGCTGAAAAGACAGATTTTAAAGATGTAAAAATGCAATCGGCAACTCATGATTCAGAGGAAGTTTTGAAAGTTCAACAGAAATTAGTCATGACCATAACCTTGAGGTCTTCCATGGAAGCATCGACGCCTATGAGTGGAGAGTTTTTCAAAAGCTTACTTGCCACTTCAGTACTGCGAGAGATTCGGATCTGGGAGCTTGACAGGGGTGTACCGCCACAACATAACCAACACCAAATTGTAGACTAAGGGATTTTAACTTATGGGTTGTTAAAATGTTTTGTTTCAGATGTTATGTGGCAAATTTGGATACCACGTATAGAAATGAAAGGAGACACAGAAAAAGAAAAAGAAATGAATGAACAGCGGAAAATAATACTATAACAGAAGTAATGGTATACAAGCATGAATCACTTACTCCATATAAAGAAGCCCGAGCTTAACATGTTTTCCTAAACACAAGTGCAACCAAGGTTGTATAGCCTCCGTCTGATTTACAGGTTATGCACAACCGCTCTCCATCTACCCGTCCTTGAAAAATGCCACAAGCAATACAAGTACCACAAAGTATATAGAGGAAAGTACAGAAATCAAGGTATTCTCGATAGGAAATGTTATTGCATTCTGGATCAAAACAATTTGAAAGGCCTTTACCAGAAACTCTCTACAGCCGCAGCAATCATCAACCTCAACAACACCTCATGAACCAATAAGCCTTTCTTGATATGCCCTGCCATAACCATAAAACCAAAAGGTACTAAATCAATATCATCACAGTTGAAAAACAAAATTGATAGCCATTTTTTAAATTTTTGACTCATTGTTGAATTTGTCAATGTGATATATAGAATTGTTTATTCGATTTTACGGTTTACTAGACATGTCGACAATTAAATGAGTAATAGTTGACTATCAATGGGGCAAGACAATGAGGCATTGCTTTCCTCAAATACGACATTGCCATTTTTCCATATTGACATTACAAGCAGTGCCATTACTGGACCTGTTATCTTTGCAACATTACAAGCGAATTCGTGTTCGCTTCCATACTGAGAGCAACACGTAGTGCTTCATCTGTGCGCACTTCATGCCACGCGTGAGAGGATTCATGAGAAATATAATCAAAGAGTAGTTACTCGACCACTTTTTCCTACGGTTTTTGTGAATGTGATTCAAACCTGCAAGCTAGCTGCGACAGTTTTGAATTTGTCTGTGGGCTTGTTTTATAGGTTTTTGTCGGCAGGATTCGAACCTGTGATGTGATGCCAACTATTTGTATTTTTTTATTTTTATGGTGTCCTATCGGCCCCTCATACATTGAACTTGTAGTTGACGTGGCATTGTTTAGTGTGGGAGAGTCTACATTGGATTTGATGGTGTGACGTGTACAATTGTGGTTGTTTTGATGATTGCAGTTGTCATGTTTTTTGCGTGAGGTATTTAGACATGTGCAAGTTTCCCTATCTAAATCCATCCTCTCCCCAAAGGATACCAATGTGGATGATGGAATGTTTCTCATTTGTTGGGCACCACCACTATAGTCAACATGTGGTTAATTATGTACATCCCACATATTTGGGATTTGCTTGAGCAATTTTGAGCATAGAGAGATAATGGAGACATCGGGGGCAATGTCATGAGGCTTGCCAAGTGTCTTGTGAGATGGCATCTCGCATCACGTCGTTCCCCCGGTAAGGGTGCTATCCTTTATTTTGCATTTTTGTTAATACTAGGGAAGAATATATAACTCATTGATGCTTATGGGGTAGTGAATATGTTCTCACATGTGTTTCCGATTAAACCTTAGACCAATGTTGAAATTTCAATTTTGTAAATATTGCTCTTGCATTTTTGCTTCGTAATGACCATAGATTTTTTTGATTGATTGTGTTAGGGGTTAATGGCCCTAATAATGTGGCACCTATATTTTATTAATAAAATTTAAAGTTAAATAATTTGCTAGACCTTATAATATGTGTCAAAATTTAATTTTAATATACCACTTTTTCCCTTATGAAGTATTTTCTGTTTACATTGTGTTAACAATTTTGTATTATTGTTCAACACTTATATTATTTAAACACATGATAATATATAATTTCACTAATCCCAAAAAGTTACAAAACCATTAAAAAGTAAGACTTTTTTACGTTGGTAACAATTAAGACATTTTTTTATAGTTAAATGCTTTTTTCAAGCTATGAACTAGAATACAATAACTGTCGTAATCGTCATTACAAACAAAGACCAATTTAACCATAGCCGCCACAATCGGTGAGCAAACCACCCTGAATAGGGCTTTGTACCTAGTAGCATTTGAACCTGGGTTGCGCCAAATACAACCATCCGACTTAACCATTCCACCCAACCCCCATCGGCAAGAATTAAGACATTTAATACTCAACAACATTGCATTAAATAGGACAATTATTGCTATTGATTATTAATTATGTAAGTTTATAATGGTGTTTATATACTTTTCCGACAATATCATATGTTTGCAAATGTTAAAACACATGCACATGGTTGAACAACTATTAAAATAAAATTTATATTTGCGTTTATTATATGACAATTAAGACAATAGTAATGATTAGGTCAAAAAAATTGTCCAACTTACGATTTGATTTATTTTTTATTATTGGTTTGTTGACACATACATTAATAGATATTATTAATATACATATTTTGATTTGATGTTTTGTGTCTTCACGTTTTGTGCTTTTAAACTTGGTATCTTTTTTAGTAAAGTTTGAAATATTTTAAATTAAATAAAAACTACAATTGTTTTGCTTACATACTTTGAAGACTTTTTTTTTTAATTTTTAAGTGTACGCATGTCTAGAAAACCTCGTTACTCCTATTAACTCTTGTTTACATGTTTACACATTAATGTATTATCTTAAAGATTGTGTTTATTTGGTCTTTGATAGATGGTGTAGGATGGATTTGAGTTGTTGGGGAATTCAACTAATTTGATCATCTCCCTTGGCTTTGCATGTTGGATCCTATTCCAATCTACTTGCATCGTGAGCGCTTGCACGCCATGTGTGACACTTTGCTAGAAAGATAATCCAAGATGCAAATTCTCAAGCCTTTCATTGACAAAATTGTTTTCGCCAAATGGATACTTTGCCTAATAAGTTAACACTTATTTCATTTACATATTCAATGAAATTATGGTGTTATTTAGCTATTGTGTTCTTGCATAACTAAAGGCGACACAATATTCATATTATCAAAATTATAGGTTGTTATATTAGTACGAAAAAAAATCGTCATATGATTTGAGGTTCCACATTAGAATGTTAGGTTCTTACAATTTCAAGTCCCATATAAGAAACAACTTGATATAATTTTAGGCCCCATATCTAAATGACGATTGGTATCATGAATAGACACAAAAATAATGAATTGATTTTGGCATTTATTGTTGAAAGGAAGAATTATGATCAACAATATTTCCCATATGTCCTTCGCTTTAGATGCAATTTGTGCCTTTGTCATTTTCCCGAGTTAGCAATCCCTTGTTACAACCATGACATAATCACATGAAAGAAAAACAATGTTAAATAGAAACATCATGTAAATGTTTCTTCTAAATCCTCGTATTCTTTGTTTTCACATGAAAAACCATCCCTCGGTGGTGGTTTATGTTCTTAAGTAAAATGCTTGATCGAAAGCAAGGTGAATAAAGTAGCGAGTTTCATCGAGAAACAAGAAAATAAAAAGAACAATGTCGGTTACGCGTTCAAACCTTGGCAATAACAATGTTATAAATAGAAAAGTCATCTTGAGCATTAGGAGTATTAAACCAAAAGGGATTACTTTCATAACTATCTTCAAAGTACGTCTCCTCAAGAATTTACACATCCTACCCTCTTTCTCCTTCCAAAATTCACACAAATGGTATGTGATCCATGTGTAACTTATGAAAGAAAGAAGAGGATCACCTACTTTTCCTCCAACATTTCCCCACCCCGTAATTTACCACATTCTATCCCCTTCTTCATCATCGACATCCTCCTACATTGTTTCTCCTTTCATCCTCCCTATCAACATACCCATTACACCGCTCAAGCACAATTGCTACTTTTGTAACCTTTTTTTGGTTTTGGGGAACATAATCATTGAATATGTGAGCTAGTGATGTGAAATTATTATGCACATTATACTATCTTATTAATCTTTGTTTGTATCCTTATAATGAATATAAAGTATTTAGGCTTTGTATTATAGAAACCATTGAGTATAGTGTACATTTTCGTCCATTTACCATTTTCATTATGTTTGGTTGGATATTGATACCTTGTTCTAAAGATCTTATTTGAGACAAGTAGTGAGTATAATGGAAAAGGTGAAGAAATCGTGTTACATATCTTTAGGAGGTCATGTTGTGAAAGGATGTCAAAGGAAAACTATTGGAAATGTGTTGTATATGTAATATCAAATTTAGGGTTAGTATAATTAAGGTGAATTACTTTATGTAAAGATGAATTAGGAATTATAAATATAGTAAACACACTAAATCTAAATCATGTCTACATAATTACTACAAATGCACTAGATTAGGTGAACTAATTAAAGTATGAGTTAGAGTTTTAAAATGTTGCAATGATTTCTGATTGAGATGGAGTGACAATGATGTGAGAGTGCGGATGAAGGATGTGCAATATCATTAAGTTTTCTTTAAAATATGAAAGCCTAAATCTTCAAGGAGGAAAAAGTCACTGTTACAATTAAACTCAATCGGGTGAATTCATCCAAGATGGATGGATTTTTTCTCTATACATTTTGGCTAAATCTTGCCTCTAGCACAATCTTTTTCTATGTTCTTAATCCTATTTTTGTATTCAAATTACAATGATTGCATATGTATTATAGATTAGGGATTCTTCTTCTTATTCTTTTATTTGGGACCTATAAAAGGGTTAGTATGATTGGGTTGAGTTTCCCTTTCAATGCATACGTATTAATATTGTGAAGAGACATCAAACCCTTGTAGTTACCCACTCGATGTATGTGTGTAAAATGTATATCACAATGTGTTTTTGTAATGAAGACCCCAATAAGACTCCCGACACTTGGAAATGATCTTTGGTGTGAGATAAGTTTGTAAAAGGGCCTAGGGTAATTGTATATGATATATATAGAATTAGTGTTGGTTGAAGTGCTTGAGAGAGTGATTTAGCAATTGGATGCTTTATTGAGATCTCCTTGGTAGTCCCAAAATATGTCGATTGCCTCTTGAATGGGTTGTGTGATTGTGCTTTTATAGGTGACTATTGTGAAAGACTTTCTTGCTCAATTGACACTAAGACAATAATGGTAACTTGTGAATTTGGAAAAGTGATTGTTAGAGTTTTGGAGGACGAAGTCACCAACTAAAGACAAAGTATCCCAAATGGATTTATATGTTATGATTGATTTCATCCTAGTGAGGTGAAAATTACATTATGTCATTTGGAAATGGTGGTCAAATGTATGAATATTTGTGCAACATTTTAAAAGTAGGCTTTTGGTAGTCAATGATGAGTAAAAAATGTACCTTAGTGATTAGGAGTGCTAATTGAGAAAGATGCATGTAGAAACTAGTCATTCAAGTGCAAATGATTAATGGGATGAGATAAATACTAAGCATTAATTCTCAAATACCATAGGACCATATTTAGGTATTTACAATATAGTTATCATGATTTACACCCTACATGATTTACAATCGTCTAGAGTGTATATGTGGAATTGGGGATCCATATGGGTGTTTTTGGGTGGCTTTAGAACATGTTTAATATAGCCCACGATTGTGTTACACATTATATTATACTTGGTCAGCTTTGTATTGATATGCCCATGTATACTCGCACATGCACCAGTCAAAAAGACTTTGAAGTATGTTATTGTGTTGTAAAAAGGTTTGAGCTAATGCAATAAGGAAGAAATTTATCTTGATATATATTTTTTTCCCAAAAGGTTTTTTCTAGGTGAAATATTGTGTATTATGTCTATGACACTTTTTTCGGTATAGGATAAATATTTTGTTATTATTACTTCTCTTGTATAAATTTATTAGTTGCTTTTCTCAATGATAAACTATTTTTGAGTGGATCTTTGTGCATATGAATATTTTGTAAAGGAAAATGACAAGTAAACAAAATGATAAAAGATCGAAAAACTTAATGTCCAACATTTTTAGTTTGAAATCTCAAGATGGAAGATCTACTTGTAGATATAGATATATGGATTCTTGTATCAAGATTATAACTTCTTAGTAAGAAGGAGAAAGTTTCGGAAAATATTGATAGGATAAATATTTCTACGAGATTGTGTTTTATCGATTTAAGCGTATTGAATGTATCAATGAAAGACACTAATAAAGAATTATGAGATGCATTGGGGACTATATATCGATAATGTCTCTAATGAAAAACTCTCTCTCTCTCTCTGAAATAAATTTTATTCACCGAGGATAAATGATGGTGAATTTATGGAAGAACATCTAAACACCCCTAATATTGTGGTAACTCGTTATTTTTGTCAAAATAAAATGGATGAAGAATACATGTATTGTTTTTCTTTGTTCTTTACTAAATCATTGGGATAATCTAGTAATGAAAACTAGTAGTACTACATCAAAATTAAAAGTTGAATATGTAGTGACAACCTTATTATCAAAACAAATGAGGTGTGAGCCCATTGATGATTATCAAATGAATGGTGCCTTCATTTTGAGAGGATTTTACCAAGATAATTGAAAGGAAGTCAAGGGATAAAGGATCAAAGTCTAGAGGTAAATCTAAGGGATGTAAAAAGCTTTGAGGAAATGGTGGAACTAGTGTAAAACTAGACATTTGAAGGAAGAATGTACACTATTTTTTAAAAATCATAATTGTTTTGATGATGCGGCTTTTTGCAAATACAAAAATATCTAGTGAAGATTGGGGGATGTATTCTTGGCAGATTCTAGTACACATACATGCTATGATGCATGTACAATTAAATTAAGTTACTAATTTCTTATGACTCCCATAAGGAGTGGTTATGCGGATATGAAAATATAAATGGAGGTGATGTATTCGTAGGAGAAAAATAGACATATAAGGTCATACATTGATGTTCAAATATAAGGGGTAAAACCCTCCTAGTGTTCAACACATTAGGGATTTGGCTATAAATATGGTGTCTTTGAGAAAGATGAAATATATGGGTGTGTAATCACTCAAATTTGGTAATTCTAATCTTTGACATTGTTGGTTTTGACAATGCTCCCTTTCTCAAACAAGTGCAATTTACCCATTCTCATATAGTACATATCTAGGTCTCATGTCTAGCTTGTTTGGTCATACACACTCATCTTTCAATAGTTTTTTAGAATTGAATGAATGGAATCCATTTTGAAACTCCACTTGTCAGCTTATAAACCTCAAACTTCAGATTTCTCCTTTAGGGTCAAAAAATGTATAGTAGAGGTAGTTTATGTCATACGTCTCGACCCTAGTGTACGATTTTTCCCTTACTCACGTTGAACCTGAAATTTTAGTTGCATATTATTCTTTGATTCATTTACTCATCCCAGTTGGAATTTGTAACTTAAATCACCTTGAAGCATATATAAGCAATTGAAACTCACCTCATTTAGAACCTAACACTCTTATGGACTTTTATTGCAAAAGCTAGCAGAAAAGGCACCCAAAAATCTATACACTTCGTAAATACCTCTACACATTCATTAGGCTAGTGCCATATATAAGTATGAAGCTTCCCACTAGTTTTAGGGACTACTTCCCACATTTGCAAGCATCCAAAGTCACTCACTCAAGTAGATTTACAAGAGAGAAACTCAAGTCAATCTTTGTCAAAGAAAGAATGTCAAATCTGATTGCACTATAACTAGATATCACATGCTAGGTGGAGAATGACACACGATTTGATTCCTCTTCGAGTAGTACCAACATCAACATTGCACAAGGTTCCCATAACCCAACTAATGTTTGTTTTGTAAGACTCTCTATCCATGGTTAGAGTTTGAAAGGTTGAGCAAAACATTATGAGGTTTCCACAGTGTGACCAATAGAGAGCGATGAATATATTCAGACAAGAGACAAACCTAGAAATTTATTTATCTTGGTTTGAGTAGGCTCAAGACTATAAAAATAGGTCAATAACATACAAACATTCCTACCCCTTTGTCAAGTCCTTCCGGGAGCATATTACGACATAGTTCTAGTTTCGAGGCATTTCTAACTCCAGATCTCACTGTTCCATCATTCAGATCACCCAAAATTTCCTAGAATCATCTGTAATCAGCTAAGTGCACTCAATCCCATGTATTTATGAACTTTTATTGTATCATGTACATTTGTTGCAAGTATTAATGTGTTATTATGATATTGAATGGTTAATGTTAGAAGTTAATTAATCAGAATAACCTATGTAGATTCTATTTCATTCCTTTTTGGTTATGTGTAAATATTAATCAAATCTAAAAAGGGTGAAAACATTTGGTGAACCCGATTTTGAATCGAACATCATGTTTCAAACCCCTAGTGGACATAAGGTTTCTATTCATTGTATTGTGTTTCAATATTGTTCTTTATTATGCTGAACTACGAGGGATCATTATCAATATCTATGTAGCTTTCCCACATCTTCTAATTCCCATACCACCTTTGCTTACTCTTGTGCCCAAGTCCATGATGATATATTTGCTAATACTATTTTGATTATCAATGTTGATCATACACAAGGTGATGGTTCCAATAATCACTTTGAAAATCATAATTGGGACCTTACTAATGATGATGCCCAATAATTTGCACAATTTTTATAAGAAAATACCTCTAATATTGATATCCTACTATATATTGCATGAGATCAACTTAAGCATGCTCCATCATCTAACTTAGAAACATATAATATTCCTACATCTACAATGTCCACATTCTTGGGGGCACCTAACATTTTGATGCACAATGTCTCTATGCCTATTCATGCAACCACTATTACTACTACCCTTTCCATATCTAATGGCTCACATGCTTCTTCATATGGCACACAAGATCTTGAAACCCTTGTTCACATATTACAAGCTCAAATCTTGTAATTGCAACAAGGTGTATCTAATTCTCCTCATGTTATGGATTCCACTCAATTACTACATAATCCACTAGCTCTTGAGGTGGCATATTATCCTTTGCCTCTTGGTTTTTGCACCTAAACTTCCTATCTATGATGACAGAGGTGATACCATGGAACATCTTAGATCGTTTCATGTGGCTTGCATCAATTATGCATCTTATGACATTTTTCATACCGAGTTATTTTGAAGGAGTCTTACAAACTTTTCACTACAATAGTTATATGGTCTCCCCACATATTTTTTTCCCTCTTTCAATACATTGACAAATCAATTTATCACACACTTTTCTATCAACATTGGGATAAGGCTTCTTATGCAAAAATGTCTAATCTACGCTAAGGATTTGATGAACATATCAATGATTATGTCTTACATTATCATACCATGCTTACCAAGATGAATAATATCCTAGTTGATAGTGAATTACAAGACCTTTTACACAAATCTTGCTTCCTCCTCCCTAATAATCGGTCATGTTTGATACATTTCTACCATATTTTCCATACACTAAAAGAACATGAAGCTAAGATGTTACATATGAATAAGCTCAAGTATATTTCTAGCACTCCCAATACATCTAATGCCAAATTTCACAACAAATCTACATTTAAAGGCAAGACTAATGATGCAAAGGTTGTTTCCAAATACATTGTCAATGTTATTACTCAACCTAATAAGCTATAGTTATAATCCAAAAAATGACAGTTTTCATGTTTACCCTGTGCTCCTCATATTTTCTTGAAACCATTACTTGAGTGTAATCTTGTGTCACTCCTCATGTTATCTCGTTTTAGTGATTCCAGCTAAAAATGAGATAACCATAGGAAAATTTTGGACAAATCTCTTAAAAATTCCCTTTGAAAGAGATTTTCGGGTTTTTAGGTTTTCATTGCATGAAAACATGTTTCTTGCATGTTTTATGTCGCTTGTTCCCAAACTCGATTGCTAACCATTGTGTCGGGTTTCGGAACTTCCAAGCATCGGAACATGCTTTGCCCAAAACATGTTTTATGTCTCTTGTTTCGAAACCCGAAACCCGAATTGAATCAAATCCTTTGTATCAGGTTTTGGATGCTCCAAGCATGATGACATGTCATTAATGTCCAATTGTCTAACAATTGGCACATGTGTCAAGTGAGGTGTAATTAATGCTAGGTTATTATAAATAGTCAGTTTTTCCACGTCATTTATTACCTTATTGTTTTTTTGTTGCGTTGGATTTTTGTTGATGCTTCTTCTACCTCCAAACCCGATTGAGCTTCCCGATCGATTTCACTAGCCGTTTTTTATCGTTTTCAAGCTAGTTGAAGGTATTCTTCTCTTATTTATTTTTAGAAGCTTTTTGGGTTATTTGTGAGGTGTTTGTTTAGGGTTTTGGGTTGTTTTCCTTGTTTCTTGTCTTTTTCCCATGAGGGTTATTGTTTGAAGTTTACCCCTAGGTTATTTACTTATTTTTCATAGGTTGTAACTTGTAGATTTCAAAATGATTCTAAAAATTCCTAAGTGATCATGAGGCGGGAATTTTTCATGTTCTGACATGTCAGAAACCGATATACTTGTTTTAGGTTTTGCAGGGTGTTTAACATCTCGCTCTTTCCGCCTTGTTTCAGGTTTTTCCATGTGCTCGACATCCATCAAGATCCGCAGTGTGTCGGGGATTTCTACCTGCTCGGCATCCTCCAAGTTCGTCGTGAGTGTTGGGTTTATCTACTTGTCTGACACTTCCGCAGTGTGTCGGGTTTTCATTGATGCTCAACATGTCCTGACTTCCAACATACACTCCATTGTGTCGGGTTTCGAAGGTGTTTTACAAATTTCAAAATCCAAATAGTGTGGCGGGTCTGTGCACTTGTCCAACAAACTTTCAAGCCCGATTTCTCTTCCAGAAATCATCAAGGCATTTCTTCTTCGAGACTCCTCATGTCGGACCCCGGCCAATCTAAGGATAAGTCAAGAAAGATGAAGTATAAGTATCAGAAGATGGAGTCTTCTTCTTACATAAGCTGCAATTATGACATTCGGGACCTAGAACTCGGAAATATAGATATGGAGGACTTCTGGAAGAGAATTGAGGATTCTTCTCAGAACTCCTAGATGAAGTCGATAGCAGGCAACGGTCTCCCTCTTGTAGTAGGATTTCCAATATCATCTCAATGCCCTGAATTCATCCTGGCTTGCGCTTCTAACTATGACTCAGCCTCCCGCTCAGTAAGAAATCAAGTAGGAGAGTCTATAGTGAAATTAGACGGAGGTTACTTTGATCAACTCCTAAGGTTTCCCAACTTTGTGGAGTATGTTGATTTAGACCTTAAATCAGCACAAAAGGCCTAGGAAAAAGATCAGGAAGACTACATCAAGCATGTAAACAAGAATTTCTTGATCAAGGCTAAGCCAACTATTTCTAGGTTTCCCAAGTCGGTCCCTAGAAGTGATTTTATTCTTGAAATCAGTGATATCATCACCCTATTGAGTCGATTATTTGGGCTCCCAGAGTTAAAAGAATTCCAAGGGTGGATGTACCAGTTCATGGTCGTCATAAAGAAGAATGACCAAGGGATTGATTGGGGTAGCCTAATAAGTGATGAGATAGATTCCCAAATGAAAATAGTCTTGTCTACCGGCAAGTTCTATATGATGTCATATGTCACCTATGCAGCAACAGGCATGAGAAACTACCTAGGGCTAGATGTGAAGGGAAACCAAGCAATGGAACACATATATCGGTACTTCCCTCAGTTGATAATAAAAGGGTCTAAAGACCAATATAGAAGAGTGAACGACACCTTCTTCTATGAAAAAATTTATAGGTTGGATCCTGATATGAGGAAAAGAAGGGTTTCTGATGAAGCATGGGCTGAAGTGTCAAAATGGGGTTGCATCTTCTTGTAATTCAAGAAGTTTACTTATCTTCGGGTGGTGAGGTTCCATGGTAACCCTTTCCATTTTCTCAGTTCCCAGGTGACAAACTGATCCTCATGGAGTTAGTCAGACAATTGTTGGATTTTCACAAATTCCAACAAAGCAGGCATAAGGTTGTTGTCTCCTTCCCTATTTCCATTGGAAGGTATACATGTTCTACAGTGGTTAAGGCCAAGAATGTGGTGCATGAGATTCAGGACAAATTGAAGAAACATATGAAGCTCAGGGAGGGGTTTGACATCCGAGGAGTTCTCAAGTCATATGGAACCTTGTATCTGCATGTGCCCAATGTGGAAGACATCTGGGTTGATCTTCGAGATGAAGTTGC
Source organism: Taxus wallichiana var. yunnanensis (assembly GCA_018340775.1). Taxonomy (NCBI): domain Eukaryota; kingdom Viridiplantae; phylum Streptophyta; class Pinopsida; order Cupressales; family Taxaceae; genus Taxus; species Taxus wallichiana. Next base: position 370,787,367 of record CM031235.1, on the reverse strand, counting down.
CATCTGAAGGAAAGAAAACAACAGACTGACGCTTGAATAAATTCAGATGTTAGATCTAGCTGATATCCCGAAGGCACCATGGACAATGAAAGTGTCCTGGACACTAGATACGAACAGTCGGATGGAGACCAACACGGATTCCCATCCATTGATTGGTTTATTGTTGAAAAAGCTTCTATCATTGAAAGAGTTGCTCAGACTCTTATCCGTACCAAGGCATGGCTCATTTCTTGGGGAATGAATTATAAGGAAAATAGATTTTCAAAAATAGCTACTTTAGAAGCGGGACCCTCCAAGGGAGAGAGGGAAGAGGATAAAAGCCCTACCAAGAGGTAGATAAAATTTAAGTTTTTCAGAAGGGGAGAAAAGCAAGGAACCACATCATCTACCACTCCTTCACAAAAAATTGAGGTAATGGATTCACCTCCTTCACCAGAACAAGGAAAAATTCCTTCAGAAGATGAGGTCGGTCAACCTCTCATTTCTCCTTTTCTTAACCTTTGACTTTCGAATCTTTACCTCATCTCTCCCAATCTTTCTCACCTCATATTTCTACGTCACTTTCATCAGCCATGGCTAGCATCTTCTCCGACCTCTCACCTCTCTCTACTGGACCTAAGATGGCCATAGATATGCCTCCTCCTTCTGCACCTTCATTCACTAAATCTATCCCCACTAGTCACCACACTTGCAGTCATCACTACTCCACAAGTAAACCTTCCTCCACCTACAGATGTAACCATAACACCTCCGATAGGGGAAACTTCTTCCACTATACCTCAATGGTTAATTGATTAGACCCCAAGGAAGAGGAAGGTGGTAGTTCCTCTACCAACCTTTGACTTCAGTTCACTCAAGGCCTCTCCTGCCAAATCCCAAGAAACCCAAAATGGTTTCAAGGGTTTCAGTGGATGCCTCAGGCATAAATTTGCAGAGATTGCCACTCCGTGGCCAACAAAACTAAGGAGGATATAGCGGTTACTGATTATCAAATTACAAGGGTTGATCTAGGAAAGGTAACAACAAAAGGAGCACAACAGGATGCCCAGGATGCCATGAACATGTTGTGCCAGAAGCTGAAGGAAACAAAGGTGAACATAGATGATCTTAAGGAGAAAGTTGAATAGTTAACGAAGGTATTGCTTAAGCTCTCAAATCCTTCTCAGTCAATACCATCATATTCTACCCCTACTCCTATCAGGTTCGATTTCTCATTGGTACCTATGATTGAAAAAATCAACGAGAAGGGGAGAACGGTTGATGAATGGATTCAGAGGCTACTCCTACAAGGAAGAGAGGTCATTGATGACACAAGTGGAGGTTTATAAATCTATGGAGGAAATAAAGAAAGATGGTGATAAAATGGATGATGAATTTTCATAGGAAATTGGAACCTTGAGTTAAATTTTGAGGCTCTCAATATGCTAAAACAGGTTCCATCCCGTATCTTGATGGAAGAAGGAATCATTCCACATGGGGATAAGCATTTCCAGCTAACCAAAGCCATCAAATTCAGGATAAAGATTCTCAGTGAAGCTTGCAACAAGTTGAGGGAATCTAGAGATCAGTTGGTTGATGCCACCAATGACATAGAAGAGGAGTTGTCCAAGATCTTCACCAAGGTGTTGGATGAAAGCTCGAATATTCTACCTGTTGACGATCTCTATAAACAAATTCAAGAATCAATTCAACACGAACCAGCTTCTATCTTTGATCTAACAACCATTGATAAGTTCATAAGGATTGAGAATGTTTTGGAATCACTAAGGAAACTCAACAAGAGATTGAAGAAACTTCCTGGCAATGCAAGTGACACTCAGGAAACTTGCGAGGTTCTAAGTGATTATTCCAGTGTGCTAGATGAAGCTGAGATGCAGGACATAATCTAGAAATTCCAAGAATTTCAAGACAAGTAGGCTTCGCTGGAGGAAGACAAGGACGATGAAACAGAACAAGCATAATGTTACATGTCATTTCCATCCAGAGATTGACATGTCTTTTTCATTTTTGTTTCATCACATAGGAAGCAAATTTTGACTTGTTCTCTTGTGTGAGAGTCAAGCAAAATAAGATTCTTGTTAAAATGACTATTTTCTAGGATTTATCTTATTTTCTCTCTGCTCTTTCTATTATAAATAAGGGATGCTTGTGCATTCCAAAAGATATTTTTAGAATATTAAGAGCTATTGTGAAGAAGAAGAAAAACTTTGTATTTTCTTTTTAATCATTGAGGAATAGAAACAAGTGTTATTTTGTAAACTTTGTGTTGTGGGATTCATCTATCTTGAGAGATTGTTCTTATGTCCAAGATCTTAAGCTATTCTTTGTTTAGTGTTCTTGATTATTTTAATCATTTCAAATATTACACTCATTATCTAAAACTCGTATAAGTATTTCTTGATCTTTGTTTTCTTGAAAGAAAATACATTCCTCTCATTCCCTTCCCACTCTGTTTCGTCTATAATAGTTTCCTTTCTAATCCATTCTATTTCTAAAGTTGTAACATCTCCATCTTGTGTTGATATGGATTTCGGGATTGTATCCCAACCCCAATGGTTAGAATAGTGTGAATATTGTATATATTATTTTTGTTGTGTTTTAGATCAGTAATAAATAGGCTGCCTCACCTGTCTTTGAGGAGGGATTTAATCCCATGTACTGTGGTTGAACCTCATATTTTGGCCTGACAAAATATCCAACCAACACCTCCACCTGTCTAATGTTGATGCAAACAAACCTCAAAGTAAGAATTTTGATGCAAAATCCTATTACGATTATCATCAATGTATTGGTCATTCTATGGATAAATGCATAAAGCTTCATCATGTTATTCAGGACCTTATTGACTCTAATGTCATTGAATGGGATGAGCCCACTAAATATTCTAAACCAACAAACAACAATTATAAGTTAAATATATTCAATGATCCACTCCCTAAGAATACAAGTGATACATCTACTTTTGGAGTGCATAATTCTTATCACATGGTGCCACCACCTCCATCTTATGATCATCTCTTAGATGTTATGATTGGCACTATTACTCGCATGTCACCTTCTACACCATGCATTACTTTCAACAACTCGATATAGATGACACATTTATTTCTGATATATTGTCTATTCCTATCTTTATTCATCAAGTACCTATACATGGTGTATTGGTTGATCTACACAACAAAGATAATGTGTGTTCTTGGTCATTGCTTCAATCTCTCAGTATCTCTTCTTGGAAGCTTACATATGATTATGATCCTTGCTATCATCATATCATGTTACCTATCACTATTGGTCCTATTACCACACCGGTTTCATTCTTGGTTTTTAGTTCTCTTAGCTCTGGTACCTTACGTATTGGTATCCCTTGGTTACGTACTCTTAAGGATATCCCGTCGTTATTCACTAGTGTATCAAGTTCATTCATAATCAATAGGTTATTACTATTCAAGGTATCCCTTTTAAGGCTCCTTCCCCTAACATGCCTAGTCATTCTCCCACAACCTCTATCCCTACTCCTAGTAGACCTATGGATAGGTCCTTGGATTCACACTCTAGTTCATGTAGCTCTAATCCTCCTAGGTCTTCCGAAAGTCCTTGGATTCACACCATGATTTATACAACTCTAGTCCTTTTAGGTCTTATGCTACAAATTTGGTTACACATGTTTATTTGCATAACTCTAGTCTTACTCAACTTCAGCTAGCTCTTCCTCCACAAATATTACCTCTAGTGGATTATATTCTCATAGGATGCCCCATTGGTCCTTTCATATGCAACGTCACTCTACATATCCTCATCGGTCTTTGAGAGATACTTTTTCTTCTAATCCAACCTACAAATCTCATACTAGTCATTGTGCATCTACACATTTCTCTTCTCCTAGGCCCTCTTTGGAACATATTACTACCACCATTCCATTGAAAATTGAGTCACATTATTTAGCACATCTGAGGTCTGGGCTTCCATCATCTGTGGCGGTTGATTCACCTCCTCAGGAGGTTCTCATTGGATAGATTTCATGTTATCCCCTTTCTTGTACATAGTTATGTGCTAGAAATACAAAAAATCGATATAATCATAAAAAGAAAAAAACATTCAAATATTTTCAAAAATACAAAAATCAGGACTTGTTTCTCTAGCATACATTGTTAGCACTTTACATTATACATGTTGTTTATCCTTATGGTTTGATAGATAACATTTTTCTTCTTTACACACATGTGTTCATAGGGTATATTAATCATGATGTAGGACATACATATCAATACATGATTATGGGAGATATCATGGTTCCTTACATACCTTTTATGGGGGTATCCCTCCACACAATCCAAGTGCTATTATTATGTTATAATACCCTTTTCACTTTTTATCATACTTAATTACATACATAGTGTATTTTTTATCTTTTGAGCTAACAAGACTAACACACGTGTCTCATTGTAACATCTGAAAATTGTTTTACATGCTTCTATATATCACTTGCTATGCCATTTCATCACATTATGATACTCTTTTTTTGTATACATGCTTGCTAGTTGTGTGTATAGTTATTTTTGCTACTTTGATTGTGGTATTATGGCCTTGCTTATCGGTGACATTGTGGGTGTCCCATGTTTGTGCCATCATTCCCTCTTATATAACCTTTCTTGATTGCAGGCTCAAGGGCCTTGATTTTATTGCAACACCATGGGTGTATCAATGTTTACTGTGCGCTAAGCCTTTTGTGTGACATTGTTTACACTACTATCTTTGCACTTGTTTCTACTTACATATGCACTACTATTGTTGTTTTCTACTAGTTCTCTTGTTGACATTATTGTTACTATTATTCTTGTTACTATTATTTCTCTTGTTGTGCACCATGGTATCCACCATGCACATCCTCTTTGCAGGAATAAGTTCTTCTTGGTGGTCACCACATCATCCCTTCATGTGTTTTATACACAGATTATCAAACTTATCAAACATGATTACACATCTATTATTTTGACCTTCATGCTCAAACTGTTTATCACATGCGCCTCAAAAGAGGGGGAATTCATTTGGGTATATTCTACACCTACAATAAACACAAAAAAAAAAAATATTTGGCTCAAACACGGGAGACCAAGAGACAAAAGTACTTAGAGACAACATCACATACAAAATTTTAGAAAAGCTAGCATAAGGTCAAAAACGGATAATACGGTTAGGAACATATGGATGTTTCCGACCCATTTCTACATTTTTCTCCGGGCGATTACAACAAATTTCTCAGTAGTTTTAGATTTTCACCTATAGGAACATGTTTTTGGCATAGTTTTAGACTCAAACAACTCAATTTAGATCAATTTCAAGGGAATGAAGTATTTCATTCCTTATTCTCTATAACACTCATTTTTAGTTTCAATTTTAAGGATATTGGGGGTTTTGAGCTACATTTCAACACATTTCACCTCTATTTAGTTTCTACTTAGTTGTGTGGCACATGGGGAGAGTATGGGGGCAACTTATTCTCTTTTATACTATGTGTCCTAATTTACAAAAGTGGCCACTAGATCCGTCTACAATGTTATGGTCAGTGGGGTCATGGAAGGTATCAAAATGGGTAAGTTATGCATACATAGTCTTTCTTCTCCTCTTACACTTAAAGGGGAAGATATCAAAGTTGTTGAATGAATTTGATACATGATTTTATTCCTTCACAAGGTTCTTTGGATCCTCATTCTTCTTCTCTCTCTTTAGCATTCGTGTGTTGGGTTCCATACACCTAATATTATGGCATCTTCTTGGCACAATTGGGGACTAACCACCTCAATTCTTTTACAAAGTTCAACAATCAAAATATCCATATACAAAAAGAATGAGAAACTCTTCTCTCTACATTTTTGTTATCTAATGCTTTTATGAATTTTGTTGCATGTATTTAGGGTCTCTATTTGTTGCGAGATCACTACAGGGGGTGTCGAAGTTATGTGATACCTAGAAATGGACAATGAAACTCATTTGTGGACAAACGAAAGGGAAATAAAAACTATAGAATCCCTTGTGTATAAATATAAGACTATAGAATACGTCCCAAAATCATACTATGCCATAGATTGAGATGTAAAATCTTGTAATGGAGTGATTTCTAGTTATAGATCCATAAATGAAGCATTTCCAAATTCAAAACAACGCTTTCACCTAGTTTACACACCCATATAATCTTTGTACCTTTTCGAGAAGCTAAGTACTAATGTATTTGTGTGTTTCAAGTATTCATTATATCGTTTTATCATAGTTACAAGTATTAAAAGCTTTATTATGAATTTGTATGACCAATATTTATTAATTTATTCATAATAATCAACTTGTAACACTCTTTTACATTTCCTAATTTCCCATTTATTTTCTCTTAATTGGGAATTTGTTAAATTATTTGGTGAACTTGACCATTGCTCTTACACAATCTTATCTTACCCTAGGGTTTCAAATTTCTTCAATATTATAGGGTTGATATTCAGATTTAATTATGATTTCTATCTATTATATGCCATAAAGATAGTTTTCTAATTTTCCCTTAGTGTTCCATGCTTGGGATTTAATCTAATGTCCCCCTAGAGGTTTTTGTTACTCATATTGAAATATTAAAATACCTCTCTTGGTTTTATAAAATTCATCTTGTATTTTTAGAAGCGGTCCTTTTATTAATTTATGACTATCATTTTTGGCTAAAAATCACTTTTAACCCACTTTTCTTGCCCACTTTAGGATTACTTTTATCTATCTCCACGAATCCAATTTTGACAAATATTTTATATGTTAAATGGTATATTTATAGTTGGAATTGTTTTATTTCTACATCACGTGTAAATCTATTTTTCCACGATAAAGTTATGCCCTTAATCCTAGGTCATATATCAAATATGTATAGCCGACACTTGGCTAACATAATATCTTATCATGTCAAATCACATTTACTTATGATTTAATGTGATTATTAGGTTGGCATTGGTACTTTTCATATCATAATAGGGTATGTATAGGAGTTAGTAACTAGCATATAGTCATCATATTGAGCATTTAAGTTTTATTGCATGATTTGGAGGTTGCCCCCTCGAAGTGACTAATTAATTATAATTACATATTGTGATGTTTTATCCTTATATTTGTGTTATTTGGTTTTATATTTCTATTGATAATTATATATATCTAAGTAATTTCATTACAAGTGGTATTAGAGCTTCGATTCGAGTCAAAATCATTAAAACCCTAATTTTAGGGACTCCCATATATCTCGTGATTTTTGCAAATTTTTTTAAAAATGTATTACTTGAGTTATGAAATAATATGATAAATCTATCCTCAAAATTTCAGCTGATTTTTATTATATTTGTGAAAGTTATAACAATATTAGTGGTTTTCACAAATTTACTCAAATTATGGAAATTTTTTGAATTGTTTCCATTTTTAAAGCTTTATAAATTTGAATTAGAGTTTTTATTGAGATTTTTATATCTATCATGAATCATTAAAAAAATATAAACCCACGATCTCCATGGTGGGGTGGGGGTCAACTAGGGGCCAAGGAAAAGGCTTTGCTTTACCTCAAGAAAAACTCTAACAAAGAGGAGGCCAAATTGGAGTTAGAATGGGGTAGAAATTCGATGATATGTATTCCTTGGTGAAAGAAAAACTATAACCTCTTATAGATAGAATGTAAAACTTGAATGGAAATATGGAGGCACTAGGCCATCACATGCAAGGAGAGGTGGAGGAAATGAAAGGAGACATGAATAAGATATATGAAAATATTGAGTTGTTATCCTCTCACACTACTCAAGATAGATCTATTAAACAAAAAATTATGACTCACATATTACATCACATTCCTTGGGAGTGATAATTACTTTTAGGCCACGAAACCTACTCCCAAAAGGGGACATGTGTAATTTTTATAGAAAAGACCCACTCAACTAGATCACTAAAATACAAATTTTATTTGATCTACATCAGATCCCAAGTGGTAAAATGGTTACTATGGTATCATTATATATAGAACCAGACCTAAAAATCACTTGGTATTGTTGGGTGTTTATCAAAAGAAGAAGATGAATCTTGATGTCACTTGGTCGCTTATTGTGGACGAGCTACAAATAGACTAATAGTAATCGAGAACTAATTCACTAATTGGGAAAAATGTGGCTAATCATGTCAAAAATATTATATTCAATAGTTCCATAGCTTATCATTATGTGTGGATACAATTACAAATGATAATCTATATGATCTATTCCTAGGTGGTATCAAGGATCACATCTAGCATGAGGGATGAATTTTTGATCTAACTAATGTTTCGATTATAATATCATGGCACACAAGGAAGAGTAAAAATTCCCTTCTAATGAAAGGAACACATTCAACAACTATAGCATTCCAACACAATCATTCCCTTAGCCTACCAGATTAAATCTTGACAAATTAAAGAAAACAGACAAATGCTTATGTTTCAATTGTGATAACAAATACAATAAAGGACATAGATGTGTTGAAAAGAATTTATTCTACATGGAGGCCATTGATGATGAAGTCAAAGATGAAGAAAAATAAGTAGAGGTTATGAAACTAGGGTTTTAAGATTCCCATCCTACAATGTCTTACCATGAAATGTACTGGTGTTATCTCCCCACAAACCCTCAAGGTTAGGGGTTTCTTAAAGGAACTTAAAGTAATAGTATTAATTGACTCAAGGTGTACACCTAACTTTATCAATAATAAGTTGGCAAAACTTTTGAATTATTTTGTTGATGTATAAGATCTTATATTATATTAACAACTAAAATGATAGTGATTTATCACTAATTAACTAATATTCCCCTTCACTTTGGTCAATTAACGACACTTTGTTAATTAACTAGTCTTTCCCCATTGGATGTCAATTAATGACACTTCGTTAGTTATAATCATCTTTTAATTAATTAACTACTATTAGTTAATTAAGCCTTTTTAATCTTGTATTTAATCAATAAACCTTCTTATTGGTTAAATCCCCCTTTCAAATCCTCTAAATCCTATCAATTTCCTCTAAATCACCTCAAATGGATTTCTAAGCTTATCTTGGCCTATTAATTAATCCTAGTTGATTAATTAAATCATCTCCAACTCCCATGAGTTGCTAATCACTAATTAATTCTTTCTAATCATGTTTATCCCTTTCTAATTCTACTTTATCTTTGTCCCACATTCACTAGGTTTCTAGCTTCTCCCAAATTGGAAAGCTATATATAGAACCTAGTACCCCCTTTCAATCTTACACCTTTTGAGATATGCACATGATAAGAGTATTTATACTTATAATAGCTCATTGAGTTTAAGCATCCTTTTCTAATAAAAAGTAGTAAAGGAAGATCCAAACATATTACATCATCTTCATTCCCTCTAATAATGTTTATCCCTTTCTAATTCTACTTTATCTTTGTCCCACATTCACTAGGTTTTTAGCTTCTAAATTGGAAAGCTATATATAGAACCTAGTATCCCCCTTTCAAATTACAATGTTTTTATAGATTATGCACATGCACATAAGAGTATTTATCATAAAGCTCATTGATTTGATCATTTTTTCTCTCATAAAAGAGTAGTAAAGGAAGATCCAAACATGGCCATTAAGCCATTTTGGTGAGATTATTTCCTCTTCATGGAGATAACATTCATTTGATTGCTCATGATCAAGATAGGTTCATATAAGAGAGAAATCATACATACAAAGCACATCCAAATTTCAAAGGGATGGCTTAGCATTTAATGTTTTCATGTTGGATGCATTTAGATTAGCTTTCTCTTTCAAGATTTATCATGATGTTTTATTGTTGAATTAGCTTAGTTATAGGGATTACTTGGTGTTAATTCCTAGTTCTTAACTTAGCCTACTTTTACATGCATACATATGGCATGCCGGTGGGAGACTCCTTTGTCTCATGCACATTTTCTCAAGTTTTTGTAGTTAAGTTTCATTTTTTGCTTACTAACCTCTTTTTAGCACATTATTGATAAATCTTGTATTTCTTAACTTGTTTTGTTGAGTTTGCATGTGTTGAGTGTTCCTTGTAGGTGTGAAGGAGGTGAGGTGCTGCCAAATTTGAAGCTAATCAAAAAATATTTGAGCTTTTTGACATTTTTGGTCAAATTCATGTTCTTGAAGTTACACAAGGCCCTTGTGCGCTAGCATTATTGTTAATTATTTTGCGTTTGTTTTATTAAGTCATTCTTGTGCACTAGCATTAATCCCTCTATTGTTTTGTTGATCATGTGCATAGTGTTAATCCCCATGCACTACATTTTATGTAATTTTTTTTCTTGTTTTTTGAAGGTATTCTACTGCGCTAGCATGTTTATCCTTGACTCCATTAGTGTTAATATATTAATTCCTTGTGTTATCTTGGTTGATCTATTTACATCCTCATGCTATTGATGATCTTGGTGTGTCTCCCTGTTAATCCTTTTATTGTTTAGCATTGTGAATTAATCCTTTGCATCTATCCGTTGAGCCTATTTGTATGTGTTAATCCTTATGCTGCATTGATTTTGTGCCTATGTTAATCCTCATCCTGCACTTGACTGTTATGTTTATCCTCCTCATGTGCTACATTTGACCTTGTGCCTCTGCGTTATCCTTGTGTGTTTCATTGATCACCCTCATTAGCGTTGTTGCTCATGTGCTAGCATTTTGTGTTAATTTTGGCTCAAATTTCAAGATTTCCAGAATCTGATTTTTGGTGTTTGTTGTTGTTTTACAGGTTTTTCTAACTTCTTTTTATAGGTTTAAATTTAAAAATTAGTTTTCTAACATGTTTAAATGCTTTAATGAATGTTGTATTTCCATGATTTTGCTTGAGTTAGGCTAAATTTTGTGTATGCTCTTCTCTTGCACCTTTTGGTGATCTTGAGAATCAAAAGCAACTTTGGTCTTCTTTTTCTAACATTTGGATTAACTTGGAAATTTCATCATTTATTTTGTTTAAGGGAATGAATCTTTTACAAAGCATTTTTAATGGTCATTTGATTTAAGTTTTTCATTTCTATTTAGTTGGATCAATCATTGTGTATGCTCTTCTCTTTGCATCTTTTGATGATCTTGAGAATAAAAAGCAACCTTGATCCTCTTTATATGGGAAACTACTAAATATTTTTGTGCACAAGACCATACGCTTGTCAAATAATCAAATAAAAAAATACTAACAATAAGTGTGTTGTAGGTTTCAATGGTGTGCTAAACCACATTTTTAATCAAAGATTAAAAACACACCACTTTATTCAAAACATTGTATTTACAGTAGGTTGGATAAGGTTAAAACCCATCCGCTTTAAATTGTGGGAAGTATCTTGGCATAAGCCATAAAACTCATTATGAGGATTACCACAGGAACCCCAAAGTAGTCCACACCTTGAGGGAACTGGTGGAAAATGGGAAGTGCCCCACTACCTACTTGACTAGAAATACCCATGAGGAATGCTTCAAGTTGTCCGTATGAGGCCTCGTTCATTAATTTGATTGTGGGGTAATGGTCCTTTCATCTAGGAGTTATCTAGTGAAGTGTATCTCTCTTAGGAAAGTATTGGTGAGTGTTGAGAACAAAATCCTAGGTAACCATTTGGCATTGGGGCCAACTTTGACCTTATCCAATCATGTTCTAAAGAGCCTTCACAAAGAAAAAAATTCTTGAGTCAAAACCTTGTTAGTCAAACAAGGGGAGAGTTCATTGAAATTTTTGTGCCACATGTATTATTCATCATGAAACTTACAAAGCAAAACTTTGTCCTAGTTTCTACCTTGTTATAAAACAAGGTGAAACTCTACCAAAGTTAGGCTATGTATTTTTCATCACCACTTGTACTATCTCCTTTGTTTTCTTGTTGACATTTTTGGTCAAAAGAAAGAAATATGAAGTGCTACAAAAATAATGTGTCCACCACTTTTGCATTCACTTACATCCTTCCTTATTGATGATGATGATAAGTGTTGAAAGTGTGTTGGTATGTATTCATATTTTGGTAGCCTTGTCTTGATACCCATATTGAGATGTCTCATTGTAGTTAGGTTATCTATCTTGATTTCCCCTTGAGTTGTTACTGTTGCTTGCATTATATCAATACATTTTTATACTTACATCTTGTTTTTATAAAACTTGATATAAGTGTCCAAATTGTATTATTGCTTGTTCGCACTTCATATATATCAACTCCTTGTTATACTTAGACCTTTTTTGTTCAAACATTTCCTTGAGTTTTGGAAGGTGTTGTAGTTATGTTGCTCATTATATCAATACCATTTTGATACTAACATCTTGTTTTTCCTAAAAACTTGATTAAAGTATCCAAATTGTATTGTTGTGTTGCTCACATTTGTAGCCTCCATTTTCAAAACTTGGAATTTGTTTGTATTAAACTCATTTAAGTATACCTTGAATTGAAATCACTTCAACCCCTTTTTAATACTTAAGTCTTGTTTATTCCAAACTTGATTTAAGTATTGAAATTGTGTTGTCATCTTGAACAAAACAATCTTTGAGACAATTTAGACATAGGGAGTAGGTTATTTTTGTGATTGGTTCCTTGTTCGGAACTTTCTTGATTTTCCTTGGTACCTTTCATCATACATTTTCATCTCCTTGGAAAATTATTTGATTCTTTGATTCTTTACACCATTTTTTTGCCTTGATTGGGATTTTTTGATTCTTTAGGATTCTTTTGATTCTTTGTGATTATTTGGGATTTTTTGACATTTTGTGACATTTGCATCTTTAATGCTACTTGATTTTTCCTAGGTTCATTATAGTACTTGTACACATTTATCAAAACCTTAAAAACATGTTTTATATCTATATGCCTATTACAAGAATGGGACATAAAATATTAGGATCAAATCCTTTCATCAGTTCAAATTTAGACCCCTTACTTGAAGAAGAAAACATGGTTGACCATAGTGGAGATGAGGGGAACTCTCCTCGAGATAACTTCAAATTTGACCCCACCCACATGGATAACTTTTCTCTTCAAAATAAAAAGACCAAGTATTGGTATGAGTTGTAGAATTAGGGGCTAAAATACCACCTAAATTTGACCATACTCTTCTTACAAACATGGTTCAGAGAAGAAGAAGTAGAACATCCCCTTTGATCTATTGATGACATATTAAATCAGGACATGCTTCTACTTTGGTCAAAAATAAATGAAGAAGAAACACCTCTCTAAAACACAGTAGTGGTTATCATATACCCATCATTAGAATTAACCATGAAGATGGGATGTAGAGAATGAAGATCATGAACAACCACCCCCATGTGAAACTCATGAAGAACCCCAAAAATGATGAGGTCACTATTCAACAACAATTACAATCCCTTAGTCATCAATTGGAAAGTTTGGCTTCCCATGTCCACAAAGACACCAGAAGGAAGTTTGTGTGTAATGAGAAACCTAAGGTTACATATAATGATGAGATTTACACTAAAACCATGGTGGTGAAACATCAAAATCTAACCACGTGTGTATATTTCTGCCTCACCTTCACGTGGCCAAATATTTGACCAAGAGTGGTAGTCTAATGAAAAATTCCCTCACAAGTTCAAGAAAATAATGTTGGACATAGTAAGAAATACCAATTTGAAGAATATGTGTCCATATCCTTTTGATAGGGAAATGTTACGAACACCCTTTCCTCCTCACTTTGACTACCCTAAATTTGACAAATATAGGGGTAAAGGTGATCCACGTGATCATGTCAAAGACTTCTTCATGGCTTTTCAAGAAGTTTTGCATATAGTGAAAATTACCTTATTCACCTATTCCCATGGAGTCTTGGGGGCCAAACACTTGAATGGTTCCTCCATATACCTAAAGGGTCTATCTTCACATGTTCATTGAATTGGCCAAAAATTTTTGTGCCACTTTTCATTCAATATGGAAAGTGACATACCATGTTAGATTTATGTAATGCCAAACAATGTAACAATGAGAACTTTGTTGGTTTCCTACAATGATGGTGAGGGTTAGCTAGTCACTTCCCTTGCTCCATTCTAGAGAAACAACTTGTTAGTATTTTTGTGCCAAACTTACATCCTAAAATTGCCTTTCACTTACAAATGCATTGTGTGAGCACTTTCAAAGAAGTCATAGAGAAAGGAAGCCAAATCGAGAAGGATTTATTAGCTAAAGGGACTTTAAACCCTTTTCAAGAGATAATCATGAGTCCAAACCTGTAGACAAACCTAAATTCTTTAACAAGAAAAAAAACATTGTAGGTGATGGCATAATGATTCAAAACATGTGCAAGTAGTCAAAATAGTGCTCCTTTGAAACTTTCCAAAGGACCTAGTTACACTGAAATCAAATGTCGAGTGTTCACTCCTCTTATGGATTATTTTTCATCAATATTGAAACAATTAGATGTAGTGAACATGGTTAAGTTTCCTAACACTACACCTTTTTATGCAGATGATGCACCAAACCATCATGGTATAAAGACCATGAATATTGTGAATATCATCATGTTAAGGGCCATACCATAGATAAATGTTTGAAGTTGAAACACTTCATTCAAGACCTCATAGATAACAGAGATGTTGAAATGGATTTCCTACACCCAATAAAACTTCTAACCAACAATTGGGAATTTATAAAGAGCCATTCCCAAAGCATAAACAAGTGGAGAAAAATTTAGATCAAGGTCAGTCATCCCAGAATAAAAATGCCAATCATGTTGTCACAAAATCACTAATCCATTTGATTCCCTCATTGGTTGTGTTCATCCTCCTATTGAGCATGTGAATACAATTAAGATCAAGACACGAGAGTGTGTCCATGGCAACATGACATGCTCATCTTGTTATTCTAGAACCTCCTCTACTACCCCTAGGATAGTCATTATGATATTCTAGAACAACTTGAGAAGACTACTGCTAAGATTTCCATCTTAGATCTTCTTAAAATATCCAATGTTCATAAGGACATCCTTTAAAAACACTTTAGGGGTCAGGAGTTTCAACAATGATATTGATCCTTCGTGCTTCAAGCCTTGGTTGCACAAATTTCTCCTTCTAAACACATTACCTTTAGCTAGCATGAGATTCCAATGGATGATCATACACAATCTACCCTTGTACATTGAAGTGATTGTTACTCATAAGAAGATAAAAAGGGTGCTTGTGGACAATGGATATGGCTTGAACATTTGTACTTTGAAACTCATAGATAGTTGGGATGCATTGACATTGAATTAGAGCCTAATGTCATCACCATTAAGGCTTATGATAATGTGGAGTGAAAATCTGGTACAATAAATTTTCCTATGGAAGTTGGGCCTACTATTCATGATACCTAGTTCCATGTCTTGGACTTGGAACTACCCTACAATATGCTCCTCTTCACCCATGGATTCATGCCATCATGCAGTCGTGCCTTCAAATTTCCATCAATGTATCAAATTGTACCATGAAGGAAAAACTCTTACCATTCTTGGGATCCCCAACCCTTTTCCCATTGTAGAGCATTATCGGGTTATTTCCCACTACATATGAATGTCCTTCAACCAAAATAGTTTTTAGATTCAATCTGAGGCTCTCTCGCCTCCCACATTGATCTAGATACATTGTGCTCTCATAAAAATGGTGCTTCTACATCTATATCTCCCTTTTCTTCATGGGAGATGAAGGTCCTTCAACGGACCGATTGTGGAGAATACAACCTCCAACAGGCCCTCCTAGTTTCCAATCTCCCCTATCACCCAAGACATGTGGTAGGCCCAAGTTATAAATATCAACGGTCTGAGAACATTGTAACATTGACACTTTTTCTTCTTCTGGTGGCCTTTTGGAGATGAAAAATTTAACACTTCTATATCCGGTCTCTGATGATGAGATGGATTCATGCTATCAAGCTCCTAAATATTCCATCCCTAACAAGATGATGTATGCCATGGGTTACCAAGGATATGGATGTGGCATAGATGAGTAGGGTGTGTGGGAACCTCTTCTAACACCACATCACAAGGTGGAAAAATATGGTATTGGTATTTGACCATATGGGTCCCATCCTCCGGAGGTTGAAGCCACCTCTTCTGAAATGTGATGATAGTTCTTCTATTATGATAGTGAAAACAAATTCCCAATGTAGTCTCTATGAAGACCTTGCCTCCACGAACTTGTTTCCTGACATGGATATTTTAACCATATCCCCTTCCACTCCCAAATTGAATCTTGTCCACATATCTTGTAAATGGGACCAAAAACAACACATACCAATTGATTTCTTTGAGAATGATGAAGAAATTGGTGAATTTATGGGTCTCGTGATGACATTCCTATTGGCGACCATAAAAAGGGCTTCTCCATCAACCTTGATGCATACACGTATTTTGGGGAGGAGGTTGAGTTTTGTGGTCAAAAAATCAAAAAAAAAAAGGGAAAAATATCTTCTAAAAATCCTTGAAAAAAAAATTCCAAGTCCCATAGTGAAAACCTCTTTGAGGCACTAGCAGAAAAACAAATTGAAAAAATCAATGGATATAAAAAGTGACCAGTCTAAGGGTGAAAATATCATTGAGACACCCTTAGAGGAAGATCTCAATCTCCCCTTGATCCTACATGTATGGAAGATGAATCCAAATTACTTGTGGAGGAGACTATTGATGTTAATATTGGAACAGAAGATGAGCCTAAAATGGTTAAGCTGGGAGCTTCCTCTCTCAAAGTGTAAGAACATAAAACTTTTGTCATGCTTCTTTGGGAATTCTCAGATATATTTTCTTGGTCCTATGTGGACATGCTAGGATTAGATCCTTCTTTGGTAGTGCATAACTTAGTTGTGCATGAATCAACAAAAGCCGATTAAGAAAAAAATTTGTAAGATGCATCTCGTGTAGCTCTTTTGGTCAAAGAAGAGCTTGAAAAATTATTGGTAGTAGGATTCATTAGGCCTATTGACTACTCAGAATGGATTTCTAATATAGTACTTGTAAAAAAATCCCATTGGTATCAGAATTTGCACAGATTTTAGGGACATCAACAAGGCATGTCCAAAAGATGACTTTCCTCTTCCAAATATCGACATGATTGTCGATTCAACTGCAGGATATGAAATTTATCCCTCATGGATGGATTTTTAGGCTATAACCAGATAAAAATTGTAGAAGAGGACCAACATAAAACTTCCTTTCACTACCCCTTGGGGGACATTCTATTACCAAGTCATGCCTTTGGCTCTTAAGAATGCAAGCACAACTTATCAAAGGGCCATGATTGTCATCTTCCATGACATGTTGAATGATATTATGGAAGACTATGTTGATGACATCTTGGGAAAGTCCAAGACTAGAGAAGAACATCTCTGAAATCCTATGATGTATCTTTCAACATCTCAGAGATTATAAGGTCAGACTCAACCCAAAGAAGTGTGTCTTTGGTGTGCTTTTAGGAAAATTACTAGGCTTCATTGTTTCTAGAAGAGGAATTGAAGTGGACCCAACAAAGGTCACAACTATCAAAAATGCCTCCTCCCAAGAACCTCAAATAGTTGCATAGTTTGCAAGGTAAAATCCAAGCTATCCAAAGATTTATTTCCCAACTCATAGATAAATTCCATTCATTCACTCATCTTCTTAAGAAATATGTTGATTTCATTGGGGTTTTGAATGCCAACAACATTTTCCTTACTCAAGGAGTATTTGGCTAAACCACATGTTCTTATGCCACCTACCCCAGTGAAAACCCCTATTGTTATATATCTCAAGCTACCCAATTTTCTATCGGTGCACTTCTAGCTCAATATGATCTAAATCAAAAAGAGAAATCCATCTATTACCTTAGTCATACATTGATCTCTTATGAGCTTAATTATCCACAAATTGAAAAGGCTTGTTTGGTCATTGTTTTGCTTTCCAAAACTTCATCACTATATTTTGAACAAAAAACCAAGCTTATATCTAGAGTTGACCCACTCAAAGTACCTATTATCTAAACCCACACTTATTGGGAGGATGGATAATTGGATCATCTTGCTTAGTGAGTTTGATATTGAGTACATCAACCAGAAATCAGTCAAAGGAAAGTGTTTGCAGATCAACTAGCTAAAGCCCCTTTTCCAAGAAATAAACCATTAAGTCTAGATCTTCTAGATGCTTATATGATGTATATTGAGGAATCCATCACATGGAAAATATACTTTGATGGATCATTTACCTTTCATGGCTTAGGAGTAGGAGTTGTTCTTATCACTCCTATAGGTGATTTGATTCCTCGAGATTTTAGACTTGGTTTCCCATGCACTAATAATATAGTTGAGTATGAAGCCCTCATTGTAGGATTAAAAATTTCTATACGATGGGATATCATAGATAGGTTAATGTTATAGGTGATTCTCAATTGATCATCAAACAAGTGAATGATGAATATAAGGTCAAGGATGAGAAGCTCATCCCTTATAAGAAATTGGTTGATACTTTAAAGAATTATTTGTGTAAATCACCTTCAATAGATACCCAAAGGACAAAATCACTCATGGTAGATGCCATGGCTACAATTGGATCTTTTTTTACATTCCACCAGGTAACAATGACATGTCATTCTTTGTGGAACATTTGATGGTACCTACATATGACATGCTAGAATCTTGCTTGGTATGTGAATTTGTTGGTCCCTTATCCCCCTAGTATCTTGATATTTAATTACCTACATGATGGAACCTTTCCTCCCAACATTACCCATTCTAAAAAATGTAACCTCATCCAATGCATAGCCTATTATACCCTACTTGGGGCACTCTCTATCATCGAGGCTATGATGGGAATTTGTTATGTTGTCTTAACTCAGAAGAGTCCATCTTAGCGGTCAAAGAGGTGCATGAAGGCATCTATGGGGCCCATACAAGTGGAATGGTTCTTGTTAAAAATATATTGAGAGTAGGCTATTATTGGCCTACTATGGAAATTGATACTATGTCAATATGTGAAAAAATGCTTGCTATGTCAAAAATATGGCAACTAATACATGCTCAACACAATATTTACAACCCATCATGACACCATGGCCATTCTCAAAGTGGGGACTTGATCTCATTGGGAAAATTACACCCACTTCCTCTGATGGCCACAACCACATCATAACTGCCACCAAGTATTTTACAAAATGGGTAGAGGTTGTTCCTCTTACTTATGTCACTAGTGCACAAATTTCCAAGTTTATAATGAATCACATCATTTTCCATTATGACATTCCCTCTGCCATTGTATCTAACAATGGTAAATATTTCAAGAATAAACAAGTGAAGGCACATGTCCAATGCTTCCAAATCACCAAAAATGGTCAACCCCTATTACCCTCAAGGTAATGGACAAGAAGAAGCCTCAAATAAGACTCTTGTTCATATCATGGAGAAGATGGTTAATAAAATTGGCCGTAATTGGCACCTACAAATCCATCCTTGCCCTCTGGGCTTATAGAACATCCATCCACACACCTACTGGTGCAACTCCATATTCCCTTATTTTTGGCACAGAGGCCATCTTTCCCCTTGAGATCGAGCTTCCTTCTTTGTGCATATCCTTGAGAGATTATCTGGACAAAGAGGAATACTATAGGGTGGTGGCTTGAGGTAAAGATGGAACTACTAGATGAAATCACCTTCACGCACTAGATCACCTTAAAGTGTATCAGAACTGAGTGCATAGGAGCTACAACAAACACATCATACCTCATACATTTGAGGTAGGATACCTTGTCTTGAAAGAGAATCAGTTCAACACTACAAAAGAGTGAGAGAAGAAAGGAAAGTTTGAACCTAACTAGTTGGGGCCATATGTTGTGGTCACTAAATTTGGTTCAAGTGCATATAAACTTGCCTATCCTGATGGTGATGAAATTGGGAACCCATGAATGCCATGCATCTCAAGTGTTTCTACACCTAAGCATGGGGGTCCTTCAAAAATAAAATAAAAATAGAAAAAGCAACAAAAAGTAAAAGAAATAAATTTTTCCAAGTGTGGATTATGGCACTTTGAACAAGTCCTTTGGTGAAAACCGGTTCAGAAACGCCATGAGAGGTTCATTGTTAACAAGCACATCTATCCTAATCTTTGGGGGCCATATTTGCATTGCATCAATTTCTCATACATTTTCATGGATTTTTCCCTTGTACATTCTCACCTCCCATCATGGGCATTCACATGTATTTTTTTCTTGTCAATAGATTCGGAAAACTTTTAGAAGAGTGTGGTGGAGGAGAAATACCCTCAAAAGTAAAGCCTAAATGAGCCAAGCCATTATTTGTACATATAGTGTCGTCACAAGTAGGGTCGAATGGACTATGCTCCCATTAAGGATTATTCATAAAAAGTGTACATGTAAAGGGAGGACATGCTAATGGTGGATGTAAAGGTGACAAGTGGTCCAAGTGGAATGAAATTTTTGTGAAGGTAGGCCCCTATAAAGTAACATAACAATAGTAGTAGAGGAGGAAACAATGTTGTAGATGTGTTTAGGACCGAATCTAACATGCAAATAACACCTTCAAGTGGTGGAAAATGTGGTAGCTCATCTATCGATTCACGGGTCATCCGTAGTATCGAGTTCTTAGAATAGGAAGAGTAATATTTGGATCATGGTCGTAATATTTGTATGGGTGATGGTCATAAAGAATAGTATACTCGACGCCCTCGTGTAGGAATTTGACACAATGATGTACAGAGAGGAAACCACTTGCATAGCATGAAACCATGGCCTACTACGTAAAGAGTTATAGGAAACCAAAAAGTCAATGAAAAAGAATATTGTGTTAAGGGTTTTTGGCCCGAACAACAGTGATAGGTAAGAAAACATGACCTAGACATGGACGAATAGAACCATCATATGCACGAAGGAAAGAGACGATGGACTAACGCTAGCGGCGAGAAAGACTTATCTTCTCAAGGAATGACATAGAACCTAGATTGAGCTCAAATCCATTATCAATTAAAGTACGCTTGACACCCACATTATAGATGTGAACCATGATATGCAAGGGAGGATCATTGTCGAAAATAGAAATATCAACATTAGGATTGGACAGAACACAATATTTTGAGAAAATGAATAACAAATGATTGATAAAGCGAGTTTGGATGCATATTAGTAGGAATACAAATAGTAACAAGGAGATGTTGGAATTTATACCTTAAATCGGGATTGACATAATAAGTCATTAATAGATATACTCATGATTTTAAAATGATAAAGCAAGAAGGAGGAATCGAATTTCAGGTTCATCAAAATGATTATGATAAAATGTAATATCCTAGCATAATTTGATGTAAGATTTTGCAGTAAATAAATAAGAAATGAAATAACTGAAATACACCCAAGCAAATAAGCAATAAAACTATGAAACCCTAATGTGCAAAGAGAGTTAGAAGATTCTTAGTTGTTTCGTCATGTTATGGAGAAGAATGTAGTTGAGAATATGGAAATATAAGGACTAACTATTGCACAAGATCTGAGAAAATGTAAATCTAGAGAATCGGTTAGATTGGGGTGCCTGGAGAAGGATAGGGGCACCAGGGCACTCTAGTATAAATTATGGGTGCCATGAGTCAGTATAGATGGTGAAACCCAAATTTTTAGGGTGTAAGGTTTATGCACTTGTTCACTTATTGTCATGTGTATATCGCTAAAAAAATGTGGATGTCGCTATAAATCAAAGATGGAAGAATCACATGTAAAACCCCAAGAAAAACATCAAAACCCTAAAAATAAATATGCATATGAAGGGGTCATACTGTCCTCATCTTCAAATGGATGGACTTATCACTGAATGTTACACTACATCTCAAACCCAATGTAGTTCTAGGTGTGTGTGCGTGTGTGTGGAATTGTGCCCTAGGTTTCTCTTGTGCGTGTCTCACTTGAAGTAGTAAACAAGTAGCTATATGTATAATGTAAGTAATGTGTGTAATGGAATAAAAGAAACTTCCCTCATATGAAGTGTGATTGAGAAAACCAACCTTTTACCCCTTGTGATGGAGCTAAATGGATGTAAATGGAGCTATAGATTCCTTGAATGGATGCACTCTTAGGTGGTGGTAGTAATGTTTAGTGTTTGGTCCTTCATTATGGTCATATAAATTTATATTTATATGGTTCCTTGCTTCGAATTTTTCAATTAACGCCGAAAAGGCTAACTACCAAAAGATAATTTGTTCAAACAACTAGAAAGGACCCAAAAAGATAAGAGTAAAGTATAAAGGGGAACCGAGTGCCCAGAGGGGATGAGGGCATCTAGCATTGGTGTCTTGGCTAAGTGTTGACATCCTAGCTTGGCACGGGTGTCAAGGGTGTCAAATGATGAAGGGTCAAATTATAGACTAAACAAGTAGAAGTGTAAGATTGAAAACATCAACTGAAAGGAAAAAAAGTGGCGAGTTAATTGGTACTTTTATAACATAGGAACCGTATGAATAATAGTATGCAACAAGGACTAGATAGTTACCCAAATTGTGTGATTTTGTGTCTACATTTGCCCCCACTTTATGTTGGTGAGTAGAATTCTCGGTAACATAAAGTAGATAGAGATGCATACCTAATATCCATGTAGATTGATGTAAAAATCACCGAGGGACTAGACAAAGCGTGGAGTGATAAAAATATGGAGCATGGAGACTAAAGATGCAAAAGTGTAAAAAGTGATGAGAGTGAACCTAGGGCAGAAACACATGTGTATATGCCAATGTGTGTGGTGTACCTGCATAGTTATTATTGTGTGTGATGTACCTGTTATGAGTGTGGTGTTGACTACTTGCTTCCCATATGGAAAGACTTGTAAAAGAGAAGATGATAAAGTAGTCAAATACACATGTATATGTATAAAAATGTGTGTAAAGATACATGTATGTATGTGAAAAGTGTGTAAAGAAAGTATGAAAAAGCAACATGTGCACTTGATCCATGATGAGAAAAAGGGTGTAGATAAGATCCTATAGATGATGTTGACATGCATAAGTTTTTGGATGATCTCATGCCACTTTGGCCAAAGAAGTGTAGAGAGGAAAGTTTGATTTATCCTCCAACTTGTAATTGATTCCCAAAACTGAAGAGATCTCTTGTGTGGTTTTCCGGGAGATCCGACACTAATGTAATGGAAAAAGTGTAGGGATAAACTTCCGGTGTTGTCTTCCAACCTTTAACTACTTCTCATTGTATAAAACACCACTACAACTGGTATGTACCCACGCATGTGCTAACGACAACCTGTCATGTAGAAGTCGTTGTGTAATGAGTTCTGTAGATTGTGCTCAACCCAATTGATGTGTAACCCTCCATGTCATGGACAGAAACTGATAAGTGAATTATACCAGTAATGTGCTATCTACTGTATGTAAACCTAAATGATTCCCTCCCTATTTGGGGGCACATGCGACGTTGTTGTAGGAGTATGCAGCCCCAAAAGAGGACCAACTGTTGTAATCAAACCGTGCCCTATAGGGGGAGGTGATGCTTGGTATAAAAGAAGGCACATACAAACAATGTGGCTATAAAACAAGTGTTAGTGCGAAAAATGACATACATGCATTTATAAGCCAAGTGTAAGCTACACAACAATGTGTAAATAGACAATGTAAACACCCAAGAAGACAATGTAGACCACACAAAGTGGGTTAAAAACATGGGACATCACTCATGATGTCACAAGACACTCAAGGCCACAGTGGTCACAAATAAACAAGTGTGCACACAAGACAAAGGGCCAAGCCCATAAACAAGACAACATTAATAGAAAATATGACAAACAAGTATGGAAGCAAATATCCCTACAAAACAATTGGTGTACATGAAGCACCCGTTAACATGTTAGAAAGATAAAGGATATGTCAAAGCATGTATGAAACCATAAAGTAGTGTGCTATGAACCAAAATGAAACAATAACACCTGTAGCATACGAATGTGGATGCCCCAAAGTGCATTGTGGGACTAGTACTAGTCTAAGCATCCATGTTACATGTAATGGCCCCTGTATAGTCTACGATCACAACTAGAAAAATAAGTGAATGCACATATGTGTTTGGTAAAGGTAATGACATACGATATATCTATCTAGCATGTGTAATAAAATGAACATGTAAGAGCATGAGTAAGCAAGAGTAAATGCAATCATGAAATGACGTATGTTGTGGATGGATGAAATGGAATGCATAGTGAATGATAGGAGCCACGTGCCCCCGAGTGAATGGATTTGTTTGTAGTGAGGTTAATTTTTTTATTTCCCTCAACAATCAAGAATGAACTATAAATGAGAGTGCGTCATCATGAAATGGTCTAAGTATAAGTTGTGTGTAGCACGTTGTGAAGAATGTGTAGTGATGATATGCAATATAGAGATGTGATTATGTGTGATCATTTAGCCTAAAGTGTATATCATAACTAGATTATGTTTCCGGAAGTGATGATGTAGCCTATAACATATATCACTAAAAGATGATCAAAAGAGTGATGATGTAGCCTATGATGTATACCACTAAATGATGCTAGAAGAAGTGACCTTGTAGCCTAAAGCGTATATCACTAATCTAGGAATGTCACATGAGAAAAAGTGTGAATGGTCAAATGTGTGAGTGTGATGTGGTCCATTTGCAATGTATACCCTCAACAGTCTAGTATGGACCATGAAACTAGATCTCTCATCATTAGGTAGTAAGTGCAGCGCATAGAAGTGAATTTGTAATAATATGTAATATGTGTGGTAGATGTAGTGTGATATGTGAAGTGTGTAATATGTAATGTAAGATCTATAGTATGTGATGTAAGGTGTGAGGTATGTATACAATATGTATGATGTATGTAGGGAAAAGTGTAATATGTAGGCTGAAAAGTGTATGATGTGTGAAAACAAGCAATATGTAGTGTTTATGGTGTAGTGTGTGAGGTATGTGTAGAATGTATGTGAAGTAGCTAGGATGAGATGTAACGTGTAAAATGTAGGATGCAAAGTGTATGCGGATGTACAATGTATGGAGTGTATAGTGCGGTGTATGTGGTTAGTGTGTATAGGATTCCCTCGATAGTCAAGTGTGAATTGAAGCACAAGAATGTGTCATCGGGAAATGGATACAACACGTAAAAGTAGTATATGTAGTGATTAGAAAATTTTATGTGATGTATAGAATGCATAACGTGTATTGTAGGATGTGTAGTAATGCAATGCAAAATGCGTGAGGCATGTGTAGAGTAGTGTAGTAAGGAAATGATGTATGATGTAGGGATGTACAAAGCATGAAATGATGCATATTAGATGTGAGATGTAACGTATAAAATGTATCATGTAAGATGTAAGGTGATGTGCATGTAGAAGAGTGTAAGATGCATAATTCAATCATGTAATGTCATCTAGGAGGTCATCATTGTCATGGTCAAAACCAAATGAACAAGCATTAAAGACCTAGTAAGTGATAGTGTCGGGTTGGTCACATAATGATCCATTAAGGCATAAGTTATACATACCCATAGCATATTATTCATTAATGAAGGGTGGTAAGGGACACCCATGTGCATACCAGTGAGTAAGATTTTGTGTATAGCCAAGAAAAGCTGTTACAAATGAATACATGACCAAAGGGCATGGGAAATGATATATCAGTATGGTCGGGTCAAGTGTTCCCCCAATGTAATCAAGCCAAGATTGTCCTAATGTAAGTGGAGAAGAGTGAGAATGTCATGCAAGGAAGACTTGGAGATGAAATACACGTAGACCATATGCGGCAGTAATGTAAACAAAGCCATGATAAAGATGAGAAGAGTGTGGTGGAGGAGAAAGATCCTCAAAAGAAAATCCTAAACAAGCCAAGCCATCATGTGTACATATAGTGTCGTCACAAGTAGGGTCAAATGGAATATGCTCCCAATAAAAATTATTCATGAAAATTGTACATGTAAAGGGAGGATGTGCTAATGGTGGATGCACATGTGGAAGTGGTGTAGGTGGAATGACATTTGTTGTGTGGGTAGGCCTCCTATAAAGTGTCATAGTAGTATTAGTAGGAGGAGGAGGAGACGTTGATGTAGATGTGGTTGGGGATCTAACGAATCAAGTGGTGTAAATGTGGTAGCTCATATATAGGTTGTGAGTAATTTGTAGTATCAATTATTGGAATAGGAAGTGCAATATTTTGATCATGGTCGCAATATTTGTATGGATGACGGTCACGAAGAATAGTATACTTGACGCCCTCAAGTACGATATTGACACAATGATGTACAATAGAGGCAACCACTTGCATGGCATGAAGCCATGGCCTACCAAGTAAAAAGTTATAGGAAAATGAAAAGTTAATGACAAAGAATACTATGTTGAGGGTTTTGGCTTGACAACGATAGGTAAGACAACAAGACCTAGACATGGATGAATATAACCATCATATGCATAGAGGGAAAGAGACGCTGGACTAACGTTAGCAACAGAAAGACCTATCTTCTCAAGGAATGACATAGAACATAGATTGAGCTTAGATCCATTATTGATCAAAGTATGTTGTGACACCCACATTATAGATGCAAATCATGATATGCAAAGGAAGATAATTGTCAAAAATAGAAAGATCAACATTAGGATTTGATGGGAACACAATATGTTGAGAAAATGCATCAAAAAATGATTGATAAATTGATTCGGATGCAAATCGCGAGGAATACGAGTAGTAATAAGGATATGTTGGACTCTATTTCTTAAATCAGGTTCGGTAAGCAAGAAGTCATTAATTGAGATACTCATGATGATAAAGTGATAAAGCAAGAACGAGGAATTGAAGGTCGGGTTCACCAAAATGATTATGCTAAAATGTAATATCTTATCCTAATCTAATGCAAGTTTGCAGTAAATAAATAAGAAATAAAATAAATGAAATACACCCAAGCAATTAAGCAATAAAAATATGAAACCCTAATGTGTAAAGAGGGTTAGAAGAGCCTTAGTTGTTTTGTTGTGTTCTAGAGAATGCACAGAGTTGAGAATTTATAAAATATGAAGGACTGACCATTGCTGGGAGACTAAGAAAATGCAGGTCTAGAGAATCTTTGGACTATGAAATGTCCCTCTTTCCGGAATAACAATTTGAAGACCCTTGGCCTATTTGTCTACCGATGGCTAAGGGACATCAACAAGGTAGACTTAAGTCATCTATAAATTATTATTAAGTGCCAATATAAAAATAAAAATATGTCTAGCACTTATGATAATTTATAGGACTTAATAAAGTATTAGAAGTGGTAAATGTAATTTTTATTTTCTCTAGGAGCTTTGGCGACTTGCATTGGGAGGTCATGGGAGTCTTAGAAAGGATAAAAATTAAAATATGACTTTGTATTTCCTCTAAAGGAAAATGTGACTTGGGTAGGAATGTTTTTGGGTGCTTTGTGCATTGAAAGAGTAACCGTTGTTGATTGGTTATGCCTTAGGTTGTCTTTTGGGTCACTTCTCTTGCATATGGGAGCAAGTCGACTTGGGTAGGGATTCATTCTATCATTTCTACTTTTGCAAATTTGGCTTAGAGCTGAAGCAATACTGCAGCGATTTTCTGAGGATGAAAACCCTCATGAAAGTCACCGGAAGAACGAAAACTCTTCCTATTTCATGGTATGAATATCCAGATTTAAATCTGCACTTTTATTATATTTTCTACAGGTTGGAGTGACTCAGTTTGGATATATTTTCATCATTTTGGAGCTGGAAAAATTATAATTTTATTTGCAGCTGTTACAAGGGTTTTTCTAGGAGTTACTGCAATATTTTCCAATATTTTTCCAAGGGTTTTAAACCCTATTTCACTGCTGCAAGTATAGGTCAGATTTGGCATTGTTTATCATTATAAATCTGAATTTTAACTTCAGTTGCTGGTGTTTGCATTGCCATATGTTTATAAAAATTATATCTTCCAACACAAATCAGAAATTGTCATTTTATGGTGTGGTCTTTGGTATTTTTCCTTCTCTATACAAATCACATTTTTCAGTATGAATCAGATCTGCAGTAGTATGTCCAGCAGTTGGTGGTTTTTTTAGTTGAGTTTTATTCTATTTCATTAAAGTTCTCAATCAAAATTTGGAGGGGACATTATAGACCTGGGGTGGTTAGATAAGGATAGGGGTGCCTAGGGTACTTTGGTCTACATTCTAGGCACCACAGTGCGTACATATGGTTGGAAACCTAAATTTTTAGGGTTGCGAGGTGTCGTACTTTTTCACTTCTTGTCGCATGTATGTTGCTAAAAAAATTTGGATGTCACTATAAATCGAGATGGAAGAATCACTTGTAAAATCCCATGCAAAGCATCAAAACCCTAAAAATGAAATATGCATATGAAGGGGTTTGAATGTCCTCGGTTGCCGAATGGATGACATCTCAAACCCAATGTAGTTCTAGGTTTGTGTTTGTGAAAATTCTCCCTAGGTTGCTCTTGTGTGTGTGACACTTGATGTAGTGAGCAAGTAGCTAGATGTATAATGTAAGTAATGTGTGTAATGGAATTAAATAAACTCCCCTCTTATGAAGTGTGATGTAGAAAACCAACCCTTTATCCATTGTGATAAAGCTAGATGGATGCGAGATGGAGCTATAGATGCCTTGTATGGATGCACTCTTAGGTGGTGGTAGTAATGTTTAGTGTTTGGTCCTTCACTATGGTCACATAACTTTATATTTATATGGTTTGTTGCTTCAAATTTCGTAACTAACCCGAAAAGGACGACTATCAAAATATAAATTGTTCAAACAACTAGAAAGGACCCAAAAAGATAAGAGCAAAGTATAAAGGGGACAGGAGCACCCGGAGGGGACAAGGAGCCTATCGCTAGCATCCGGGGTGTCAAATGATGAAGGGTCAAAGTACAGATTGAACAAGTAGAAGTGCAATACTGAAAACATCAATTGAAAGGAAAACAAAGTGGCCAAAGACATGGGTTAGTTGGTACTTTTCTAACATAGGAACCATATGAATAATAGTATACAACTAGGACTAAATAGTTACCCAAAGTGCGTGATTTGTGTCTACATCCAATATGCACCAACCCCAAGTAAAAACCTCCCCATCCATCAGCGATGCACCACACCTATCAAGCCAAGTTGGAAATGTGTCCCGGTATTATTAGGTAGCAAGTAGTCACCGATAATAGTCATAAAGAAACATGAAGACATGTTATCCCCTACTCTCAAAACATATGTATAATTGAAAGGTCATCCCCTCTTGGGGTATGTTCTCTTAGTGGAATAAATCCTAGATATGCTTTTGAATTATGTCGGTGTCATCATGATACTTAGCTAATTTTCCCTAGATTGGAACCTTTAGAATCAATACACGTCCTCCATGGTCACAATCATCTCTCCAGTGGGTAGCCGGAAAATATGGCTCTCACCGTGCCATCACTCTACCAATGTTGTGAGTAGGCCATGGTCCATTCTAATATATGGAATCTGGAAATTATACCAATAAAATCACCTCAAGAACTCTAATCAAATCTGTTGCTTGGTGTGGGTAAAAGTCATCTCAAATGACTGTGGCGCTCCCCACATCTAAAGATCGTGGTCTCTACTGCAGATCACCCAAAAACACAAAAATTAATATCATTTCTTCATTATTCATCTTCTAATCACTTCTAAATTATTTTAATTTCTTCTAAATTCTCCTAACAAGTTAGAAACTACGCTAGTGCACTTCCCTTAAAATAAGCACATTTCAATCCTACGCTATCGCACCTATTTTAATGGTAGTGCACACTATGCTACTCTAGTGCACCTGGTTTTACACTAGTGCATTCAACATGTAGCAAAATTCAGACTCATGCTCATGCCCCTAGTTTCATGCTAGCATATGGTCTTCACACTAGTGCACTAAGGTGCAACGCTAATGCACCTAAAGGCGTGCGATGACGTTAAAACATGAATTTATACTAAGTAAAAAATGTAATAAATGCACTCGAAATTTAAAAAAATTGCTTTGCATACCTAAAAACCCTCTGCTGAAAGCCTCCCATACTCTCGAACTCAGTTTGAATGATGTGTATGATCATGTATATAAGCCATTTCTCTCGAAATCGAGTAAACGTGTAATAATACAAATGATCACGATGGATTTTCTCTCTCCCAACCCTTTTTCTTCATATATCAAGTCATAGGGGTAAAATTAATAACATTTTCCTCTAGTTTCCTCTCGCCACATCTTGGCATTTCTTCATGATGATTTCTTTGAATAAATCATCTTTTTCACAATCATTTTCATCTCCCTAAGGCATGTTCTTGCTTCTCGGGGACCTTTTCATCTCCCTAGGTCATGTTCTTTCCTCCCGGGGGCCTTTTCTACTCGCATTAGGTGTATTCCTTCTTTATGGAAACCTAGGTGGTGTCCCATGCACACCGTCGTTCTTCTATACCAAATTATTCCTAAAAATTAAAATTCCAAAAAAATGGTGAAATTCAAAAACAAATGGTAAAAATTTCAAAAATCCTAGAATTGGTAAATATAGTGTTTCAACAAACAAATATTTCACATGACACAAATGTTAGGAAAATTATGTTCATAGTGTGAACATTAGTGTATTAGAATATTAGTATTATTTAATATTTAAATAATACATGAGTGTGTAAATAGTTGTAATGCACAACTCACATGGATATTTAGGAGTGTGAGATATCTTGGGGATTACTACAGACAATATGAGGGATGAGAGAGATACTAGGAGATAGGATTGAAGATGAAGTTTGACTCCACCTTTGTAGGAGCTCAAACATTATAAAATTTATTCTCCATCAATGTAATTGTAATCCTGAATGAATAAAATCAGAAGTATATTATTTGTGTTTATATTTGGTGTTCTATTCTATTGTTTTCAGAATTAAATATGTACCAAATATATCAACAACGTACTCGAACATCGAAAAGTATCCTACAAAACAATATTTATTTGGTCCTTATCTATTCTTATGCATGACATGTAGATCATCTTGATCTTCCTTTATTAACAAAGTTGGTTTGCTTTCTATGTTTATCTTCCTTGCACATCCAATTGTTTAGGGCAATGTCATAGTGCACAATTGTTTTTTCATGGGACTTATATGTCCTCTATTTATTCACCTTGCATTTATCATTGCTAAGGAGGCATTTTTAACCCTTGATGTATAACGCAAACATTTGGGAACTAAAGCTATATAACAAAAACATTGGTGCAACTGTCTTGAAACTTATTTGTTTGAGTACGTTTGTTTGTGATTATTTCTTTTTTGGTCTACTTGTTTACTTTCTTGTATTGCATTATGTTTGTATTTTTCTTTGATTTAGTCCTTTTGCAATGCAAAAATATTAGTATTATGGATTTTCATGTCATTCTACACTTTTGATGCATGCTCATATTAAATAAAAAATTCTCCTAGACCGATGGTTCGTTGATCATGTAGAAATATGATGATAAAACATTATTCCTAATCCAAGTGATATTCTTTTTATCTCCATGTGAAAGTTTCATTCTATCTAACTTTCTTCTCATCATTTTCCACATTTTCGTGATTCTAACAATGGCCAACTAGGCCAAGTTTGAATCCCTTTAATTTCTATCACCACTTTCTTCTACAACACCTGGGAGCAATACGGATCATATTTACCCCCGCCCCCATTTTTCTTCCATATGTTGAAAGATGAGATTTGTTGGGGTTAGCACACCGGTTGTACAGATATATTAATCAGATCTAAGCATAAAACAATCAATACAGAAATAAACAAGAAGAAATAATACACAAGATTTAACGTGGTTCACCCAATGTGGGCTATGTCCACCAAGAAACAACCAATTTATTATCATAGAGGAAATACAATGAATATTTGCAATCTTCCACACCTTCTTGGATGTCTTGTACTTTCTTCTTTACAAATTTCTCTTTTCTCTCAAAAGGAAGCTTCTCTCTATTTTCAATTGAGTTCTCCTTTCTAAACCCTAGCTTTATGCTTATATATGCATCTACAATCTTAGGGAACTTTAGCTATGCAATTATAACCATTAGATTAAATTTACAACTAAAGATAGATCTAATTCCCGTAACTTAATTATAGTAGTCACGCACATGAAACTAATTTTGGTTAGACTTAACCAATGTTGGTTAGCCCTAACCAATTTCGGTTCCTCCTTGTCTGGCCGATACCGGTCCATGGGTGATCGATGGCGGTTCACCAATTAATGGTGGTTTTTCAAGCGACACCGATTATTGTGTATTCCAACATGTTTGGAAAATCATGCCGATGAAGTGATTAAGCTCCATAAATCAACAATCTCCCACTTGGAGATAAATTGTTGCACTATAACATATAGCTCCATCCTCTGATCCTTTCTTTTGGCATGTTTCTCCCTCTTCAAGTATCAAACTTAAAGACCAAAAGAAGTTGAGTGTAGCTCCAACTTCTCCTTTTCAATGACTTTATTAGCATATCCGCAAGGTTCTCCTTTGTATGATTTTTCTCCAACTTCATCTACCCATCCTCCAATACCTACCGTATGAGGTGATATCTCAATTGAATGTGTTTTGTTCTACAATGAAACATTGATTTCTTTGCTAGATGAATTGCACTTTGATTATTAGTGTACAATCTACAATCCTCTTGCTCTTTTCTCAACTCTTCTATGAACATGCTCATCCATATCATCTCCTTGCTAGCTTTTGTAGCTTCAACATACTCATTGTTTGTAGTAGACATGGACATAACCTTATGCAATCTATAAATCCAACTAATTACCATGCCACCTACTATGAAAACATATCTAGTGGTGCTCCTCTTGCCATCCAAATCACCAGCCATGTCTGAATCCACATAGCCATGTAAAGAAGTATCTGACCCTCCATAACATAACTACATGTTGGATGTCCCTCTCAAATACCTGAGAATCCATTGGACTTCTTTCAATGCTCTTTACCTGGATTATCCATAAATCTTATCACAAATCCCACTATATCGTGTAATGTCCGATCTGAGTACAAACCATAGCATACATCAAGTTCCCAACTATTGAAGCATACGAAACTCATGTCATGTACTCAACCTCCTCATGTGATGTAAGACACTAATATTTTCTCAATTTGAAGTGTCTATCCATAAGTGTACTTACAGGTTTTGAATTTTACAAATTAAACCTTTCCAACACCTTATTGATATAATGCTTACGAGAAAAACACAAATTCCTATTTTTCTTGTCTCTATGAATTCGGATGCCAAGGATTCTCTTTGCAACTCCCAAATCCTTCATTGCAAATGTGTGAGCTAGCTTTTCTTTAAGCTCACCAATTTCCTGCATACTAGATCCTACAATAATAATATCATCAACATATAGTAACAAAATAATATAGCTCCCATTTCTGTAACATTCCCTTTTTAAAGCTTTAGAAACAAGGGATTTTTTTTTAATAGCATTCTCTGTTCTAAATTATCATAATTTAGAACACACGTTTCAATTTTTAAATAATGTTCTCTATTCTAAATGATCATGATTTAGAACACACATTCCATGCCAATCAATCTCATAATAGATAACCATATGCGGTTGTAATGAGGCCTATCCGAATATTTTCTACCAATATTCATCGAAATCCTGCTTCTTAAATTAGGTGATATAGGACAACGCAACTAGCAACTTGCGATACTTTGGAAAAATATTTTCACATGCTTTTTGCATGATCATATTCCTAGATGGCATACTCATTGATGGAATATGTCCTTCACCCCCACTCCATCTGTTACCTAGAATGGTGTTCACTGACTCCTATCAGTCCTCTTGTCCAAGGCTTACCATAACTGAGATTAACAACATAGAAAGGTATAAAGCATCACTCACGGTGACTAAGGGTACATAGACATACTCATTCAACCCAAGTCGATTGCGTGTGTCTAGTTACCTTTAGTCATCATGAGTTGCCCCTATACGAAGGCATGTCCCTAACCTGACCTAAGGTAAAACTAAGGTCAAGTCCAAGTTTATGTAGATCTAGATGATCCAATCGGAAGGCTATTGTGACGTGTTAGCTGCAACATTGTGCCATTATGAAGACCCCCAGTCTTCATGATGTCATAGTACTACAGTTGGTGTGTACCAACATCCTACAGAATCACCTCATCTAGAAGTACATATCTAGTTAAGAAGTTAAATACTTTCTTATCTTCTTAATTTAAGATTCAGTTTCAGCACCCTGTTGATTTTCTAATCTCTTCGATCATTATGGTTGCTAGTCATAAATGACTTATGGTTGTCATGTAGATTAATCTACAACCAATCCTTCTTCTTGAAGGTTTGTATGTCGATTCTTTAGTTTCTTAACTTTAAGTTTCAAACTAACATTCCAAACCAACTTAACAGCAGTAAGACTAACTTACTTAACTTGACCAAATTTATCCATGGCTGAATTTAGATTCTGATTTCTTTATAATAGACTTCATTAAGATGAAGTCTATTTCATGTATATATATTTTCATTTTCAGTTACCTTATTTTAGGATTAAGGTTTACTAAGAAGAGGTATAGATTCCCTCTTTCCGAATATCCCTTGAGTATGATACCCAACAAGATCATAACGAAATATTTATTCGAAGACTAATTGTCTTTCCTTTAGCATATGTTAGTTAGGGTCCATTGCAACAATTCACTTATACATAAACCATATGTAACTTTACTCTTCTATTAGTGTCAATTATTAATCCATATTGACCTAGTTGAATATTCATCTATACATGCCAACTTAGAAGTTGCATTTAAGAGAAGAATAGAGTATCAACTCCCTCTCTCTCTCTATTTCATTTGAGTACAACTGAAATGATTCAAAATAGATAGGTTTACGAGAGAATAAGAATAAGTTTATAATCCCCTTTACAGTATGCCCAAAAGATAATGACACATCAAATATCAATAACACTCAATCCTTTTTCATTGATCAAACAAAATACATATTTTACTAGGTCTAAACATTTCAAACATCTTTCATGTCATTCTACATTGATAAATTCAAGTATAATTTACAACTTTTCCCTTTTTCAAGTACATCTCAAAAGAATAATAATTCCTCATTAAAAATGTAGCCTTTAAGTAAACACAGAAGCATCATAAAAGAACTTGTCTTCTTTTATCACTTACGAATCCATCTACAAAAATTGCTAGCATGGGTCAGTTCGTTGAACTAAGCATGATAAGCACTAAACATTAAAACGATGTGCTTTTGACTAACTGTCTCATAAAAAGAACTCTACTTTTATGAAACATTTAAGCACTTCAGATAGATATCTCATAGAGGAATAAGAATCATAAAGGGAAAGCTGAAGGGGTAGCCACATTACATCAAGTAAGACTCAAGATCAAATCAGCACTCTTCAATCAAGTAATTTCATAAGAAAAATTACAACAAATAAGTAATAGTCCATTTCAATTACTTATCTGCTTCATACTATAGATACCTATAGTTCATTCTTGATTTAACAAATGTTCAAGAAGATTATTAACTCAAACAGTTCTTAAAATAGAATTATCTAAAGAAGTAATGAATTACAATTCGCAGCACAAACATACTCTTCATACCATACCAAAAACCAATTTCATTCCATCTTTAAGAAAGGGATTTATGATGGATCAACTACATTCCTAAACAAGAATTCATTTCCTTCTATTACTCACTCGGCTTCAACCAGGTTTAATGCAGAAGAGGGAAAGTGAACAGATGTAATTGAAACAACCTTTGTCATCCTTCAAAATTCAACGAAAACAACATTGTATTCAACAACTCAGAGAGAGAAAACATAATGTAAAATTTCTTCAGATTTTGAAGAAAGAACAACAATGAATACCCTACTCGGAAAGAGAGGGGATCGAAATATTCCTTTCCAAGAATAAAAGTGCATATCAAAGCATAAAATAACCAATACAAACTTCACCAAACAATCCTTTAACTTCGACCAAACACTGAAGTCAGAGAACTATTTGGATTGACATAGACTAAGAAACATGTAAGTTGAATACCCAAGAAGAATAAGGTCCATTCAACATATGAAGGAACAAATACAACTATGTATTAGCTACACTAAGAGAGGGAGGAATTTTGGGTAAATAGATTCAACATTATTACCAAAAAGCACAACAACAACTGAACAATAAAATTCCTCTCACGTTGATAGCTTCCACACTACAAGTAAAGCTTAGTCCTCCTATGCATGATACAAAAACAAGATTACCGTCAAGTCGACATGGATCCCCCAACTGATGAAAATAACCATTTGGTAAGAAGGGATAGAACCTAACCTAGTTCGAACACAATGAGGGACAACAAGGAGGTTTAACCTCCGAATTTAGAAACTTGAAATCAACTCAACGGAAAGGAGCAAACCAAAAACAACATCAACTCATTTCCTTAAATAATCAAAACTGAACTTTTATCTAGTTTGTTTAAGGTAAGTTATTCCTTCAGTAACCAATTGTATTATAATGCACAAGTGAGTAAACCCCAAAATTCCTTCAAACAGTTCCAGAAGAAACTTAAATCGAAATTTATCTAATTCGAGCAAGGGAGAACAATTTCATAACAACATTCTTCCACGAACGTAGGAACTTCTACCAAATGTTTCAACAGGTACACAATAATTCACAGACGTTACCCATACCAAGCACAATGTGAGGTAAGACTCCTTTATTGTTATTTTCAACAAGTTCGATTCCATAAGACAGAGGCTCCCAACTACCATGACAATGAAGGATCAAACTGAAGTGACATAACCAAAGCAACTTCAAGAATGTAAAGGTTATCTTCTTTCAAGGCAGTCTAACAGAGATTCACCACGCAAACGAGCAAGGCTCAAAAGTAATAAAATCATTTCTATTACATTCAACAAATGTAAATCCGCAAAAATGCAGAATCCAAACAGTCATTCCAGCTTAGCTTAATAGAAATAACAAGTTTCAGCAAAGGACAAAACATTTTATACTTTCCTTTTCAGAAGAAAAAAACCCATTTCAATTCTTTATCAAATGATTTTTCCCTAATCCATTTTGCACAGAAAATCAGAAGTCCAGATGACTTAAGAAACATTCCAGTTTCAATAAGATAAACATGATTTACTCAAATATGCATCAAGAAAATGCCCATTTTGCATCTTTTCCAAACAACAAACTCAAGTAGAAGATCACAACCAAAATACACCAAGGCATTTCCACAAAATCATTCGTTTCAAAGAGCAAAGTTATTTTAATGAAGACATTTAATAAAAAGCAGAACTATTTAATAAGAAGAGCCTATCATGCCTGATAGTGTTCTCTTTTGATTTGCAGAAGATCTTCAGCCTAAGCCTCCCAAAAATCTCTTCTTTCCAAAATAATTTCAACAACCAACTCTCCCAACTACCTCCATGTTTCCACAGGTTCAAAAATAGTTTGAGGATGCTCAAGATCGCTATGGATCGAAAAAATAGACTTGCTGGTTTGAAGAACCAAAACCACATGCAGAGCAAAAAAAAAACCATAGAAAGACCAGAATGACCAACAACTTCCACAAAACCCCCTTCTCCTCTTTCCTAGGTGGTTTCTTCACCGAAATCAATGCCATTGAATGCATTGAATGCAAAATTCTCTTTTCTTACGCCACCGCCACTTCAAATTTGGTGAAGTTGATTTCAAAATTTAACATGCATTTTAAATTTAGCAATGATGTCAGCTAGGCATCCTACCTACCTTCCTTGCCTCCGCCAAACTTGGAAAATTAAGATGTAAGGACTGAGATTTAATTCTCATTAATACCTTAGAAACCACCACCACCAACCTTCCATTTTCCACGTAACCCATAGGTCCCCTTTAGGCTTAGTAATAGTTTAGGTCACCTTAGCATTGGTTAGGTTTTCCACCTTAGTTCTTAGGTTAGTTCAAGACTCCTAGCCTTATAACATACCTCCTTAGGTTAGGTCATCACCTCTTAGATTAGAATTTATATAAGGTAGGAACCACAACCTAGTTTTTGGCATCAACCAAAATAGTTTAGTAATAGGTCCTAGGTAAGTATTATTACCTTAGGTCAAAAATCCAATAGGGCAAAATTATAGTTTGGGTCAGATCCAAATAACAACACGCATTCTGACCAAGGTTAAGGCATTTGCCTTATTAGTCCACAACAGATCCTTAATCTCCTCATGTTGATCAACATTACAAAACATTAATAAAGGAGGTCCAAAGTTTACATGTTACAACATGGTGCCGAGTAAGGGCACACTAAAGCTAGGTCCTTCACAATTTATAACAAAATATTGCTCGGTTCCATAATATGTTTCATTCAACATGTCAATTAACAAGATGACAATAAAGAAGAACAAAGCATACCTTGGATCAATGGAATTAATTCAAGATGTGTTGTTAGCATATGGAAAATGTGAAACAAAAAGTATAGATTTACAACCTATATTTCACATAACATAATGGTTTCATTTCCAAAGAATTAACTAATGAATTAAACAATAATAACTTATCCTAGCATGATTTTAAATGTCGAAAATAATAACTTATCCATTGCAAACATGATGCAATTTCAAAATTGGAAGTCATCAAAAGAATACACCTTCCTAATCATTTTGAAATAAACACAATGGTTAGATCATATCTCAAATAACCATGCTCTCAAATATCAAAAGTGGAAGTTATCATAAGAACGGTCATGAAACTATCAAACCACAATGGTTAGATTATACCATTTCCTTAGATCTTAGATTTTTAGCCCATATAGGCTCTTTTTCAATCTGCACACAAGTTTCTCCTTACCCTTGACTTCACACCCAAGTGGTTTATTTATATAAATCTCTTCCTCTAAATCACCATAAAGAAATGTATTCTTGACATCAAGTTTCTCTAAATGAAAATCCTCTACTACAACTAAACTCAATACAGCACGAATATAAGTCATCCTTACAATAGGGAAAAATATTTCACTAAATTAAATACCCACTTTACTGTAAATCCCTTTACTACAAGCCTTGCCTTGTATTTCCTCCGTCCACCCTCTTCTTCCTTGATTCTATAAAACCACTTTTTCTGCAATGCTCTTTTACCTACTACCAACTTAACTTAATTCCATGTTTGGTTCTTCTTTAAAGAGTCCGTTTCCTCATTCATTTCATTCTCCCCTTGCTTGTGGACTTTATCGAGTATTGCTTCTTCAAATATTTCGGTTCACCTTTGTTAGTCAATAATAAATAAGACAACGAAGGTGAAAATATTTATAAAGGTATACTTACCCTTTGTGGCCTTCTCATCAAAATTTGGGGGGTACCGAAGCCTCAATTTTCTCATCTTGTAGATTTTTTATCTACTTTTGGCGACGATGACCGACGCGTCGGTCACCTTATGCCGATGTTGGTTCGGATAAGCGACATCAATCTATCTCTTATGTGATCGACACTAAGTACTGAGGACCGATGCGGAGTCGAGGGGGTAAACCAATTTCTATTATTGTGTAAACTGTAGGTGTTAATTTTGAATCCAAGAGTTTATTTTCATCCACAAACTTCTCCATCGGTTCACCTTTGGGTACCAAAACTTGATCCTTGTACATTCTCTTTTCATTCCAATCAATGTTATGACTCTAATTATCTTAGAACCTTTGCCAAATTCTAATACTTGGAATCCAAAATCATCGAGAGGCATAACCAATGAAAGTACATCTTTTGGATTTTACATCTAATTTCTTTCTATTTTCCTTATCAATATGCACAAAATCTTATGAGCCAAATACTCTAAGAAAATAAAGATCTACCTCTTTTCCAGTCCAAGATTCTTCTGGTATTCCACCATTCAGTGCACTTGAAGGTCCACGGTTAATCAAATAAACCATCATGTCTACTACTTCCACCCAAAATTGTAAGGGAAATCCAGCATGTATCCTCATGCTTCTAGCACGTTCTATGATTTTCCTATTCATTCTCTCTACAACACCATTCTCTGTGGTGTTCTAGGAACTGTCATTTCTCTGTATATTCCATTTACTAAATAATAATCATTAAAATCCTTGTTGTAGTACTCACCACCATTTTCAGATCCAAGGAATTTTAATTTTGAATTTGATTCAATTTCCACAAGGGCTTTCCATCTTTTATAAGTTTCAAAAATATCGATTCACGATTAATACAATAAAACCAAACCTTTCTTGTGGCATCATCAATGAAAGTAACATAGTATTGGGATCCTCCATGAGAAGCTACCTAGGTTGGTCCCCACACATATCTGAGTGTACAAGCTCTAATTTATGATTCTTCTTTGTTTCCCCAACTTTGATAAATCTCACTCTCTTATACTTTCCAAAAATATAATGCTCACAAAAATCAAGATCTACACATTTCAGATCTAATAACTTACCCTTTGCCTTTAAGATATGCATTCCTTTTTCACTCATATGGCCTAGCCGATTGTGCCACATGCTTGTATCTAAATCTGAAGTAGATAAAATAGAAAAGGAATCGATGTACAGGTAGATAAATACAATGATCCTACCTTCTTTCCTCTTACTACAACAAGAGATCCCTTGGTAACTTTCCAAGATTTAGTTGTGAGTGTAACCATGCAACCAGTTTCACAAAATTTTCCTACAGAAATTAGATTTCTTTTAAGGCTTGGAACATGCCTCACATCTTTCAATATCCATGTATTTCCATTCTACAATTTAAGATCAATTTCAAATTTATAAGTATTGTTGCATAGTTCATCATCTCCTTAATAAACATGTCCAAAATTACCCTAGACATAATTTTAAAATAACCCTTATAAGGGGTTGCATGGAAAGAAGCTCTGAATTTAAAACACACGACTCAATTTTATTATCCAAGGATAGAATTAGAACATCTTGTATTACCTCTTTTGCAGCAACATTTACCTCTTTACCTTTCTCTGGTACATTCTCTTTGTTTTCCTTGAACCAACAATCCTTCTTTGCATGACCTTTCTTTCCACAATTCCAACAGATTATACCTCTACCTCTGGATTTAGATCTACCATTATTAGACTTTGATTTCCCATTATTCTTGCTCTTGGATCTCTCCTTTTTCCTTCCCCACTTTCTACATTCAAATAATTACCAGATGATGATTCTCCTATACTTTTCCTACGCATTTATTCATTCAAGATTATACTAACCACATCATCAAACTTTAAAATGTTAATAGCATATGTTGTATTACTAACAATAATTACCAAGTTATCCCAACTATCTAACAAAGAGCATAATAATAAAATTTCTTTCACTTCATCCTCAAATGGAATACTAACTGATTTTAATTAATTTACAATAGACTAGAAATCATTCAAATGACTTGATATAGATCCACTTTCTTGCATCTTTAAATTAAACATTTTTTTCATCAAATAAACTTTATTTGAAGCACTGGGTTTTTCATATAGATTTTCTAAATATTTCATCAACTCTCTCTTGTATATCTTGCTTGGTAATATTTGAAGCCAAAGATGCAGCTAGACTCAATCTTATAGATCCTAGAGCCTTTCTATAAGAATTTTTCATTCTTCATCATTCATCTTTGAAGGTCTTGCTTCTCATCCAACATTAAGTATAAATCTTTCGACTCAAATAAACCTCCCTGCATCTTCCATAATAGATAGTCATGGTGGTAAAATTTATTTACTCGAATTTTCCTTCTTCTCCCATTACTTTGCTTCCACTTAATAAAAATCCCTCTCATGAGTAAATATGTCAACACACACAACCCTTAAAAAAATATGATCGAGTACCGGTTGTTGGGGTTAGTACACTAGTTATACGAGATATATTAATCGAGATCTAACCATAAAACAAAGCTATAAAGAAATAAAAAAGAAGAAACAATACACAATATTTAACATGGTTCACCCAGTGTGGGCTACGTCCACCAAGAAATAACCAATTTATTATCATAGAGGAAATACAATGAAGATTTGTAATCTTCCACACCTTCTTGGATGTCATGTACTTTCTTCTCTACAAATTTCTCTTTTTCTCTCAAAAGGAAACTTCTCTCTATTCTCAATTGAATTCTCCTTTCTAAACCCTAGCTTTATGTTTATATATGCATCTACAATCTTAGGGCACTTTAGCTATGCAATTATAACCATTAGATTCACTTTACAACTAAAGATAGATCTAATTCCCACAACTTAATTATAGTAGTCACACATAGGAAACCGATGCCGGTTAGCCTTAACTAATGTTGGTTAGCCCTAACCAATGTCGTTATCCTCCTTTCGATCGATACCAATCTATGGGTGACTAATGGCGGTTCGTCAACTAATGTCGGTTACTGTGTTTTCCAACAAGTCTGTAAAAGCATGTCAATGAAGCGATTAAACTCCACAACTCAACATGATTCCTTTTCCCCTCAATTAATTTTACCACTAGCCTTCCCAACTAATTTTGAATATTCTCTTTCCTTCTTCTTTTCGATCATCGACCAACCTCTTCCATCACCCCATCGAAACTTGAGGAGGCATCCTTAATTCTACTATTTTTCCTCTATTCCTTCAAAATTTAATTGTATGTAATTGTCTACTATATTTGAAGTGGTGTTGCTTATGTTACACCACACCAAAGAGGGGCAAATGTAGACACCTAAACCTGACTACATAGTTTTAATACTAAAATTACGCTAATTGTCCTCTTTCTATCATTTTCATTATAATTAGTGATTTCCCACTAATTAAATAATATTCCCCTTCACTTTTCTCAATTAATAACACTTCATTAATTAACTATCATTTCCCCCATTCCATATGTCAACTAAGCGAAACTTCATAAGTTATAATCCTCTTCTAATTAATTAAATACCGATTTATTAATTGAGCCTTTTTAATCTTGTATTTAATCAATAAACCTTCTTATTGGTTAAATCCCCCTTTCAAATCCTACAAATTCTACCTATTTCCCTCTAATTCACCTCAAATGGATTTATAAGCTTATCTTGGCCTATTAATTAATCCTAGTTGATTAATTAAATCATCTCCAACTACCATGAGTTACTAATCACTAATTAATTCCCTATAATCATGTTTATCCCTTTCTAATTCTACTTTATCTTTGTCCCACATTCACTAGGTTTTTAGCTTCTCCCAAATTTTAAAGCTATATATAGAACCTAGTATCCCCCTTTCAACTTACACATTTATGATTTTTGCACATGATAAGAGTATTTCTACTTGGAATAGCTCGTTGATCTTACATCCCCTCTACTCATAAAAAAGTAGTAAAGGAATATCCAAACATGGCCACTAAGCCATTTTGGTGAGATTATTTCATCTTCATGGAGATAACATTCATTTGATTGCTCATAATTAAGATAGGTTCATGATTAACTAAAATTAACTAAACTATGGGAAAGTAAAATAATAGTTAATCTATTATAGGAGGACTAAAACATTATAAAATGCACTAAAAACAATAAGGAATAATTTCAAATAAAAAGGATTAAATTCAAGAGCAACATGGAGGAGGGGTTTTTAGCGTTGTTTTAGAGGTTTTGGCTGCAGAATGTCTGTTATCTGAGCCAAAACTGGTTGTTGAAAATCATGTCACCCAGACTACAACCAGTAGGACATCTATTGCATTTGGCACTTGGGTGGATATTTTCAAAGTACCACCTGACAAGCATGTGGGTCCTCAATCACCCTCGACTACTCATTATTTATTCAAAAGTGGGAAAAGAGGGGGTGACCCACATCCATGTGTCAGATGGGTGTTTGTATCGGGCAATGGGAAAAACAAATCTTGCACTTGTTGGTAAGTTTTATGGGATCTAGACCCAATATTGATGTGATCAGGAAATGGGCCTTAAGAATATGGAAACCCAAGGGTGATATGGTTATTACAACCATGCCTCGTGGTTTCTTCCTTGCAAAGTTTAACCAACAACCAGATCTGGAATCGGTTCTTTTGGGTGGACCCTGGTGCATGGGTAATATGGGACTTTTCTTAAAAATATGGTACCCAGGGTTTGACCCAAATACTGAAAATATACACACCATTCCCATATGGTGTAGACT
Source organism: Taxus wallichiana var. yunnanensis (assembly GCA_018340775.1). NCBI lineage: Eukaryota > Viridiplantae > Streptophyta > Pinopsida > Cupressales > Taxaceae > Taxus > Taxus wallichiana. The sequence goes on along the minus strand of CM031235.1, from coordinate 370,743,334 downwards.
TCTGGTCTCCCTCTTCAATACTGAGATGATGAGATCTTCTTTGAATATAGCTAAATCTATTGGTTTTCCAATTAGAGTGGATGGACCTACAAGAAACAAGATCCAGGCTCGCTTTTTCAGATTTTATATCTCATCGAAATGGAATAGGAACTCCAGAGCATGTTATTCTACAATCCAAAATTGGCACATGGAAACAAAAGATTGAATATGAAACTTTTCATTTGAGATGCAAAAATGCCATAAACTAGGGCATTTCACCAGGAAATGTCCTACTCTAACAAAGCTTAAGGAAGAAGGGCATCAATAGGATAGAAACATTGAAAAAATCATAATGTCTCTGATGGATCCATAGAACCACTAGAAATAAGGAGAGAGAATGAGGCTAAGGATTCCACAGATGGATATGTTGATCTGGATAAGGAGAAGAAATAAAAAGGAAAAGAAAAAATGTTTCCAATCCACTAGATCTGAAATATAAGAAGCTTAAAAAGGGATTCAGAACCCTATAAGGTGACCACCGGTATGTAGAAAACTTTGTGCCCCAAAACCTTGCTAAAAACTAGTAGGAGAAGCTATAAAAGATCAAGGAGATAAGGAAATGGAAGCACCAATAAAATTAATTATGGAAGTGGATGAGAAAAATTCTAAAGTGATCATTAATCTTATCTCCAAGGATGTAGAGTGAATGATGAATCTGAATAAAGACCTGACTATCAGAAGATCTCAAAGTCTATAGAATAGTCACAAGATACAATTTAGAATATGAGATGAAAGAGTTATATTCGGGGATAATATCTAGGATAACTGTCTAGATACCATAGAGGAAGAACTATCTAATGATAAAGAGAATAAGGATCTAGACATTCACACTGAGGGAAATAACATTCCATTAGAGCATTCCCTCTCTTCAAGAGAAAAATTCTCTTGCGACAAAACAACAATTTCACAATTGATGATGAGTGGGAACAAAGTGAAAAGGAGGAGGGGGAGCTTACCCATTCTCACCAAAGGTACTCTCTAACTGTGATAATGATTTGAATAATGGTTTCATTGAGGTCAAATCAAAGAAAAGAAGAATGAAAGGATTTGAGGAGATCCTTGATACCCTTTACAATGATAAAAGAAGAAAATAGGAAACTGGGAGGCTTCCACTTCCAGAATAACTAGATCATTTTACTAGGAGGGTAGTAGATTTTGGAGGTAGTAAAAAAGGGTAGACCCTCTAAAAAGGAACTAAGAAAGAAAGAAAATGGGAAAATATATTGCAGATGGGACTCAAAGTCAATTGAGCCATCTGGAAAATGCCTCCCCATCCTTTTTAGATGAAGATTATTTCTGGAATATTAGAGGTCTGAATGGAAGTGCTAAGAAAAGAATGCTTAAAGAATTAAGGAAATCTAGTAGACCTGGTATTCTTATTCTTCAAGAAACTAAAATGAAAACAAATGTTCTAGAGGAATGTAAAAATAATTTTTGGGATAGCTCAAAATTTTTGCTTTTGATTCTCAGGGAGCGTCAGGAGGAGTGGCCATCTTTTGGGACAAGAACCTTCTTACTGGTATGGTGATTTCTTCTTCTAATACTCATATTGTTGTTAAGTTTCATGCTATTAATAATGATTTAATGTGGATCCTCTCAAACATTTATGCACCCAACTCTATGACTAGAAGAAGGAGACTTTGGGAAGATCTAAAACTTTTTAGAAATAGATATAAGAATGATAATTGGTTGGTTATGGGAGATTTCAACTCCCCACTCAACCCTAGTGAAAAGCAAGGTGGTAATCCTGATTTCTCTACTGGCATGGATGAATTTTCTGACTTTGTTTCTACTTCAAATCTTATGGATGTGGAACTTCATGGAAATCAATTCACCTGGAAAATAGAAGAGTTGGAAATGACATGATTCAAGTTAGATTAGATAGAGCTCTTATATCTGCTAACTAGATATTAAATCAGGATTTTCATCTATCTTCTTTACCCATAATTGGCTCGATCATAATCCGATTGTGCTAAACCTATTCAATTGGTCCAAGCCTTCACACAACTCTTTCAAATTTGAAAAAAATGTGGCTGGATCATGAAGACATTTCATAATGGATTAAAGAATGGTGGACATGGGATGGAGAAGGAACTTTCATATATAGTTAATTTAAAATTAAAAATGTTAAAAAATAGGTGAAAAATTGGAATAAAGAGGTCTTGGTAATATTTTTGAATAGAAAAAGGATCTAAGCAAGTAAATTTAGAGCTTGAACTAAAAATCTCCACAAAAGGCATGAGCTATGATGATCAACTTTTGGAAAAGAAACTCCTATCTGAGTTGCATACGTTATGTAGTAGGGAGGAAACCTATTGGAGGCTCAAATCCAAGGCCATTTGGTTGAAAGAGGGAGATAGAAATACAAAAATTTCCATATGACCACTCTTAAACACAAGGCCTACGTAATAGGATCACGGAAGTCTCAAAAGGAAATGGCAGTGTTACCAAAGATCAGAATGACATCAAGGTTGAAGCTCTTAGATTCTATGAAAATATGCTAACAAAAAACAATGCTTACAATGAAGAGGTTGCCTCTTTTTTGTTAGAATCCATTCTAGGAGACATCATTGTTGAAGATAGATTCAAGAATCTTACCAAATTAGTCACCATAGAGGAAATCAAAAAGTTGTATTTTCTCTTGAAGGTGATAAGGCACCAGGCCCGGATGGTTTCTCTACAAATTTCTTCCAAAAATTTTGGGAAATTTTTTGGAAGACCTTCTCAAGGTAGTAAATGAATTCTATAGAATAAGAGACCTCCTCAAGGAGTTGAACAATACTCACATTGTACTCACCCCCAAAAATATGGATGCCAAATATTTTAAGGACTTCCATCCTATTAGTTTGGTAAATGTGATTTATAGAATCTTCACCAAGATTATTGCTACTAGAATCCAGCCTATCTCTCTGACCTAATTTCAAAGCAGCAAAGTGGATTTATTAAAGGGAGGATAATACAAGATGGGGTGATTATGGTACATGAAACTATTCATTCAATGGATAAAAACAAAAAATATGGTATGGTAATGAAACTTGACATGAATAAGGCTTTTGACAAAGTTTCTTGGCATTTCCTTGATAAGGTCCTTGCCAAATTTGGTTTTCAGAATAAATTTAGAAGATCATCCGGGCTTGCACCTCTACAACCATATTTTAATAGTTATCATCAATGGTACACTGGTGGGATTCTTCACCAAGTATAGGGGCATAAGACAAGGGGATCCTATATCCCCTCTTCTCTTCATACTCATGGCTGATAGCCTCAATAGATCCATCACTAAAGCTATTAATGAGTCTATGTTAAAAGGAGTTAGACCCACTTCTACAAATCAAACAACCTCACATCAACAATTTTTTGATGATACAATTTTACTTTTGATGGCATCCATACTTGAAGCTAAGGAAATCAAGACTATTCTAAAATTTTATGAGGCTACCTCCTCAGGGACAACAAGTTAATTTTGATAAGAGTTCCATCTACTTCTTCAATACTCCTATGGAACAAAAAAAAAATTGCTCATATTTTGGGCTATAAAATCAGCTCATTACCTACAACTTATCTAGGATTGCCTCTTGGGACTAATAAAGTCCCCATAATGGTGTGGAATGCATTACTTGACAGGTTCTAGAAAAAAACTAGTTGGATGGAAAGGGGTTGTTCTTTCTAGTGTGTTAGAAAGTGTCTTCTTATCAAAAGCACATTGCAGAACCTACCTATATATATTATGTCTATGTTCAACATTCCTACAACAATTATTGACAAAATTGAAAGAATCCAAAAACACTTTCTCTGGTAGGGAACTGAAGAAAAATTTAGGTATCACTTGGTGGCATGGGATCAAGTTTGTATACCTAAAAGAATAGGTGGGCTTGGTATCAAAGACATTAAAAATGAATATTGCTTTAATTGCTAAAATGGGATGGAGAATGTTAAAGGAGGAACAACCTGGATTGATTTAATCAAAGCCAAGTACCTAGCTCAACAAAATGTGAACTCACTCCTCTATGATGACCAACTTCCCCATGGATCTATTTTCTGGAACAACTTGATTCAAATAAGGAATTTTATTAAGAAAGGATGTAGATGGAAAGTGGGAAATGGTAGTGATATACAATTTTGGAGGGATAGCTAGACTAATTTCAGTTTGAATGATAGATTTTCCTCTATCAAGGATATCCTAGCTGATAAGTATGGTACTAGAGTCAAAGACTACATTGATATAGAGGGAAATAGAAGAAGATGGAAGCAAGCTCAGTGTGGATGTGCTTGAGCTAAACCATGTGGTCTTCCTCTCTCCAAGAGCAGCTAGATATCATACCTCTTAATCAGTCTGATGTCAAAGATGAACTTGTTTGGAGTAATTATTTTGATGGTGAATATACTGTCAAATCTAGGTACAACTCCTTTTTGAAAATGATCATTGTGATTTCAAATGGAGTAGAATTTGGTTTCTGAGCTAACTCCCAAAGTCAACTTATTTTTTGGCTTCATTCTTAAAGGAAAGATACTCACAAATGATAATTTAATCAAAGGGGGTTTATTATGCCAAATATGTGTTGCATGTGTAAAAAGGAGGCTGAGGATATTAAACACCTTTTTCTTCACTGTGAGTATGCTTTGAAACTTTGGAGTTTCATTTTTTCAAATTTCAATATTTGTTGGACCCTGCCAAATGAGTTCTTACAAACTTGGGAACAATGGGATCCCCCATATAAACATTACATGGTTGAAGACTCTGGAAATTGATCTTGCCTCATACCATCTAGAGGCTCTGGAAAACTAGGAATGATATAATATTTAGGAACAACAGACATATCTGTAAAAAAATTCAATAAGGTTGTCAATGTTGTAAAAGATAATATTGAGAGATTTAAACCTCCCAATAACAAACAATATCCTAAAAATGAAGAGGTTATTCTTTCAAATTGGAAAATTGATATTGGAAACCTTAGAGACAAAGGAATTCAACAATTGATGGTCTTTAATACATTGGATCCCTCCTCCCAATTCTTGGTATAAGCTCAACTTTGATGGTGCTTCAAAAGGAAACCCAGGTGTAGTTGCTAGAGGAGGAATCATAAGGGATCACAAAGGTTGTTTAATTTGTTACTTTTTAGGAAGAATGGGACATCAAACAAACCACTATGTTGAAGCCTTATCAGCTCTATGGGGCTTAAGAATTGCTAAGGAATGTAATATTATGAACATTATTATTGAAGGAGATTCATTGAATGTTATAAATCATCTGAATCAAATACATCCCCTAGTTGGACAATACAAGATTTTATTCATGAGTCTATAAGCATTTTTCATGCCTTCAATACCTTCAAATTGTTCACACCTATAGAGAAGGAAATAGAGTGGTGGACACATTGGAAAATTATGGGATTAATAACAACTTTACCACTTGGTATAATGAGGATAATATCCCCATTGAAGTAAAAAATTCTATCATTAATGATAAATGTGAAAGATCACTTCCTACTCAAAATATTTTATGAGATATCCTCCGCTTTATTGGGAATGCAAGCTCACACATGTAGGAGGAGTACAAGCATTTATTGCCATAAACTTTCATGCATGCCCATTGGGTTTGTACAAGGATGGTTAAAAAGTGGATTGGGGAAGAAAGAAACATCTTTTTACCTGTTTCAAGTAGCTTAAGTGTAGAGATGAAAGAATGGGTGGAGCTCCTTGCCAAATTGAACCACATTGTGACCCTGCATGGAAGGAGAATGCTGATCTTTGGAAATTTTTTGCAGCATCTAGGAGGGGTTTCCAATTTCATTGAGAAGATTCAAGGGTACGATCAGAACATTACCTACATTTTTCCATAGATTGGAAGCAAAGAAAGGTGAAGTATGGGGAAAGAAATCAGATAACAGAGGAATTAATAGTTGAAGTTATGGGCCTTAGTTTAGAAGGCATCAAATTCTTTAGTAAGAGACTAGACAAGAACATGGAGGCTAGAAAATTCATTGAAGAAGGGGAGGAACTTCAGTTTTTCACAATGGGCATCAAGGTAAATTCCATCCTGCACCATTTGATGAACTTTCCAGGATGATGGTCCATTTCATTACCCTTGAAGGTAGGTATATCATGGTTCCCATAAAGCATTTGGTCTTTTAAAACCATTTTCATAGGAGTCTACTTGTTTGCTTCCCGCATTATATTCTAAACTCCATGGAATGCTCCATCCTGGAGTACCAAAACCATACCCATACCATTCCCCTCCACCAGGGCTTAATCTTCCTCCTTCACTTGCATTGCATTTCCCATCACCCTACCATACCTGTTACTCCTATCATTCCACCCATTCTGACTCCCTCAACCCTATTCATTTTATCATCCCCACTACTATCCCTGGGAAGAGGAAAATTAGAACCAAAAACCCCTCTTTTTCTAAAACACAACCTTCTCCCTCTGGAAGAGTCCTTCGTAGTAGCAAGGACATGGAAACTGCACATAATCTCTTGCACATCAGTGCCACATGGACACAACAATACTACTCAGGAGGAGAAGGAGGATCTTCTAAAGAGAATTGAAAACATGGAAAAAGAGCTGGAAAGTCTCAAAAAGGAAGTGCATCAAGTTGACCAAACAAAAGGGAAAAAGGAAATTGAATGATGATGTTGGCATTGGTGAAGAACACATCAATGAAATCTACAAGAAAGTTGAATTCCCTTGATAACAGATTAGGGAATTCTAAAGATAGACATGACCATAACATTTTAGTTTTTAGAGCTATTTGTGAATTCTTGGAACAACAGGTCAGAAGTATTAGCATGCTTAGTGGTATCTCTGAAGCAATTTGGGGCATAGATGTTGAAAGGGTCGTGTCCTTTCTCAACTAGATGTCAATGATCCTACACATGTCACTACCCGACTCTCTTTACCTCATTGCAGACTGTTAAGTCAATAATTGATAGGGCTTCTAAGAAATAATCTACTGCAGAGTTGTCTTGGTGTTGTTTTGATGTTGTTCTTTTTATAGTTATATAATTATCTTGTCTCCTTTTTTAGTTCTTTTTTTACTCATTACTTTTTTTCTAGATTTTATATACCTATCTTGTCTCCTTTTTGTAGTTCCTTTTTTACTACAATTAGAAATTATTGTAATATCTAGAATAGGGTATAGTCCCTTCAAAACTATTTTCCAATAATAAAAAAATTCAAATAATTATACTAAATGAAATAAAACCATAAATGTGTTAGGAAGGTAAAGGAATGAACTCATGATGGGATTGTATAACATTTTAGAGGAGGTCCGACAAGAAAATACATAAGCTAGAATAGTTATACGTAAGTCTCGAAAAGACTAGATCTAGAAGATCCGAGTAGATTGGAGCACGTGGGAGGGTATTCGGGTGCCCACAGTGCAGCGAGAATAGGTGCCTTGGTCTCTGTAAAATCTTGAAACCTAATTCTTTCGGGCAAGAAGATTCTTTGTAACCTTCTTTGTTTGTCACACTAGATTCATTGAACCACACCGAATATGACAAAATGAAATGATGACCCTCCCCTATGATGTGTTTTGATGTAGATCTCCTAGCCTTGATGCATGGAACTATGTGGATGCAACTCTAGATGTATTGATAGTAGAAAGTGACACTAGGACCCTCATTATGGTCTCATAACTTTATATTTATAGGTTTCTCTTGATCTCATTTCATAATTAACCACGACATGGCCGAATAGGAAAAGCGATAAGTATGAAAATGGATAGAAAAAGCCCAAAAAGTGGCGGGGAAGGTAGAAAAGGGATCAAGGCACCTAGGTGGGACCGGGGCACCTCGGGTGCCCAAGACAGCTCAGGTGCCTCAGTTTAGGCTAAAATGATGGGAAAGTGACAAAATAACTGGGCATGTATGTGGAAATGTGTGAGAATGATAAAATAAAAGGTAAAATAAGATGTCAAAAAGGTGGGATTAATTATTACTTTCTTCGCTTAAGAGCCTTATAAATAGGAGTATGAGACCGGGCTAAATAATGTCTAAAGTGCATGATTTTGTGACTACATTTTGCCCCCACTTTATGTTGGTGAGCGGAAAGCTTGGTAACATAAATAAGATAGAGATGCATAGCTAATATCCATGTAGAGTGTAGTAGAAAACGTGCCAAAGGACTAGACAAAAGCGTCGAATGATTAAAAGAATATGGAGGAACAAGGAAATTATAGATGAAAAATGCGCATAGAAAAAGTGATGAGAGTGAACCTAGGGTAAAATGTGTGTGTAGCTGCTGCTGCGGTGTGTGTAGTGTACATGCATGGTTAGTAAGGCATGTGTCATCACTATTTTTGTTGTTGTTGTCTCCAATTTGTTGCTTGTTTCTCAAATGGTTGGACTTGTAAGGAGGAAATGATCAAGTAGTCAAATATATATGTATGTAAAAATGTTGTGTAAAATACACATGTATAGAAATGTGTAAAGTACACAAAGGTAAAACATGTGAAAAGGAAGGTGTAAATGGAACATGTGCACCTAATCCATGTCAACAAAAATGGTGTAGAAGGATATCATGTACTGCTGCAAATTTTTTGGGTGATCTCACGCCACCCTAGTTGAAGAAGTGTAGGGAGGAAATGCTATGTTTCCTCCAAGCTCTAACCAAATCTTTTGAAATGTGTGCGAAGAGATCTTTGTATTGTCTTAGTTTTTTGGGCGATCTGACGCCACTGGCTGAAGTAGTGTAGAGAGGCACACCCATTGTAACCTCCAAGCCTGTTACTGCTTCCCATAAATGTTAAGGACACCATGTCCTGTAAAATCCATTGTGTATGGGGTTCGTATATCTTTCTATGAACCCACTCATTGCATGTGTGACCGAACCGGTGTAAATGTGTTGTGTTAGTATGTAAAACCATTAATGATGCCCCACCTCTTTGGGGGCGCATATGATGTCACTGATAAGAGAATGTGGCCCCAAATAGGACTAATCACATGTACGCTATAATTCTACCTTGCGAGGAGGAAAGGGAATGTGCTTGGTAGAAACCAAGGTGCACACAAATAAGGATGCTTATCCAAATACAAGTTTTAGTACAAAAAAACATGTATGTAATAAGACAAGTGTAAAATATGCGAGACAATGTAAAAACTACTAGGCACATTAGTGTAAACAAGCAAGAAACAAGTAAGCCACACAAAGCGGTTTACAAACATGGTACATCACTCACAATGTCGCAAGACACACAAGGTCTTCATGGCCAAAATCGACAAACAAGTGTGCACACAATAATAGGGCAAAGCTCACATACAATGGTAAATAATAGTAAATAAGTAGAGATAAACAATCAAGTAGTCATGGAAACATGTAATCTTGTAAAATAAGTGTTGCACATGGAACACCCATTAGCATGTTAGAGAAATAACTAATATGTCAAATCATGTATGATCAAATAATATAAGATGCTAAGTACAAAATGAAACAACAACACCTATATGACACAAATGTAGCGCCCCCAACGATAAGTATAGGAAGGGTAGAAGGCGAGCATTTTTTTCATGTGTAAAAGTCTTGTATCTGTGATCACACTAAACAAAGGCGTGAATGCACATGTGTGTATGATATAAATAATGACATATAAGAAATCAATCTAACATGTATAGTAAAATTATCATGTAAAACAATAGTAAACAAGAATAAATGACCCCAAGACAATGCAGTATGTTGTGGATGGGTGGAATGGAATGCAAGATGGAATGATAGGAGTAATGTGTCCCCTAAGTGTATGGAAGTGTATGTAATGAGGTTCATTTTTTCCCCCTCAACATTCAATAATGAACCGTAAATGAGAGTGCGTCATCGGGATATGATTGAGTAGTGTTTTGTGTGTCTAGCACATTGTGATGATGAGTGTGTGTGTATAGGGTGATGAGATGTGACATGTGGAGAGATGTGCATGAACCCTATATCAAAAGTGTCTATCATGACTTGTTGAATGGATGAGTGATAATTTATCCCTAAGCATATGTCACTATAAAATGAAAGGATGGGAGATGATTTAGCACTAAGTGTATATCACTATAAGGCTAATGGATAAGTGGTGATTTATCCCTACGCGTATACCACTACATGATGATAGAGATAGGTGATGATTTAGCACTAAGTGTATATCACTATGAGATGAAAATGGCGGCGATGATTTATCACTAAGCATATATCACTATAAGATGAATGGATGAGTGATGATTTAACACTAAGTGTATATCACTACATGATGAATGGATGAGTGATGATTTAGCACTAAGTGTATATCACTACATGATGAATAGAAATAGGTGATGATTTAGCCTAAAGTGTATGTCACTACAAGATGAAAGGAGGGAGTGGTGATTTAATCTAAGGTGTATACCACTATAATATGAAATAGTGGAGGTGGTGAAATTTAGCCTAAAGCGTATACCACTACTAAAGGAAATGATGGAAGTGGGTGACGATTTAAACTAAAGTGTATGTCACGACAATATGAAAGGAGGGAGTGGTTATGTAACCTAAGGTGTATAACACTACAAGATTAAATAATGGAGGTGGTGATTTATCCTAAAGTGTATACCACTACTATAGGAAATGATGGAGGTGGGTGAAAATTTAGCCTAAAGCATATGTCACTATCCTAAGAATGTCGCATGGTGAGTGTAAGGTCCATTTTATTGGTAAACCTTCAACAATCAAGTATGGAATGAGGAACTAAAGTGCATCATAGGGTGGTGAGTGCAGTGAGTAGAAAATAATGTAGCATGTATGGTGAAACTAGGTGACCATATGATAAGTAGGATTTGTAAATGTGTGGTGTAGGTAATGCAATATAGGATGTGTAGGGTGTGCAAGATTAATAATGTGTAAAGTACAATAATAAGTGTATATAGAAATGGAATATGTAATGATAAAATGTAAATATAGACTCATATGTAATGTAACCTAGCGTAATATGTAGAATATGTGTAGAAATGTGCAGTGTATGATGTGACTAAGTGCGTAGATACCCTAATGGATGTAATGCATAGATGAGGACTAGTATAATGTAGAATAAGTGTATAATGAAGAGTGTATGATGTGCAATGTATGATGAAATGCAATGTGTAATGCCTAAGGTGTGGTGTGTGGGGTTCAATGTAATGGTAATCCCTCAATAAAGTAAAGTGTGAACCGAAGCACAAGAGTGCGTCATTGGGTAACGACGATGTAGGATGTGTGATTGTTATGCGTATATGAAAATGCAAATATTAAAGATGCGCCTATACTAATATGATAAGGGGGATTTGTGTGAATGTTATGGCCCCCAAGTGTATGATAATGCATGTACTATGTAATAAATAATGTAGGAAGGTGATGTAACATTATAGGTTTCGTTTAATTGACGATTCGTAGGGAGCGGTAAAGTATTTTAAATGTGTGTATGTAGAGGCAGTGATGTAATGGAGGAATATGGGAACGCAAGATGAAATGGAGGTTCTTTATGGGAAAATAACCCTCAACAGTCATATAAGAACCATAAGAATATGAGTGTGTCATCAGGAGGGTAGAGTGACAAGAGGCACCTACCAAAGACCAAGTTTGTGTGCAATGGGACCTTGTTGGGCAAGGGTTATATTAGAACTATTTGGTGGTGGTGAAATTGAGAATTATTTTGTACACACTAGGAGGAGGATTGGTTGCTTTGATGAACTTAATTGGTTGGAGTTTATATTTGAGAGGAGGTTGTGTTACACTTATTCGTAAAGGAGGTTGTTTAGGTTGAATTTGTAATTCAATAGATGACTTAGTAGGAGGATTTAGTGAGCTAACGTTGATATGTAGTTGCTTATAAGTTACTTGAGTGATGTTATCCTAATGCTCATTAGATCGAGAAGAAGAAACATCAGAAATAGGAGTGTTTGTTTGACTAGGAGAAGCATCACTATGCACATGTGAGGGTTGTCAATATCACACATGTAATGAATAAGGGGTATCTAAAACCTCCTTAGAAATATTAGAGGGAGATTCGCTAGTAATTGTAGGAACTTGCTTAGATGGATCTTTCCTAATCTAAGGAGGAATAGAATTAGGAGCCCATGTGGGTGTAGTATTTGTAGGTGGGCATGCAAATAGAATGTTTTCAGTGAATGAAATAAATCCCTGACACTCGAGATGTTTGACTCTATGATGTAAAGCATAGCAATCATGGTCATTATGTCCATTGATGCGATGATAATGGAAATATGGATGACCTTGATACTTTGTTTGGTGACAAGGAGAATAGTAATCAATAGATGGTAGAGTGGTCAATTGACAACTAAGAAGCTCAATAAGAATGTCATGTGGCTTAGTATTGCGATTAAGTATGAGAGGTTATGGAAATGGCATGACTTGATGTTAGGCTATATGACATGTAGTGGACATCGATTGCATATAAGATGTAGAAGGAGTACAAACATGTGATTGAGAAACATCCTTAAGTTTCTCAACGTCGAGATCTAAGAGATGTGATTGTGGATTCCATGGTTGCAAGTTTATCTTGAAATAGTATATGTAAGGTTGTAAATTTATCTTGAAGTAAGGATTGAATCAAATCTAATAGTGGTTGATTAGATGAAGGCTCATTAAGATCAGGGTCAACAAAGAAACAATGAAGCATAGAACTTAATTCGTGTGGTGTCGTATTGTCATCATAATACTTAGTGTCTAGGGATTTTTGGAAAACAACCTGAAAAGTGGGATATCACTTAATTAAATTAGATAAAGAAGCTTGACCCATGATAGAAGAAGAAGAAGGATCCTAAGTATGAAAGACATTGGGTTCACCAAAATGTTTAAATAAAATTAACTAAACTATGGGAAAGTACAATAATAGTTCATCTAATGTAGGAAGACTAAAACGTTGTAAAATTTACTAAAAATAGTATGGAATAATTTAAAATAATTATACTAAATGAAATAAAACCCTAAATGTGCAAGGAAGGTAAAGGAATGAACTCGGCTGATTATAGAAGATTTTCATAAAGTGTCGCAAGTATGGCGGGGAAAATATAGAAGTCGGAAGCGACTACAAAGAAGTCTTGAAAATACCGAGATATGGAAGATCGAGTAGACCTGGAGTGCCCGGGGGAGGTCTTGGGGCTCCCTGGGTGCCGTAATTTGGTAGAATAAGTGCCCTAGTATCTATAAAGTATCGAACTGATTCTTTCTAGGAAGGAAGATTCTTCGTAACCTTCATTTCCTATTGCATTGGATTCGTTGAACCACATTGAATGTGATGAATATGACAAAATGAAATGATGACCCTCCCCTTATTTTGTGTGTGTTGATGCAGATCTCATAGCCTTGATGCATATAACTATGTTGATGAAAGTGATGTAATTAATGCAACTCTAAATTTAGTGACGAGTACTAAGTGACGATAGGACCCTCATTAAGGTCTCATAACTTTATATTTATAGGGTTTTTTGATCTAATTTCGTAATTAACCCCGACATGGCCCACTAGGAAAAAGTTAAGTATGAAAAATGGATAGAAAGAGCCCAAAAAGTGGCAGGAAGGTAGAAAAAGGATCGGGGTGCCCGGGTGGGACTAGGGCACCCCAATCAAACTTAGGCACCCGGTTTAGGTTAAAATGATAGGAAAGTGACGAAATAGTTGGGCATGTATGTGGAAATGTGTGAGAATGAAAAAATAAAAGGTAAAATAAGATGGCCAAAAGGTGGCATTAATTAGTACTTTCTTCACTTAAAAACCTTCTAAATAGTAGTATGAGACTAATTTGAATAATGTCTAAAGTGCATTATTTTGTGACTACAATTCATTATAGAGAGAAATTAAACATACAAAGCACATCCAAATTTAAAAGGGATGGCCTATCATTTAATATTTTCATGTTGGATGCATTTAGCTCAGCTTTCTCTTTCAAGCTTTATCGTGATGTTTATTGTTGAATTAGCTTAGTTATAGGGATTACTTGGTGTTAATTCCTAGTTATTAATTTAGCCTACTTTTACACGCATACAATCATAGCAAAAAAGAAACTAAGTAGTTGCTACAAAGAGTTGACCAGCTACAAAAGAATCATGGTCATTAGGCCAACCAGATCCAGAAAGGTCTTGGCCACCATCAAGCACCTCACAAGAAGAGCCAACAAGACCCTCCTTCCATAGTTCCATGAGTGGGCGAGATGGCTAAGGCCATATGCAGAAATTTATCCGGTGGGGGTGAAAGACTCCACCCATAATGAGTGTGTGGGTCAAGGAGAGACGGAAAGCCCCAACCAAATTGGCAAGTAGCGGGGAGATACACATCCGTGGTGACAATCCACGGTGGTGGAGGAGAGAAGCTCCACCTCGGTAATTGATTGCAAGGGGAGCGGGAGCTTGAATGAATGAGAGGTATTAAGAATGACTTTGATGACCATCTTGGGGTAGAAAATTTTAAATTATTTTATTTATCCATACCATCTAAGTCGTGGTTGTAGATGGAGTTACAATAATTTTTTTGGGTAAATTCCATAGTATAAAAATTGACATGGCAGATTATGAACTAGATTTCCTAGTTTTAATATTCCTATGGGTGGAGAAGATATTGTTTTGGGAGTAGAATGAATCATATCCTTGGGAATGATTTAAATGAACTTCCAAGAATTATTCATGTGTTTTTTTCGTAAGGCAAGACGTTTGAGTTGACATGGTTGTGTGCAAAATCACCTTAAAGAGTGAGCTCTCATCAAATGCGGATAATCAAGGGCCCTAATTCAAAACTATTTACAAAGTGGAAGAAAAACACTCTCTATCCCACTTACCACCGGGTTCTCAAGGAACGAGGGAAAAATATTCAATTATTGTTAAGGATATGTCATTAGACAAGACACCTTTTAGAGACACTTTCTCCAAACCCTCTTCTCATCTCCAACCACCACCCAACATCTAAAACTTGAAGGTCAACCCGGAGGATTGAGTAGTCAAATAACACAATGATCAAAAGTAGAAGAAGGCAATTAATGATTATCTTATTAAGTGGAAGAATCACAAAAATGCATAAGAAACACAAGAGGAGGAAAATTTACCATAACAACATCCAAATATAATTAACATTGAGGAATACGTTTGTGTGATGTAACATCCATAAATTTTCCATATTGGAGAAAAGGTTTCTTTGAAGGGAAGGGCATGCTACACCCTTAATCTCCAGTCATATGTTGGATATGTATAGCCAATACGTGGCTAACATAATTTATTATTATGTCATATTACATTTATTAATGATTTCATATGTAGAAACAAAGTCATTAATTCTTATTACTTTGCATTGAAGATCTCTACCTACCAATCCATTTTTTGTCTTCCATGAATGTTTGCCTTCAATCGCATTCTAATAGTTTGACCACCAACTCGCCTTATATTTTTCTCTATGAAAAGAGAAAAGCATGCGGCCTATCAAATTTAAAGGTGTGCTACTATGCAAAAGTACGTTCTTAAAAGTCAAAATTAAATTGTTTATGTCAATTTTTTTGGTAAAAGTTCATATACATCTAATTTCTTATGTGTGTTAAAAAAGTGTAAAGTCATCAATTTTCTAATTAATTACTATGTAATTATAGTCTTAATCTTAAAAGTTGTGTTTTGTGAGTCTCTCATGTTTTTTCTAGTTTGTTATTTAGACATTTAAGTTTTGAGGTTTATTATGCCATCCACATGTAAAGTGGAAATAAAGTAAAAAAAAAAATTGTTGAAGTTTATTAGTTTTATTATATTTGTGTATGTCATAAATAGATGTAAGCGTTGTTATTATTGTATTATCGTTATGTCGTCATTGTAAATTGTTTTTTGGTGTCATATTCGTGTTGTAAAATTTGTCAAAAATTTGTGTCAATAATCAAAATTCATTGTTGATGTTAGTGATGTCTTGTGAATCAAAAGTGTAAAAATCTAAAAATTATTAAAATAAAAAAAATTCTTATGGACATTTTTTCAATGGTAACCAATGTCCATCAATGTAAATTAAGCATCATGATAAAATGTAGTTGAGTTAAAGCGAGAGAAATGGAGGTTGGAGGCAACGGAGGAAGGAGGCATTTGAGCGACCTCTTATCAGGCACCATTGACGAGGCCACATCATCGCTTTGGTGGCCATGTTTTTTTCTGTTGTGTTCAGTGTGATTAATTTTATCATGTGTGGTAGTAAATAAGAATGGAAGGATAATTCATGTTCATAGTTACAAACATCTTTTCCTATATATTGTTCTCTTTTGTAAAATGTGAGTGGGGAAACATGTATGTTGTTATGGAGTGGTTAGTGGTCCACTAGAAAACCATTTTGAGAGTTTGTGGATCTCTTAGAGAAACACATACAGAGTGGTTATTGGTTCCACTAGAAAACTGTTGGAGTTGATGGTACTCTTTGAAAACCATCATTTTGTATAACATGAGTAGTACTTAGACAAAACTTACCCATTTTCACACTAAGGGGGAATGTTAGGAAAATTATGTTCATAGAGTGAACTTTAGCGTATTAGAATGTTATTATTAGTTAATATTTAAATAATACATGAGTGTGCAAATAGTTGTAATGCACAACTCACGTAGCTATTTATGAGTGTGAGATATCTTGGGGATTACTAGAGCAATATGAGGGATGAGAGAGATACTAGGAGATAGGATTGAAGATGAAGTTTGACTCCACCTTTGTAGGAGCTCAAACATTATAAAATGTATTCTCCATCAATGTAATTGTAATCCCGAATGAATAAAATCATAAGTATATTATTTTGTTTATATTTGGTGTTTTATTCTATTGTTTTCATAATTAAATTTGTACCAAATATATCAACAACGTCCTCGAACATCAAAAATTAGCATACAAAACATTCTTTCTTTTTCTCTCACATGTTATTACACGCGACATGTGGATCATCTTGATCTTCCTCCATTAAAAAAGTTGGTTTGTTTGTTATGTTTATCTTCCCTTACACATCCAATTGTTTGGGGCAGTTTCATAGTGCATGATTGCTTTTTCATGGGACTTTTATGTCCTCCGTTTATTCACCTTGCATGTATCCTTGCTTGGGGCCATTTTTAACCCTTGTCATATAACTCAAACATTTGGGAACTAAAGCTAGATAATAAAAACATTGGTGCAACTATCTTGAACATTGTTTGTTTGAGTACATTTGTTTGTGTTTGTTTCTTTTTTGGTTTGCTTGTTTACTTTCTCGTATTACATTACATTTTGTATGTTTTTTAAGTTAATCCTTTTGTAATGCAAAAATATTAGTGTTATGGCTTTTCATGTAATTCTACACTTTTGATGCATGCTCATATTAAATAAAAAGTAGCTCCTAGACCGATGGTTTTTTTTCATGTGGTAATGTGATGATAAAACATTGTTCCTAAGCCAACTAATATGCTTGTTATCTCCATGTGCAATTTTCATTCTATCCAACTTAATTCCCATCATTTTTCTACATTTTCATGATTCTAACAATGGCCAACTAGGCCCCATTTGAATCCCTTTCATTTCTATCACCACTTTCTTCTACAACACTTGGGGTGATACATATCATATTTATCCCCCCTCCCCCATTGTTTTTTCCATTTGTTGAAACACAAGATTCCTTTTCCCCTCAATTAATTTGACCACTAGCCTCCCCAACTCATTTTGAATATTCTCTTTCCTTCTTCTTTTGATTGTCCACCGACCTCTTCCATCACCCCATCAACACTTGAGGGGGAATCCTTCATTCTAATAATTTTTCCTCTATTCCTTCAAAATTTAATTGTTTGTAATTTTCTACTATCTTTGAAGTGGCGTCACTCATGTTACACCACACTAAATAGGGGAAAATGTAGACACCTAAATCGACTACGTAGTTTTAATACTAAAATTGCACTAATTATCCTCTTTCCCATCATTTTCGTTATAATTAGTGATTTCCCACTAATTAACTAATATTCCCCTTCACTTTTCTCAATTAACGACACTTCATTAATTAACTAGCCTTTCCCCATTCCGGATGTCAATTAACGAAACTTCGTTAGTTATAATCCTCTTTTAATTAATTACTTATTTATTAATTAAGCCTTTTTAATCTTGTATTTAATCAATAAACCTTCTTATTGGTTAAATCCCCCTTTCAAATCCTCCAAATTCTACCTATTTCCCTCTAAATCACCTCCAAATGGATTTCTAATCTTATCTTGGCCTATTAATTAATCCTAGTTGATTAATTAAATCATCTCCAACTCCCATGAGTTGCTAATCACTAATTAATTCCCTCTAATCATGTTTATCCCTTTTTTATTCTACTTTATCTTTGTCCCACATTCACTAGGTTTTTAGCTTCTCCCAAATTGGAAAGCTATATATATAACCTAGTATCCCCATTTCAATCTTACACCTTTATGATTTTTGCACATGATAAGAGTATTTGTACTTGGAATAACTCATTGATCTTGCATTCCTCCTACTCATAAAAGATTAGTAAAGGAATATCCAAACATGGCCATTAAGCTATTTTGGTGAGATTCTTTCCTCTTCATGGAGATAACATTCATTTGATTGCACATGATCAAGATAGGTTCATTATAGAGAGAAATCACACATACAAAGCACATCCAAATTTGAAAGGGATGGCTTATCATTTAATGTTTTTCATGTTGGATGCATTTAGATTAGCTTTCTCTTTCAAGCTTTATCATGATTTTTATTGTTGAATTAGCTTAGTTATAGGGATTACTTGGTGTTAATTCCTAGTTATTAACTTAGCCTACTTTTACATGCATACAATGACAATGAAAAAGAAACTAAGTAGTCGCTACAAAGAGTTGACCAGCTATAGGCGAGATCATGGTCATCAGTGTCAGCCATATCCGAAAGGTCTTGGCCACCATAGGCACCTTACAATCAGAGCCAACATGACCCTCCTCTTCATTATCTTCCGCATGACTGCACTGTGAGTGGGTGAGATGGCTAAGGCCATATGCAAAAATTTATCCGGAGTGGGCGGAAGAATCCACCCATCGGGAGTGTGCAACTCATGGGGAGTCGGAAAGCCCCAACCGAGTTGGTGAAGTGGTAAGGGGATCCCCACATGTGGTGACGAGCTAGTGGTGGAGGAGATAAGTTCCATCTCGGCAGAGTTGATTGCGAGGGAAGGGGAGCTTGACCGAATGAGAAGCACTTGAGAGAGACTTCGATGACCACCTTAGGGACAACCACCATGGGGGGAAAACTTTTAAATTATTTTATTTATCCATACCATTCAATTCATGGTTGTAGATAGAGGTATAATAAGTTATTTGGGTAAATTACATAGTATAAAAATTGACATGGGAGATTTTAAACTAGATTTCCCTATTTTTTACTATTCGTATGGGTGGAGAAGATATTGTTTTAGGAGTAGAATGGATCACATCCTTGGGAATGATTTAAATGAACTTCCAAGAATTATTCATGTGTTTTTTTCACAAGGCGGGATGTTTGAGTTGACATGGTCGTGTGCAAACTCACCTTAAAGGGTGAACTCTCATCAAATGCAGATAATCAAAGCGCTAATTCAAAATTATTTATAGTGGAAGAAAAACACTCTCTATCCCACTTACCACCAGGTTCTCGGGAATGAGGGGAAAATATTCAATTATTGTTAAGGATATGTCATTAAATAAGACACCTTTGAGAGACACTTTCTCCAAACCCTTTTCTCATCTCTAACCACCACCCAACATGTCAAATTTAAGGTCAACCCAAAGGCTTGAGTAGTCAAATAACACAATGATCAAAAGTAGAAGAAGTTAATTAATGATTATCTTATTAAGTGGAAGAATCACAAAAATGCATAAGAAAACAAGAGAAAAAAATTTACTATAACAACATCCAAATATCATCAACATTGAGGACTATGTTTGTGTGAGGTAACATCCATAAAATTTCAACATTAGAGAAAAGGTTTCTTTAAAAGGAGGGGCATGCTACACTCTTAATCCCATGTCATATATTTGATATGTATAGCCGACACATGGCTAACATAATATATTATCATGTCATATTATATTTATTAATGAATTCATATGCTTAGTAGGTTGGCCTTGGTGCTTTGCATAACATATTAGGGTATATATAGGATTTAGTAAATAGTAGACAATCATTATATTGATCACTTGAGTCTTATTTTATGGTTTGAAGGTTTCCCCCTCAAAGTGGAAAATACAATCTACTTTAATATTGTGATCTTTTATACTTATCTTGGTGTTCTTTGGTTATTTATTGTTTATGATATTTGAATATATCAAAATAATTTCATTACTGAGATAATAATTCAAAATACCCTTTTAGGCCATCTCCAATGGGTCCTCATCAATAGATGGACATAACAATGAAATATTTCATATGGATATCATAGAGTATATTCAAGCATTACAACATGAATTTCAAGTACAAACTTAAGCTATGAGTACCGAGATCAAATCTCTTAAGGATGAGATATCATATCTAAGGAAGTTGTTACATGCCCATGTAAATCATATCTCTACACATCACAATAAATTCACATAAGAGACTAAAATAAAGTAGTGTGATATAATTGATATCCATGATACATATGCTCATTCATGTGAAGTAAAAATCCTACATAAAGGAAATAATTTGTATGCTCTAGGAAATCAATCTCAAATAATAAGTCAACCGCATTGGTTTGACAAGAATGATAGAAAATTGATATTCTATATGATCTACTTGATAATTGATTAGTAACTTTGCTACCTAATTATTGTTATCCCCTCTACATGTTTGAAAAAATCAAATGCAACCCATTTTGTAAATTTCATGGAATCAATAACCACCTTTGTGATGATGATTATCATGATTTACATAGGAAGATACAAAAACTTGAGCATAAGGGTGTTCTTTCTTTTGATACACGATATTATGATAAATCTCCCTCTCCTCATCTAAGGCATCACTCTATAGAAGTTGTGATCACCCATAAAGGTTTTTCTCAAGATGTAATGGTTTCTCATCCTCCTACGAGTGATGTTCCTCCGCATGGGCTATCTTGTACAATATCATCTAAGTCACCAAAATCTATATGGGTACCCAAGGATAACAAATCTATATCGGTGAGTAAAATGAAATAATAAATGATAAAACTTCATAATCATACATGGGATGTATACTCTAAGAGGATATGCACACAATACGTCATCCATAAAATTATATATTAGTACTAGAGTCACAACATACTATTGTGCAAAAAGAAAAGGAAACAATACACATTGTATATAAAACATTGCAAAAAGAGAAATATGAGCAAAAATGTGTTAAACAAGATTTTTTTGTGAATGTTTATAAAACAATTAGATCATATAAAAGCAAGGAAGGGACAACATAGATATAAATTTCTAAGATATTCCTAATTTACCATTACTAGTCAATTTATAAAAATAAGATTAATTTAATCCCGCCTATTATGACACCGATGATGAAAAATTGGACACATTAGATGAACATATTTGCATATTAAATTTCAATCCCATTGATTAAAATTATTCTTATATTATCCCTACATGAATAAAAAATACTACATGGATTAATCTAAATTCAAGGATATACAATCCTCTCTCAATGCAAAGGTTCAACATAATGGAAACAATTTCCTAGTGCATGATGCACAATATACTATGTTAGAGAAAGTGTTTCTCAATAAGAAATCATCATATAAAGACACACTTATAGAGGATGACATTACCATAGAATCATTATATATTTCTTAACATATATTTTTTGAGCATTGAGATGCAAAAAGTACTAAATACTATAAGAAACCATCCACTACACCTAATTTTCCAATGAGAAAGTAATTGATTGTGCAAAAATGAAAAAATCTAATATCACAAAACTATAGTTCACTATCGAGAATCAAGTGATCAAGTACCCATTATTATGATAATTCATCTACCCATCATTAACACCATTTCAAGTGAAGAAAATCATCATATTTTAACTTTTCATACTTCTCAATATTGTTAGCAAAAGCGCCTCTCATACTACTTATAATGGGTATCTCCTCCTAGGTCTCTTGCCAAGTATTTTATTACACATACTTATCCTCATGATTATTTCCATCCTAGGACTCATATGGAATATATTATGTCTCTTATGTATATTATACATGATCACCCTCCTTCTATTGTGACGCATTTAAGGTCCGAACCTCCTTTACTTCACGAGTCTTCCATGCCTCATAATGAAGCCTTCATTATGTATATCGTGTGATACCTCCTTACCTATACATAGATAACTTCAAAAATAAAAAAAAACATTCAAAGAGTCACATAATACAAAAACATTCAAATATTTTAAATAATACAAAATCAAGACCTACATATGAATTCTTTGGTTAGCTTATTACTTTACATAGATATTGTTTTTCATATTAGTTTAATAGATAATATATTTTGTATATACTCTTTACATACATATGTTAATGATGTCACACCCCAAAAATATTGAATTCTAATGTCGTTTTAATGCAGCTAGCTAATGGGGATGATGTTTAAGCGAGATATGTCGACACTCATCAAGAGCTTAGTAATAACAAAAAAGCCACAAGTTGACATTAATAACGTAACTTGTTATATGATTTTAATGACTGAATTAATTAATAATATAATAGTTTGATTATAATTGACAATTGTAATAATAATATATGTGTGTACAAACACACACAGACACACAATATGTTGTGAAGGTATTGTTTATTCATGACCACCTTCTAGTTGCATTGACATAATATTTAAATGGCATGATTTAAAAGACCACCTTTTGTTTGCATTGTTTATGGTAATTTTCATTGATTAAGATAATGGAATAGTGAATGGTTGGAAGGACCACCGATTTGTTGCATTGTTAAAGGTTAAAATTGCATATGGATTGGTCATCAACCACTTGACATTAATAATGTTTGATTATTATTTAAACATTTGTTCTTTGACCATGAAGCATATAACATTGTTATTGTTTTGTTTAAATGTTTTGAGGTGAATGTTGGTCATAGACCATTTGAATTGCTTGCAATTATTATGTTTAAAATGTGGAGGAGGTTTTGGCGGCCACTACATGGTATGGTATTGATAGTAAGGAAAGGAATTAATGCAGTTCTTTAGGAATCGGTAGTTTGCTCAAGAAGCTAAAACATCCAAAATCTCTCCTCTATTCGCATGGTTTGCATTCATTTGGTTTTTTGGCTTTCTGGGAAGTTCTGCATGGAGGTTTTGTTGCAAATGTTTCTAGAAATCGATTTTGGGGTGTGCATGTAAATGTGAAGTTGTTTTTGATGGCATATTTGTATTTAAAATATCTTATGAAAATATTTTGTGGAGTTTTGAGGCATTTGCAGGCAGATTTCAAGGGAAGAATAAGGAAAACCAAGCATGGTTTTTCTCTCTCATATTCTTGATGTTATTAATATGAAATTTTAGAATACATTTTTGGATTTTAAATATGGAACTATTCTTCATTTTAAATGTGAAGTTTGGAAAAAAACAAGGAATAAGTTGGAAAATGTCGTGGGTTTTGTTTGTGAATGTGATATTTTTAACTACATTTCATTTAGCATTTTGGGTATGGTCTATTGTAATAAAATCTGGAACTTGCTCGCATTTGGGTTAATATTAATACATCAAATCACTTACGAGTTCATTGTTGTTACCTTGTTTTCAACACGTTCTTTTCAAATTTGACTTAGAAAACTGGGTAAATATAGAAGGAAGGAAGATTTTGAACTAGGTAAATGATTACTCACGGAGTTCTTAATATAAATACATGTGGGTTTGTCGTGTATTCTTGACCTGAGCTTGTTTTCAGCTATTAGGTTTTTATTATAATGAGATCTGGAAAATTTATGGGTCTTTAAGTGAAATATAAATCTAGGTTTTTTTGGTATATTGAGTTGTTTAAATATCGATAGTTATTTTCAACTCATTTAGAGCTTGTCACTTGATGATTTAAAACTTGATTTAATTTAGAAATCTCACTTGGAGTTGGGATGTTTTTATTGTTTGATTTTAAATCCTCATTTGGACTCAATAACACTACTTTCTACCGAATTCTTAATGGTATTTGAGTTTTTGTGGATTCTAATTCATTATGAGCCTTGCTGATATTGATTGTTAACGAGTTCTCTAAAACTTGAATAAATTGGTCTCTTTCTCGAGCACTAGTTTTTGGAGATAATCACGGTGAAATAGATAATTTTTGGCTATGAAATCTGGAAATGTTATTAAGTAAACACAAATTTAAGAGCGCACTATTTTGTGAGATTTATCTCATCATTGAACTTGACTAGTTAACATTGTTTTTAGCTCTTAAAGAGCATAACTATTTGACTTGTCTATGATCATGATTTATTTTGGTTCATGGGTTGAAATTTTTTCCAAGCAATGGGGATAGTATGGTTTTCTTATAAAGTAATGATGTTGTTCCTCATCCTCTATATTCAATATGGGATTTTAAATTATTGAGTAAGAAATGGAAATGTATACATTTGTTAGATTATTTGACTATAATGGTAATTAATCCATTTTGATTTTAAGTCAAATGGGAATATAGAAAATTGGTAATGTTTTAGAGGCAACTCATTCAATAGTAATTTTTCATACCTTCTTGAACCTTGATGTAATGATTAAGGAACTCTATGGTGAGAAGGAGATGTGGCTCTCTTATAAGCATTGTTGTTTGAGTTTGTTTCAATGATCTTTTACTTGCACAAGGAAGATCTATATGATTGATAGTTTCTTCTACGATACTTAGTTGTTACTTGTATTTTAGAGAAAATAAAATGTTCGTAAAAAAAAGTTTGAAGGAATTAAATGATATAGATTAAATTATAACCTTGGATTGTTGTATTAAATGATAGAAATAGTATGTCACTTTAACAATCTAAAAGTTAAGTCTATCAGTTTGAATTCATGTATTGTTTGTAAACATATTATACAATATGAAGTATCATTTCATATGTGCATGAGATATATATCTTATTAATAAACTAGGATGTTTATTTGTTTTCAATAAGTTAACCTTAACTTATTCTATTATTTCATTTAATTACAATGATGAATATGAGTTTGTGAACTCGTGTCAATTCTTTGAACTGACCCATATATACATTTTCTCTCTCCTACAGTTTGCAAGAAGGAATGACATTCTTGAAGTGACTAGTTAGTATTGTTTACACTTGATTTACGTCATAAGTTATTTGTTATAAATCGAAAAGAATTGTTGTATTTATTTGATAAACACGAATGAATTATCTTCACAAGTTTTTATGGGCATTTTCCTAATGTATTATTATGATGATTTGTATATCATTATTTATGAAAATAAGGGATTATCCTTATTAAATCTGAATATATTACTTGGTTGTTTTGTAACTTATCTTTATGGATATGAAAGAATGTATATGTTATTATACTGAGATGACTATAAATAAAGATGATTAATATTATGTTATACATTTATTGTTGATTTCATTGATTCATTCTAAATGAACAAATATGTTGAATGATAAACATAAAATGATAAGGACAACATCATAATGAAAACAAAGTAAAGTTATCAATTGTATCTTATTAAATTAAACATATTATTCTTATTAATTAATGAACTTATGAGATTAAGGACTATCCTTAATGAGTAATGAATGGAACAACTCAATGTGGAACATGGTTAGTAAACCTATACTTAACGATGAATACTATGTTGTGTTAGTTCGATAAGAGGAACTAATGAAAGATAGTAGCTTGTAGAGTTACTATAATCCTCTTTTGAGAATCTAATATCGTGTAATGATACATTATAACCTGTTGTAAAAATGAACTTATTTAATTTATCCTTCATGAACAACCTTAAGTGTAAATGAAGCGTAGGTGTTATGTCCTATCGTCTTCTTGATAGTATCCTATTCATGCCAAATTAGGATGGATACGGGGAAGGTAGTGAGGAAATAATGATGAAAATCATTATGTGGTCACTATCTTTCCCATAGGGATCCTAAGGTGGAATTGATAGGATCCTTTCGATTAGTAGGGTGAGTCATGGACTCTACTTCTTCAAAATTGAAACTTAATTTCTTAAACAATGAAATGAAATCTAGATGACTGTGTAGAGATGGTTGTGCGGTGATGGAAGAGAAGTATTGTTATCTTTGTGTGCAGTCATGAAACTAAGCTTATAATGCAATGCTTGAACCTTTGGCCAAGGTAATGTTACTTGATGATTGCATTGTTTGTTAATCATTCCCCTAACTCAATGTGTCGGATACCGGATGGGATTCAACTTGTATGTTTTTTAGGTAGACACTTAGGAGATGCACATAGCTCTCATGACCTGGTAAAGGTTTAACCAAAACTATATACAAGTTATACACACTTAGTTAGAGTGATTTAAGGGAGATCGGGAAGATCTAGTTGACCCTTACAACTACACATGGTTATCATTTGTTATTAGATGTAGTGTAAACATTTAATTATGTTGAATTAATTAGTTGTAAGTTGAAAATCATTGAAGGTGTTATTTGAACTTAAGGGGTTTGTTTTTTTAAATTTCCCTTAATTTGGATGAATCATAACATGGATATTATAGTTTGGTATCGAGTTGAAGGTTTATCAACTCTTGGACTTAACAATTTCATAACGATAACTAAAATCTTATCCTCTTATTAATAGGATATGATGGTTAGGAGAAGAGAAAACAATGAGATTGGGACCAATTCAAAAAATGCTAAAGGTTAAATAGCTCAAAAGCTAGATGAAATCCTATTAGTCCTTCAAGACACCCAAAACTGGATAATTTCCTTAGGGCAAGCAGGTTTTGGGTGAGAATGAAGAGGAAGAATCAAGGTAGAATAACCTATAGCAAATGAGGAAGAAAAACCAAAATAGCCTAATGCTGAAAATCAGCAAGGGGAAAAAAAGAGCTCGCTTAGCTTATGAACTGTCAAGAGATATTAAGCGAGATCAACCCACCCAAATTTAATGGAACAACTTTGGGGGATAGAGCTAAGAATTGGTTGAGCAAGATGGAAAATTATTTCAAAATAAAGGACTTTTAGAAGAAACCAAAGTAATTTGGGGTGCTTTCCAACTCTCCAATGAGGCATCCTCTTGGTGGGATAACCGAAAGATGGAGTTAGGAGTTGATACTACCTCCATCACATGGGAATAATTTAAAGTTTACTTCCATCAATGTTATTTGCCTCAGCTATACTTTGATTAGAAAATTTCTGAGTTTTAGGATCTAACACAAGGTAAATTGAGTGTGGTTGAATATTGGGAATGTTTCACTAAGTTATTAAAATACATAACTCAGTACCAAAAATATGAAAAATTAGAATTTGTAAGTTTATCATGGGGTTAAACCCAAATATTGGGGGATAAGTAGATGTGCATGGACCATTTATAATGGAAATAGTGTTCAAAAAAAAACCATTAGGAAAAAATAGAAACTACAAACAATTTCAACTCATAAAGAGGAAAAGTGTAAGAACAACGTCAACTCACCTTCACCATTAGCTCTAGGAGAATATGGTGGAAGGAGAACAAAAAAATGAAGACTTCTAGAAATAATATAGTAGTTAAACTTGTTGCAAATATAAGGAAAAATGGGCATAACAAAGTGTTGTAGTTAATGAAAAAAATGAAAAGAAAGGGCCTATTGTTGAGTATTTTAAATTTGGTAGTGACAATATGTTAATAATTGTCCCCAAAGGAATTAGGGGAACAATTAAAAACAAAGGATTCATGTTGCGTGGATAACCCCTAGGTTGAGAAACATTCTACCCCTATTGAAGTGTCAAGTAAGCTATACGGAATTCATGTTTTTTGTTTTATTTGACACCGATGATACCAAGTGTTTTATTTCTACTAAGTTAACTATAAAAATATATAAGAAATTTAGATAGATGGAAAATACATGGATTTTATAATATGGGAATGATGTTATTAATACTGATAGACCAATGTCTATTTGATGCAACATTGGAATTACCTAGTTTTACCATTGAACTTGACCTTTACATAGCTCCTTTAGGGTCTTATGACATCATAATAGGAGTAAATTGGTTGTCCAAACACAAGGCAACATTGGAATGTTATGAAAAACAAATAAAATGTTTTGATGAAATGTAGAAAATAGATAGCATTTAGGGTATTAAAAGAGGTTTTATGTTAGACAAATATCTGCAATGAAACTTAAGAAAGCTAAAAACAAGGGTTACATGTTGTATGCAATCAAAATTTATGATTTTAGTGAGGAAGGTGAGACTTCCTTTGAATATTTTTGTTGTTACAAGATTATAGGGATGTATTTCGAGAAGAATTTCCTAGACTTCCTCTTAAACGTGAGTTTGAATTTACCATTTACATCAAACATGGAGTTGAATCTGATATCAAAAGCACCATACATAATGAAAACAATATAGTTAGTTAAATCAAAGCACAAATTCATCAAATTTTGTCAAAAAGTTTTTTTGTCACTTGGATCGTGCACCCGTTGAATTGTTAGATGATCTAGTGCAACATGGGAACATCCCCAAGGTGTGGGACCTTGGCTCCTTAGGATGAACCTCTCGAAGAAGGTTAGCTTCCTACTAAACTATATGCATCGATGAAATACCATGCTGCAAAAACCTATGATATTGAAGGTAAACTACATTATCCTACTCTTCGGAGGAAAAGGGAGACATGATATTGAGCAAAACTGAAAATGGTGATGCACCAATAGTTAAGGAAAAAATATCAGCATCTACAAACACAAAATATCTAACAATAATATAATGATATGCACAAATTTATACCTTTTCTCCTAACAAAATTTCTTTGCATATAGAAACTTAACAATAACATAAGGGATTTATATCAATTCCACAACTATTACCAATAAGCTTTATTAATCACAACATGCAACTTTCTAGAGAAGAAATAACTTAATGTAAAGGTAAAATGGATCATTCAAGTACAAGGAAAGAAAGATTCACAAGTACAAAATTCACCATCGATATACACAACACATAAAAGTGAAAGAAGGCTAAATATTAGTTCTGCATAATAATATTGAGGCTTAATCCTATATACAAGTACTCAAAAGGGAAGAGCCTCCTTATACAAATGATCAAAAGTCCTTGAATACATAATGCATCCTCCTATTTATAGATTAAGAAGGTTGAGCAATTTTAGCTACTCTTCTTAACTATTACATTCTAAAAATAGGATGCATTTACATTTATGAAAAATTCTCCCACAAAAATAGCTAGGTAGTTGTGCAAATTTACTAGGTCAAACCTACAACTCGAATGGTGGATTGTGGCTAGAGACTATGCAAAAATGGCAATGAAAAATTAGCTTGGACTGACACCACCCTTTTCCGATCTGTATTAGTTTTCTCTGCCTTTTCTCCACCTTGCTTTTTCGATAATCAAGAAATTGTTTGATGATTTCTTATACCTCTTTGTCATTAAGTCCGCACGCATAGTGATTCAGGACCTCAGCAGATTCAACTATTTGGTTTAGCTTCCCAAGTAACTTCTTGACTCGATTCATGATCTTTCAGAGTTGGATCAAGAAGTTCGATATGTCACTAGCTTGTTAATGGATTCAAGGCCAAAGGATTTTTTTGCCTCAGTATCTTCTCTCAACCAGGCTCTTGAAATTTTCAACAATGTGTTCCATTGGAAGCACATTAAGATCCTTGTCTTGGAACCTACAATGGATCTTTTCAAACTCATCAGAAATATCATCAAGAGTTTATTGAATCCTTCATTTCTTCCTTTAGTTAACTTTGGCATTGCCTCATGTAGCATCTAGATACGGAACTCCATGGCCTTGTTGTACTCAAAAAATTTCAAAGATTCATCAATGATCCCTTCTCCAAGGAGTAGATCAGATTTGACACTTCGAACCTCTTTCCAGGCCCAATGTGAGCTCCAAGTTATCACATTCTTCTCTCAATATACCATACATTTTGGTAACCATGTCCTTCTCTAGCTCGAGATCTTTCTATAAATTTACGGCATCCTCAATCACGTGTTTCTGTTAGGAATTAGTATTCACATGGTTTATTATATGGTTATTTTTTATATATATTGTTGTAAATAAATGTATAACAATATATTAGTACGGGTAAGTTATTGTTTTGTATACTTCCTATTTTATAGGAAGTTGTTCAACAACATTCCTGGCTATATAATAGCCATTGTATTAGCAAGAATAATATGTCGAATACAATATCAATTTATATTTCCTGTGTTAATCTGTTGATGCTCTAAGATTTGGTATCAGAGCGTTGCATTCCTTCAATGGAGAAATAATTGTCTA
This sequence comes from Taxus wallichiana var. yunnanensis, assembly GCA_018340775.1. Classification (NCBI taxonomy): domain Eukaryota; kingdom Viridiplantae; phylum Streptophyta; class Pinopsida; order Cupressales; family Taxaceae; genus Taxus; species Taxus wallichiana. The sequence continues at coordinate 370,712,963 of CM031235.1, read as the reverse complement.
CAGGGGCGGCTTTGCTTTGTTGTCCCAAATTATGTGAAGATCTGAATAGAGTCGATTACATTTTGCATTTGAATTGCTAAACACGGTGGGCCATTCCCAGGGGTAACGCACAGATTAGTTATTTTACTGTGAGAAATATTATTTTGTTGAGATGCGTTTAGATCCACATCTTGCTTCTGCGCATGCATCCATCCGTTCTTATCCAGGCTGTAGACCTTTCGATGCCACATGCTTATGTTTCTGTGCAGAGATGCAAATCGTGACTCAGATCTTTCGTGCATCTAAAACTGTTTATATACAAATCTGGGCTCACGGATCTGTTGTTTCTGTTGCTCGCACACAACAATAATTAGAAGAAGGGATATTTTACATCCAAGGTGCAAACCCATGTTGAGTGAGTGTTTTGTTCTCAATATATCCAGTTCGCATTGATCAAAGGCTAGCTATTTATTCACAAACCTGCTGTGACAACTCGCATTTGTTATTTTTCGCTGGCATCTCAGACCTATTTGGTGTCTTCAAAGTAGCGAAGGACGTGGCATAAGTATCTAAGTTGATACGAATCCATATGGTGTCCTGAGTACTGTGTGGGGCAGATCTATTATGAGATATTGCTGCAGAAATGTGAGATTCCCATGTCTCGTGTACAGTGTTGATCTAAGCGTCCCAGATTACACATCTACCGACCAGCGCATATCTATTCACTATTTTACTGCACGCATTTCAACTTTGAAGCGAAGAAGCCTCGGAGCAGTCATATTGACACAATGTAATTCTATCCATTCATGGAGCCCCAACGATGACAACGTTTGAAGCTATTTTTATAATCCCATTCAGCGCAGATTTCATTTCAGGGAGACTCAGTCAATGCATGCGTAGTATTTTAGTTGTCAAGAAACCGTCGATCAAATAATGATTTGAACAGTTAAGGTAAAGTCATATTAGAAGTCAGTTTTTAGTCATATTAGAAGTCAGTTTTTTTGATATATATATTTTTTTCTTCTCGTTCAAAGTCTTAGTCATGTTATACAAAATTATTTTTTCTATATCAAATCCATGCCATTAAAATATTATTTTAAAAGCCATTCAGCATTGTAAGTTATCTAGTATTGTCTAGGTATCAACATTGTTAAAATTGTGTTTAGGTGAATATAGGTAGTCCATGTCAAATAGGTGATTTTAGGAATTTTTGCATTAGTCATTGTGTCATTGTATTAAGTCCGAAAAATAAAAAAATTTGCCCGCATTTCAATTTTGGACGCATTTTCGCTTGTACGCGACGTCTAATTTTGGGGGGTGATTATTGAGCTTCATGTCCATATTCCGCTGAGTTAGCAGCATCATGAAAATGGAGGAAGGAGGCATCGAGGAAGGAGGTCGACCTCTCGCACCACCAACTGTGGAATTGACGGGCGCCTGAGAATGATTTGGTGGCATAGGTGTGAAGTGTGAGTATATGATTTTCAGTGTGGTTTCCATTTCTCATAAGTGCTTCTTTTGCAGTGTTCTGTTTGTGTGGTATTTGATGGATGTTGGAAAGAGATTTGTGTTGGAGCGTGAGAATCGCCGGTGATCCTCCGATCGACTTGGTCCTCTAATCGCCGTACTTCGTTGGAAGATGGTGGCTAGGAGAATACGTTCACTAGCATTAGTGATCTGAAGACCTAACTAGCAAGATCCATTCAGGAGTATGTTCTTCGATGCATTTTGCTTCTCAGTATCTATATGAGTGGAATTTCACATTGTGGGGGGGAATACATACCAATGTTCCATTCCCATTCTGCACCCAAAACGGCTTAGTCAAGGAAAGCTTCCAGTGGCAGTGGTAGTTTTCTATGTTGTTCGAGATCGAGTGGCAGCGATCAAAGACAGAGACTACAATTAAGAACATTATGATTCTTATAGGAAGTAATGTGAAATTTTTGATATATCTTCTATTGTGCTGTTTTTTGAGATATGCATGTTGTGTTTTCTACATAATTCCGATGTATAAGCATTATGGTGAGCAGTAGCATTCAGAGTAAGTCGGATTCATGGATCTTGAAAGGGTTTGTGGGAGGATCCAGAAAACCACACGAGGTCGACAGTTGATGAGGTTCCTATCACTTCAAGGTTTGTGGTAAGCCTGTTTAAAACCATGGAAGGAGAGAGCCTTTCTTTTGGATCAAGGTCATGAGTCACAGAGTTGGACATGCCATAGGGGTGATAATGCCGATTGAGAGTGTGGATGTTTTTCTACCATGTAAACACTAAGGGGGGGAATGTTAGGAATTAGTATTCACATGGTTTATTATATGGTTAGTTTTATATATATTGTTATAACAAATGTATAACAATATATTAGTACGGGTAAGTTATTGTTTTGTATACTTCCTATTTTATAGGAAGTTGTTCAACAACATTCCTGGCTATATAATAGCCATTGTATTAGCAAGAATAATATGTCGAATACAATATGAATTTATATTTCCTATGTTAATCTGTTGATGCTCTAAGATTTCCTTCTTAGATCTCGACTCTCGATCCAATCCCAACTACTCGCCTCTTGTTGTTCGATCTCCTCAACCGTGGAAAATAAGTATCATCAAAGTCATGTGGATATTGCAAGAGTAGTTGAATGGGTTGGTTATGTGATTTTATGGAGGATGGTTGTCAATTGTTATACCTTTCTCTTTGGCTCATCTTTAGTGATCTTTTCCTTATCAAATTTATCCGAGAAGGTTTCGAGGGAAATCGAACATCTTGTTTGGCACGTTTGTCTTTAGCCTTTCCTATAGAGAACATATAAATTTGATAATCCGCTGGAGTGATACCTTCCTTTTATTTATCATAGTTGGGGCTATTATTTTAACGAACATTTCCTCGTCTGGTCAACCGATAGGTGATGAATAAACACAGGTATCTTTACCTAGCGCTAAGGACTCATATCTAAGGTGTTGAGATCAAAATCATCTGCGATAGGTAACTTGTTCTTCTTCTTAGGCGTTTTTCTACTCAATCATGAAGGAGTAGAAGAATAAGATATTAACTATTCAAAGGATTAGAAAGGTAAGGACCTCATGATAGTAAGATGAAGTGCTAATGAAAAATCAATTATAGAACAATCACAATTGGTAAGAAGTGGTGACAAGCAGGAAGGGGTGGAAAGGAAGAAGGGATGGATGAAATGGGAAGGGTGATGAGAGAGGAAGTGGGAAGGGATTGTTGAGGAAGAGGAGTCCCTAGAGGGGAACTCAAAGCCAAAACATCCCATATGAGAGGAAGAGAGTAAAATACTTGAGCCATGGTAGGAGATGAAGTGGTGAGAGTATAAGTAGGGGAAATGGGAGGAGAAGAAATGGAATATGTGAGCAAAGGAAGAGTGAGGGGTGGAGGAACTGAAAAATGGGGAAGAAGAAGAGGTGGTGGAAGAGGTGACTAAATGGGAAGTGACTTTTGATGGAGATGAGTCCTTAGAGGGGAACCCAAAGCCAGAACATCCCTAGATGAGAGGGAGGGAATATAGGAAAATACTTGAGCCATGGCAAGAGATGAATGGGTGAGAGTGGGAGTAGGGGAAATGGGAGGAGAAGCAATCAAAGGTGTGAGCAAAGGAAGAGTGAGGAGTGGAGGAGATAGAGGAACCAAAATGGGAAGAAGGAAGAGGAGGTGGAAGAGGTGACTATAACACTTGGATGGTGGATCATGGGAAAATACTTAGATCGATGACTTCTATGGAAGGTAATTTGGAAGAATAACCATACCCCCTAGACATAATTGTGATTTTATGAGGCTTGGGAGTGGGCTTCACTCCTTTTGTAGTAGTGGGATGGCCCACCACTAGTTATACCTGAGTTGTGGCAATAAGGACCTATTTTATCACTTTTTATGTGATTCCCAATGAAATCAACCATTGGTGGGTCTAATTGAGAATATTCATTGCTCACTCCCTAGAGCTAGTGACTTCTTGAAGAGACTAATTGATCCATGACAACGGTTGATTTTTCACTTTTGTTTGTGTGTAGATGGGCTCTAACACTTCTCCATCATCATGGAGGCCCTTAGGTATGTCTATAATTTCATACTTGGCTACCTATTCTAGAGTTAGCCTACAATAGTCCCTTTCATGTATTGATATCTCATCTTTGTAATTGATCCAAATATCTTCCAATTGTGGTATAAGGACATAGTTGGTCTGAGTCCGCCGAACACGCTCCAATAATAAAAACTAACTCGTGGGTGATAGGTTTTTATTTTCATTTTCTACATCTCACCCTCAACATTCTTAGCTTTATATGATGATGCACAAATATATCTACCCAAGTTCATTGAAAACTGAACTCATGTTTTGTTCTGCTTTGTTGAATCTTGTGGAGGTGAAGTAGTTTTTGAACCAATTCCATTAATACCCACTTGTCCATTGGAAACCTTGGTAATTTTTAGGGAGCAACAAAAATCCTCCCACTCTAAGATACGTAAAAGTTGGGAATTGTAGGAATATACATCCCCAAATCCTGACTACGTTCCAAGCGTTATATGATATTCTTCTATTGTAGAGTTATTTATCAAAGATACATATGAGGGAAAATAAAAAGGCATCATTTTTACTCTCCTGAAGTGGCTTGACTCTTCTTTCATTATCATTTAAGGATAGAAATCATAAATCTGTGATGCATTCCTTACCCCAGATGGATGTTAATCATGGACAATTCCACATTCCGTAGTAGCATACACCAGATAATATGTCATATAGAAGTTTCATGTGGTTTGAACTTCTAGTATCTTAGTGTGTGTGGTGTTACTAATATGTTCTCACCTATCGAATGAGATCAACGCGTTTTTGTGAATAATGGAAATATATAGATACATCCATTCTTAAAAATATTTTGAAGATGGAAGCCATGTTACTCGCTCAACAATGTGATTATATCATTCACTTCCTATATGAAATCTGAGCGAGGGATGGTCTTTGGAAATCTTGTTACTGATGGTCTAGGCTTCGCTAGATAGCTCTTATTAAGGACCTTAATGCAAGTGTCAAAGTTTGCTTTAAGTGCTTGAGAGAATAACTAGGAGAGATTGAGGCATAACCCTCAACATCATGAATCTTAAGAAAATATTTGAATTAATCAGTATCTAACTTGATCACAATTGTCCCATCTTGATCTTTCACTACTCGAGACTCGTATTATAATGTGTCGTGTAAATGCGAGTACAAATTTAGAACATTACATTGAATTCGAAAAAAACAAATTGGTAGCAATTCCACTATCATAAATACTTTTATCTAAGCATTCTTGTATGGGGCTCTAACTCTATCCCAAAATTCTGGCAAGTCGATGTGGCCAAGGTCGGTGTCCCCAATATTGTCAAGGTCTGACTTGATAATTGAAGGGGGAAACACCCCTTGGAAACTATACTTCATTCTCCCTTTACCCTTTGATGATGACTCATACATTTGCTTTCGAAAATTTCCTAAAATATCTATGGAGTTCTCTAAAAGCGAAGGTGGGAGTGGAACCTTCAAAAACAACTCCCGACTTAAACACACAAGGAAGAAATTGAGCCTTGGTTTGCAACCCCCGACTTCCGATTTGAACCGAGAAGAATTCGCTACTTGATTTTCAACTATGAACTCCCGATAAGGTCTTGGCAGAAGTTGATACTTGTTTTGCGAGCATGACTTCGATTTGAACTGGCGTAAGGTATAAAAGCTTGTTTTGCAATCCTCGACACCCTAAGCAATCTCCTTCGAAGTTACTTTGTGATTTGCAACACCAAACTCCTCATTTGATGGTTGGTGATTGAAAACTCATTCATTTCTTGAGAAAATTGAGGTTTTGAAGTCTAAGCTTCACCAAATTCACAAGTGAAGAAAAATATAAATGGGGAGATCAATCAAAAATAAAAGGAAAGAAACCCTAAAAACACACCCAAAAAAACTTATCAAGAACACCCATCATACTATATAAAATATGGAAAAAATGCCTCAAATGACATCACAAAACCTTAAACAATTAAAACTTTAGATCTTACCAAAAGATTAAGTGGGTTGAAAATTAAATTGCCAAAATTGCACGAAAAAACACACTAGGGTATGCGGTCGGAGGTTGAGGGGGTGTACAAGTCAAGCATACAACAATTTCAGATGAAAATGAAGTGTAAAAATCAACCTTAAATAGAAAAGTGTGAATTGATTACCACATAGGTGAAATGTGTGGGTAGGTGGTAATTAATGTGTTAAATAGGTGCCATAACTTGGCTCCCCTTTTGTAACTTTGTCGGGTTTCAAGTTAAAGAAGTCAAGGTACACATTACATGTAATTTACAATCACAAACCCGAAAACCTGAAATGGTCTTTTTCCCTTTGTATGTTAGGTTTTAGAAGTTGACTTGTAATTTGCATGCAAATTGTAAATCGGATTCAAACCCAAAATACACTTGTGTAGTCGGGAGTCGAGTTTTGGAATTCGGTTGCCGTAACTCTATATGTAAAGTTACTGATTGGATTCCAAACGAAATGCATATAGGGTTCGGGTTTCGTGTTTCATAACTTAACAAATAATTTTTGTGCAAATTACAATTTGATCCCGATTCCCAAAATACATAAAATTCCTTTGTATTTAGGTTTCGGGTTTGAGAAGCAATTTACATGTAAATTGAAAATTGACTTCAAATCCAAAATATAAAGAAAATTTTGACACTTAGGCAATTTTCTCAATTTTCGAAAAATAAAATTTTGGTAAAAAGGAAAAGCTTTGCAAGGAAGTATTTCGAAAGAAGGCAAATTGGCAAGGGGACTTGAAAATTCAACACATACCTAACCAACTTGTCGTGGATCTAAAAAAACCAATCGAAATAACTTGGTTGTATTTGGATCCATATAACCGTAGGACCCAATACCATCTACACCAAGATCATGATTCTTAATTAACCTATTTCTTATAATGTTTTATTAGATAGACCTTGGACACACCGAATGCACAAAGTTGCATCATGCGAGTACAAATGCCTTAAATTCATTCATAACAACCAATGATAAAGGCATGATGTTGATCCTAATCCATGGGACATGCATGTACCCTTCCCCAATAAGCCCTTCCACATTCCCACTACTCTTATAGTGCATAGTGTTCCATATCTTAAGGTATCGACTATAATCCCAAGCTTAATGTTACTCTTATCAACTCAAATGATGATAAACTTAACGAACTACAAAACATAGTTAACAAGAACCAATTACCATAATCCATCATTGATTGCCTTCCTCTAATTATTTTACCCCTAGGACCGGTTTCCTCCCATATTATAATCTGAAGAAATTCCTTTTACTACCACTTAAACCTCATACAACCTTAAGGAGGACCTCTTTGAATGTAATTAATTTGAGATTTTAAACTATTCCATAATTATCCGCCTCTTTATCCCCACTTTTTATTACATGGGAGTCTCGTAAAAGATTCTTCTTTCGACACTATTACCCCTAATGATATGAACATACCTTATTGCACACCAGTCTACCTTCTAATGATGAAGATTGCATCATGTCCCAATCATATTCTAGAAACCTCAATGTACTCCTTTATAAAAAAATTGTCTAGGATTCATACCTTTAACCACACTACTAACATGATTGAAACTTATTTTTAGGTATCTCACCATGCCACTTATTCCACCACAAAAAAATTGGGCCACCTCATGATGCCCGCCCTCCTTCAAATCAAAAATTCAACTTCAAGAAATCTTCAAAGAATAACACCTTCTCTTTAACAACATTCTCCAAATTAACTACTTCATCACCTGCCATTTTACAAATTATGTTAAACATGCTTTGGTTTATCTTGCCCACTTGAGTGTATATGGCTATGGATTCCTACCTTATATACTTGGGTAATTTATCCATCTATATCTTCAAGCTCGCTAAAGCCACAAAGATATCGCCATGATTAGTACATTTTATCACACTTTATCATCCTTATAACATCTACCCATTTCTTTTACACTCTTCAAAGTTTTTATCCACCTCTCAACTATCATCTCTCCTAATGACTCCTAGCTAGGTGATTTATGTCTTATTTTATTAATTATCTTCTAGTGTTTCTTTTTAGTCTTGTTTATCCAAGGTTCAAAGTAGCTATTGCGTTTGCCATGGGAAAATTGAGAGACATTGGCGGAGTAAGTATGAGGTAGGTATATTTCATTTGGTAGAGTTCATTATTCATTTACAACACTTTCATTACAACTTTACTTTCAATTTTGCAAGTTGCATAGATTTTATTGTTAATATCATTTCATGTTTCACTATTGTGACATGCAATGATCTTTGGTTTGGGCATATGTATACACCATATTTTTTATGTTTGTTAATCATTTATTTTTTTGCAATGGCTAATGATGCATTCTCCTCCTGAGTAAGTTCCTTAAGGGGCCTTCCAAGATTGGGGTGTGATCAAAATTGGTCATGTGGACTACACCACATCATTTGAGATATGTCATTATTACACCTTAATTACCTTACCCTTGCCTTGTTTCTTCCTTTGTTCACACATTACACCCATTATGTCCACTTGCCCCATTATGTCTATTTGTTTGTACTTGTTGCATGTTATTATTCTTTCTTTCGATCACCCTAGACCTTTTTCATTTATCTTTTGGCCTCCTTCTCACATAATGTTCACCTCTTAATCTTAGGGTTTCTCCTAAGACCGATGCTATCACCCATGGGCGATGGTGTCAATTTTGAATTTTTCATAGTCAACATCATCATCCATGGGTAATGACATCAAGTATATATTGTCCGCCTACTTCTTTATAAACTACCACCTATCAATTAATTTTTTCATACATGAAGGCACGTATAGATCACATGTTTTCACACTATTTCGCACCTACTTGTTGACTTAATTGGAGCTTACCTTTCTACATTTTGGGTCACCATAGGGAGTTATGACTGAATATATTATTGTTGATCTTTCCCCTTCTCCACACATAGATCATGGTGTTGGTGTCTCTATGGAGGATTATGCATCAACGAGTCTCACACACGTTAGAGGTAAGTATTTCTAACCTTCTTAGTCTTTTATCTTGCACATGTATGTTGTATGTTGGTCATTCATTGCTTATAGACTAGAATAGATGTATGTTTTCTTTGATCTATTGTATTTTCTTATTATATTACACCTATTAGCTTTATCCACCCCTTGATTACTCTTATTTATGAATCCTAGTAGGATACCTATATTTATCTTAGTTGTAGGCCTTGAAAACCTATAGCTATCCTAGGGTTAGGGTCACTATCCTCTAGAATTACAACATTACTGCTCCTTGAGAACCTTTATTCTACATCGTATGTCCATACTTATATTGGATATGTATATTTTAGAACCTAGTTAGGAACCTTTCTCTTTCCCGTTATATGTAGAGATCAATCAAAGTGATTAGGGTCGTGTTGATGACAACAATGTGATTATGTTTGGTAGTAACAAGGAAGATATGTGTCATCTTAGATTTGTTCATTCAAAGGATAGAAAATCATTTGTAAAATGAGAATCTTCGGATAAATCATCCCTAGAATTAACAAACATCAAATGCATGCAATGGGTCTATCGAAATATATGAGATCCCTATTTGTATAACATTGGAGATGGATTTAATTAGTTTATCCAATGTCAAATTTATGGGTCATCTTTTATATATTATATTTAGGTTGATATATATTTTGTATAAGTCTTATTAATTGTAGTTGCTCAATATAGTGGTTTATTCCTCAATTTAGTGAGGTTATAGACTAAGTAAAAAGCAATCCTACTATATTTTGAGTTTAAGTCTATAGTATTGACAAAGTATGTGTGTACAAGTCATTTATGTTTTTATATATGTTTATGTCTAATTTGAATTCAAAGTTGTAAAAATATCAAAAAATGTATCGTTCTAAACAAACATATTTTGGGAGAACCCATCATCTAATGTGTTTCATCGGTCTTGTGAGGGTTTTTTTCCCTCATCAAAAACAACATGAAGATGAGCTTCAAAGTTCATTCACCTGAGTAAGCAACACGTCACCTGGTGGATGGAGGCGGGAGGTTAGAGGTCTAAAAGTGACCTCTCGTCGACCACTAACAATGGGGTTGCATTGTATTATAGTGGCAATAGTTTCCAATTTATTTCCACATTTATGTGTGGTGTGCTAAAATAATCCTCTATTGTGATGACATTATGAAATACTCATATTTTAAGAATCCCACTCTTTGAGGATGGGAAAGATTGAGAGTAAGCTCAACATGGGTGGTTTCTTGAAATAGTTAGAGAGTTTGTAAATTTGAGATTTTGGGGAGGTGGAATCCAGGAACTCATGAATTTCATTCGGTAGCTATACCTTTATGAGGGTTATGAGATAGGCTGGATGGATTTGTACTTGATTTGAGAGTTTTTTTAGCAAAAAGCTTCGAAGGATGTAGGGAATGTTAGATATATTATACTTAGATATTTATATATTTTTGTGAGAAATATGTATTTGGTTAGTGTGTAGATTATATTGTTAGTAAGTTGTTTTATTAACTCACAAGTAATAGTGTCTTTTGAGTGATTCTAGGGCTTGACTCCTATTAAGGAAACCTAAAAAGCGTATAAATGTGTAATTTGTATTATGGAATATAACATGTGAGTTTTCTTGTTTGTAAAATTCTTATAATCATATCCAATTTATTATTGAACCACCATGGAGGTATACATTTAAAGTTTATTTTTTAATTAAAAATTATATCATTTCATTGAATAATTTTAGTACGCTCATGTACATCACATGATTACTTCCCGTTTAGACCTGCAGAGAGGATGAGGAAGCTAGAACGAGTAGACATCATTTTTTTGTTGCCAAGGAGTTGTCATTTCGAGGTATAATTTGTTGTTTTGTTATTTAAATAATTTTAGTTAATCTGATTATCGCATCTTGTAATTTATTGCACATATTCGTCAAGGGAAAAACCCTCTCAAGATGCCCAAAAGTCAAATGGCAGCCCTTCACCCCATTCGTAAGTTTGGCTCAGATTGCAAATCATATAACTCACAAATAAAATCTTCATTAATAATTATTCCATATATATCACTTTATATGTATTCGCCATATCAACAAACCCTATTTTGTCCGCACCATAAATATCTCTCAATCCCTACATTCTCTAACAAATCTCTCATATAACCACTAAACGAGTTGTTATAATAACTCATAACATACTAATACTAAATTAAGCACATGTGCATTTGTTTATATTATATCATACAAATATTAGAATCACAACTAATAATGTGATCAATAACACATTATTCCTAACACCGTCTATCCTCAATGACCTAACAGGGAATGACAAGGGCGAAGAAGCACCGCCCCACTAGAGTTAGATGATGACAAACCCTCTTGCCCTACTCGAGATACGTTTGGACATAGAGTGATATGATTGTGGGGACGAAGACAAAGAGGATGACTAACTATCTTTATATTTATTTGTTTTACAACTGGGTAAGGCTTTGTATTATTCCTTCAAACCCTTAATGTAATTTGAATGTGTATAAGTATTATACATTATTACATAAACACAAATTTTAATTTAGATCTTCTCTTGTTTCATTAGCTATAACATTTTTTTCTATAATTTTTCATTATATGTTGAAACTATAAAAAAATCAAAACCAAAAATATGAAATGTTCAAATTTTTAATATAATAAAATACAATATAATTTAACATCATTTTGGTTATATACATTAATATAAAACCACAATATGTACATAATCATATATGATGTATTTGAAAATAACTAAAATAATGAATATACTATAACTATTTATAACTACACAAAATATTTATAATTATAGATTTTATTTTTTTTTTTTTATTTTTTTCAAATGGTACTTACATTGGTTTTGTGTCACTTAAGGTGGCGCAAATGTAGGGCGAGAATCACATATATGGAAAACGAGACACCATGTCTTTGTGTGTCAAATGAAGTATGATAAGATTATGCTTAAGAAATTTTAAATGATCGGTTGTAAGCCCATTGCAACATGCATGGAGACGAGACTTAATCTACCATGTGTTTATCCATCTTTGTAGGTAAACATCACTCTCGATTGTCAATTGATTGGGAGTCTCAATTTACTTAACCTACACAAGGTTAGATACCATGTTTTTGCTTAGCTTTCATGGTGCCTACAAAAACCAAAGTTGTGTCACTAGAAGGTAGAAAAGTGGGTATTGAGGTATGTTCATGGTACTATGGAACATGATTTAGTATACAAGACCATTCTTCCCAAATGGTTACATGAATAAAAACCATCCAAAATCCATCAATGACTTGAATTATGTATCTTGATGTATTTTCTTTCTTAGTTTTTTGTTCGATTTCATGGGGATGTAAGAAACAAAGCATTATTTCTTGATCTTCCGTTGAAGCAAAATATAGTGTAGTATGCGAGTTATCTACAAAGTACAACCATATACTAGCAGGATTGGGAGTTCCACATAAACAACCAACAATCCTATATTGCAGAACAATCAAGGTCTTAAATAACTTGTTCGCAATCGAATTTCCAAGAGCGCACAAAAGACATTGAGGTTCAATTTCATTTTGTACAAGAACATGCTCAACAACACAATATTTAAGCTCTAATTTATTCCACTAAATATCAATGTGCAAATATTTTCACCATAACACATGCACATGAAAAGTTTGAGGTGTTTGAAATTATCTCTTGTACTCCTAAAACTAATACATTAAAGGGGGAATGTTAAGACCACTACCAAATGGGCATTGGCTTTTCCATTAATTAGTATGAAAATGATTTTTTGCATAAAATTATGATCATGAAAGCATACCAAAGTAAAACCTATGATTGCATCAAGTTAAAATATGACTCGACTTGCTCCAATGAAAAGGAATGTCATGTGTGAAAGATCATGTGATCTACAAACATTTTGGTTGCACTAATTCATACAAGAGTAATGTTTTCTTTATTGACAAGATTCAATAACATGGTTAACACTACTAGTCTTGCATTCTAAACTCAAAAAAAAAAAAAAGGTGGAAGTAATAATATGACTCATGTTTGTTTCTCCAAAGATGTATTGGTCTTCATTTATGCACCCACTTTGTGGTTATATTGAGGTCATGATGAGCTTTATGCTATCAACGACTATTTTTCACACTTTCTTTTACTATGTTACGCCCCTCTCCTAGGTGTCTTTAGCAACAAAAAAGAAAACACTAGATATCAATAGGTAATTGGATAAATGTTTTAGCAAGTATGCAACTTTGTGCCATGGTGATAAATGTGTTTTGCATATTTCAATATAAAATAAAATAAAATGTGCTCAAGAAAATATAAGGCATCAATATGAAAAAACTTTAGAATGCACACTTAAAAATGGTGTGTACAACATTCCACAATTGAATATTTTATTGCCAATTTTGTAATGCAATGTGCACTCTATTTGAAGGTGCAAAAAAGCAATTATCAAGAATATAATTTTGTAAACAAGCAAAAAAATTAATTTGAAAACATATTAAAAATAACTTCAAAAATCCTATTTAAATAAGTACTTTTAAGAACAATAAAAAAATCATGTATCTAGAAACCAATTTTTAATTTTTATAATTCAAATATAGGAAAATGATAGCTCAAGAATCTCACATATCTTGTAACAAATTACATTTCTAAAAAAATGTGTTCAAGTCTAAGAATAATAGTTGAAGCACCTAATGTGTATTGAAACAAATCGAATTTCATTTACAGAAAATGTTCTTAATAAAATCTCCAAAAAAATCCTTATTTCATTATTTTTCATCACCCTAATTTTACAAAATTATGTGATGTTCATTAATAACACGAGTAAAATTATTTTTCATGAAATCCACATATAGAGATGAAAATGAAAATATGGAAAAAAAAAAAAAAAAAAACTTATATAGCTCTCGCACAAACTTTGAAGCCAAAAGAAAACATATTTGTTAAAACTTGTCTAATATATAAGGTCAAATTGAATATATAAAGATACAATACTTTATGTTACAACAAATTGTATACCTTACATTATGTTGGAGTTGGTATAGTTCTAAGTGTTGATTGGTTTCAAGAATATATTATGTTTTCAATGAATCCCCTGACTTGGGAAGGTCCGCAACACCTAAGGGATTCAAACCTTCACCATCGGAGGTACTATCTAACATAAGGAAATTATTCAAAAAGGGACCGTGATGTGTGGTAAGATGGTATGCTATAATGTATTAGTATATGCATGTGTTTGTCTCATGGAAAAAACAATCTTCCATTAAAATGTGTATCTCTACTTATGCCATGTGAGCAAGGCATCTCAAGCAATGGAGACTTATAATAAACTTATTATCAATGCCCATTGCATCTATGTAAGTGACATCCTCTGAGTGTAGACAACATCTTGTCTACCATCACTACTCATCAATAAATGTATCTTTTGCTTCTCTATACCACAGTTAGTAAGGGGTCTTATTTATTTTCATCGGAATAGATCAAGTTCCAAGTCAGATATTAACTCATTAATATATATATCTTTTGTTTCTGTCTTTTGTTTCTCTATACCACAATTAGTAAGGGGTCCTATTTATTTTCATTGGAATAGATCAAGTTCGAAGTAAGTCAGATATTAACTCATCAATACATGTATCATTTGTTTCTCCCTACCACAGTTATTTCAATTGGAATAGATCAAATTCTAAGTCAGATATTGATAGTAATTTCAGAAATAGCTATAGATCATAACAAGTAATACTCTTTCCCGGTCCTATTAGATAATTGATATTGGATCATTAATTCATATGAAAGAGTATTATTCTCTAACCAGTGTAAAAATGTATTTGTCCAATGTCAATACCATGACAACGCTGGGTAAATGGCCATTCCCTCAGCTCACGATACCCAAATGATACGTTCTTGTAGCAAGAATACCCTTTTTGTTCACTTTCCTAACTACAAGCACATCATAACTTTCAAATACTTGTTATGCTTTCTAATTCAATCATTTTTAAATAATCATGGATAATTTATAGATAAAAATGCTTCTGGCTTTCTCGATCGTTAATCCATACGAAGTAGTATTATTCTCTACCCTGTGTGAGAATGTCATTGCCCATTGTCAATACTGTGACAACACTGTGTAAATGGCCATTCCCTTTGCTCATGATACGTAGATGATGAATTCTTTTATAAAGGGTACCCTCTTTTGTTCATCAATCTTTACAAATTTAGGAGTCTGAAGAAAGAAGTTAGCAGCTTGAAAGAGGAATGATTAGTGGCATTTATGGAGCTGATTTTGAAGAAAAACTAGATTATGTATTCTAGACTGATAGAATCTAGACTATTATCATGTACATATGAAAATTTAAGCAAGTTGAATGTTTTGAACTTTCACGAATACAAAGTATTTTAAGTGTTTATATGAACTAAAAATAAGTTTTATATATATATATATATATATGAACATTTCCGTGCTACTTCATAGCCAAATGTTTTTTTTTTAAATGGCATTTCCACGTTTCGAACCCCGTATCCGTACCCATTTCTAGGCAACCTAGGTTTTCAATGATTTGATTTAATATGGACATATCCAAGTTGTTTGAAACCTCTTGAATTGTTCTTTGAATGACATGACTTTTGTTTCCTAATTCCATCTTTCATTTCACTATTTATCTAAGTTTTCTCAAAATCCTTACAATTCTCATTGAACTCTCTGTTTCACAAGGTTTCCTTAAAATGGGCTTGTAGAGTACTGCTGGCATTGTATGTAATTCAAAAGTTGTAAGTTTAATATGCATTACTTGAAACTCAATTCTTAGACATCAAAACTGATTTCTAACATGCTTTAACTTGTCTTCCCCAACTTAAAATCTCCTTCAACTGGATGTTTGATGTGTTGCAACTATTTACCAAACCTTCTATCACCCACAAGTTTGTAGCTATACACACATTAGCTGTAAACTAGCAAGTTTTGAGTTTAAGAGTTTCTTGTCCACCATTTGTCTTATAACTATCATTCTTCTTAGCGTCTTTCCCCAATTTTTAATCTCCTTCAACCGGACATTTGATGCATTGCAACAAATTACCAAACCTTCCATCCCCCACAAGTTTATAGCTAAATACATATTAGCTGCAAACTAGCAAATTTTGAGTTTCAGAGTGTCTTGTCCCCATTCATCTAATAGCTATCATTCTCCTTAGTGAAGATCCAGTTCTGGGACTCTCCAAACATCAAACATCAAACATCAAAGCCATCTTTAAGATGTTTTTTAAGGAAGCATGGTTTTGTGCTTAAGGCATGCCTGCAGAAACATTGTTTACAGAATTTAAAAGATTTTTTGAAAGAAGTTGTGAAAATATGAAACATTTGCTATTGAATCTGAATGACATTGGTCCCAACTCTTAGCCTCGATTTTCATAGTCTTCTTTGTATCCTTCTAAATGCATAGTTTCTTAAAACAATTTTGTCACTAACTCATCTATCTTGTTTTTCTCAAGTAGTGTCTTGAAAAAGATATAGTAGTAATTCATGTATAGAATAGAATGGAATTGGATAAATAACTTAGGAAGGGGTTCAAGTGCTAGATTTTTTGGTTTAGCTTAAGAGTTTTTTTTTTTTTTTGATTAAATAGTGATTACGAAACAAGATGAATCCAACATGACCAACCTAACTATGAGCTCATAACTTACAAATACTAACTTTTCCCTTTGCATTCTAATTCACGCATTTTTAGATAGTCCCAATTGAATAGGGATCAAAAATGACAAGATTTGTATAATTCAGTAGAATGCATGTCGCATTGAGGCAACATAAGAAGAATTTTCATCTCTTCAAATTCCAATTTCCTTCCCTAAAGAGTTCCAAACATAACACTGAACCAATCTACTCTGCATCATTTCACCAAATTAACAGGGTGTGAATTTAGAGCAATGTGTGAGTAGAAGCATATATAAATCTACACAACATATCAAATGAAAGTTGACGGCATTAACAATCTATGAGTAGCATCTAAACTAAGATTTTAGACTACAAACATTAGCAAAGGCTCTGAATTTATCTGATTTGACTCATCCCAACCTAAAGTCCATACAAATTACAAATATGCTCACTGCTTCTGTGCTCAAGAAAATTTTGGATTATGAAAGAAGAGAGACCAACGATACAAATTCTGCAGTCACTCGTCCTTTAGACCTTGTATTGATGACAAAATGCTCTGGGTATCTTCTAAGAAGTGAAAGAAGCCCAATCCAAGGCCTACCCTTACTTTCAGAATCATCCCAGTCCTCTGCTGACAAAAACTTCCGTATCCTACTCTGATGCCAAATTCCACTGTAATGTTCAAGAAGCTGCATCATTAAAAACAAACAAGTTCACATTTCTAACAGCACCCATGAATTCTGAAAACATACATTTTTAGGTCACGTGCCATCAACATGATGTACTAGTACCAAGTAGAAGTTATTAAGCTATGTAGTGGAGATTCCAATCAGAAGTGCATGCAGAGTGTTTAGAGTCCTTACAGCTCTACATTAAACTTACAGTGTTTCTACGCATGAGATACCTTCAAAGAAAAAGAAAAAAGTCTTAAATAATGTCATTTCAACTCTTTCTTTGATTACTAGTTTATGAAATGTACAATAAATTCAGTGATTGTTAGTCAAACTGTCAAAGTACAAATCTACTCATAGAATGGATATACAATGCATATGATAGCAACAGAGCCAAATGAATCTGCATCATTGAAAAAAATGAACTCACATTTCTAACACCCATAAAAATTCAAAACATTCAACATGCTTTTGTTTGTGTTTGAGTATGATTAAGGGGCAGTTTTTTTGTGTGGTTGAATAACTGCCCACGGAAACAGCCCAGAAACGTGCCAGAAATGGCAGTGCTGTTTCCAGCATGTGCCCAGGCATTTCCAGCATTTCCGGGATGTTTCTCAGCCATATTTCAGTTCTGAAACGTTTCCCCTGTTAGCACTTCCTGTAGCTTAACACAGATGTGACAAACAGACAAAGGTCAAGCATATATAACAATGCATGTAACATTAGACTATTCATGTAAAAAAAATTGCATTCGCTGGGGATCCTGTACAGATGACTTCAGAGTGTCGTTCAAACCCTGGACTCCACATTTATGATCATGTGGTGGAGTTTATTTATAACCGCACCACCCTTGTGCTTTTCACAACTCTGATGTCAATGTACAGTCGAAAAAAATGCTAATAAAAACTCTCGTGTCAATATAAATGAAAAAGAATGCTAAAATAGTTTAATGACAACTCATATGAATCCCAGACAATTGCTTTACCGAGAAAGTGGAAAGAAAATCTAACATGAGAATTGAGAGCAGACAATTGAGGTCAGGATTATGGCAATCACACATCTTAATGTAAGGAGGAAACCAGTAAATAAAGAACTAAAAGAATATCATAAAATAAAAAAGATTCAGATAGGATCCCAATAAATCTGAAATATAAGGACCTCGCATGAAAAACAACAAACGAACATCACTCACACACACGTTTCTCTCTGGTCTCAAACAAATGAACATCACTAAACCACGGACTGCACAATTTATGCAGGATGAAGTAAAAATCACAGTTCTAGTGTATACTCAGCTATGCAATGCAGAAGTAAACATTCATCCCCAGAATGATGTGAAATAAGGGCGGGCAAGATGAGCATGATACTTGTGTTGTTTCAAAACTTTCAACAATACATAGGACTTGTAACGACAAAAGGAATGGCATTTATTACAATGTTGATTACCATGGACAGTAGAAGCTTTTATTGAAGTTCTACTTAGCTGGTGCATTTTTACATACTGGCCATTAAATTTTGCTGCAGGAGGCAAGGATTGCAAAACTCAAATAAAAGCAAACATCCCCAGCAGATGGAATACAAGACCTTCAATGGCTTCAAGATATAAAACAAGCAAACAGAAATTCTCATCAGAATGAAAATATGAAACAATGAAACCATGCTTACCTGCAGCCTATTCCAAAGTAATTTGAAGACCACAGTTTCCACGTGCGGGTGGCCAAAGAAAAAAAAAAAAAATGACTCTTTGTCCCATGTTATTTGGGAGGCCACCCTTAACTCATTCATTCATGTAGTTCGCTGCTCCAAAACAATTCATCCCGTGACACTTGCCCCACGAATCATTAGTATGATGAGAACTGTAAAACCACGTACAAGAGACTATTTTGTCATTGTGAACAACCTTTCTTCCATCTCTACCACTCCTAAAGACTATTATTGTATCCATTACTGAATAATATTTGAGGTTATTGAATGTAAGAACTACGTGCAGGTTTCAGGAAAGATTTTCATACAGTTGATCACATTTTTTTACTCTTTCAGCTCTCACTCTGGAAGTTCATCAATATCATAAAAAAACGGTTGCTTTGTCGACTTAAAAAAGGCTTTTGCCTCATTGCCCAGCTATTTGGTGTTTCCAAGGCTACATGATATTGACAGAACTCCTTATTATTGCCATCAGTGGGATCTAAAAGACATAAGTGGGCTGGTTCTGAACTGCTCATGAGCTCTCTGTCTAAGCTTGAAATACAATTGAGTCAAACAGGGGGCATGTTTCTCTGACTCTATTTGAGATTCTAGATAAACGAGCTTGAGGAATTTCCTATAGAGAAACCTCCTGGATGGATATACCTTATATAGCTCCTTGATTGTTGTCCTACTTTTCACCAATGATGTGATTCCCATAGCCCATTCTTGTGGGTATCGAGAGACGGATGCTCTTGCTCGCTTCTTTGAACTCCACAAATTAGTGATTAACCTAAGTAAAATGGAAGTAATGCTCTTCAAAACATAAAGAGACATTCCATGTTTCAGTTTTCTACAAAGCCAAGCTCAAAGATTACAACTTAGACATATCCGGGAGGGGTCCGGCTTATAGGTTCAAACCTCGACTTCAGGCCTGCCTCTAAGCCACAAATGTGTAAGGTATATACCTCCCTCTGTTTTGAAGAGTCCGTGCTTTTATATGCATTTCCAGGATACCCCTTCAAAGATGCATGTTTGACACAAAAATTAAACCTGTTGTTCTATATGGATCAAAGATCTGGGGCCTCAATTTAAACCATGTTGAAATATGTTGAGAGTGCAGATTCTCATGCTCCAACATATGCTCCGTTGAACAAGAATGATGCACTAAAGCGCCATCCAAGCTGAATAAGTACAAATCATGCTAGCACTGAACAATACAATCTACATTTGGTGCAGATATTTTGTAATGGAATTACTTGAATATAAATAGAATAATAGAAGAATATTGAAAAAGTAACTAAGCCACTTCAAGGGGGCAACCTCCAAAATCTCACAATAAGACAATAATTCACAAAAGACACCTATGGGAGAGATTTACTCATCCACATATATACAGGTATGATTATGTAGGGTCACACCTTTTCATCCTAATTAGGTTGGCCTAAAGTAATGACTAACTAATAAATATAAATATAAATGTTATATAAGCCATAAGTAATTATAACCCACACATATCCTCATCATAACATGCTACTCCCCTTCAAACCAATGTTGTCCTCTCATAAATGATATAGGTGAAGGGCATAACATGCTACTTCCCCTTCAAAACCAATGTTGTCCCCAAAAATGTTGAGCATCCTTGTATTCTTTTGTACACATTCATCATGAAATATACACCGCATTATTTCTTCCACATAAATATTTCATTTAACACCCAGCCTATGAACAGCATTTACTATCATATCCTCAATTCCTCCCCCTCGTCCACGGATTCCATATTAAGCGTATAGTATTCCATGGAACTATACCAAACCATTTTTGGTGTTTTTCATCCATATTTGGTTCTTCTGTTGAATGTCTCGTCTTCCCTAGTATGAGTCAAATTTGGTAAATGGGTCCACATAAATGTCTAATTCCATATTAGGCACAAATTCTAAACGCTCGATCTCACATGCTTTGGAAAATAAACCCTCAAGGTAGTATTGATCTTGTTTTTCCCTTAAAAATTCTCAAGGCAGTACTTATCTTGTGTTTTGCTTGAAAAAAACATTATCCATTTTCTCTCGAGAAACATGCAACTGTGGCCCATCAAAATTATTAGGTTTGCTCATATTATTTGAGGATGTAAGGAACCTTCCAATGGTGTGACCTCCAAAGCCACTATATCTAAGGTGTTATACCCGGCATGTGCACTTTATATCTCATTCATCTTAGATAGGGTGCCATCGAATCTTCCAATAACATGTGTTTTCCCTGCAAAGTTGTCTCTGAACTGGCCTTGACCAGATCTCACATAGGGTTTCTCCCTCCTTTGTGGCCCTCCAACATTTCTTCAAATTACATAGTTGTATCTGTTTTGAAAATTTTGGTGATTCATCCCACCTGACTTGAAATTAGTATTATTGTTATAATTGTTACTGTTAAACTCTTTCCTATGCTCATATGATTCATAGTTAGCATGCCCCTGTGGCGTCTTCCATGTTGTCTTCAACAGCCACAATACATGATTCTTCAATAACCACAGGTTGGTCACTGTGGCCATTAGATATATGTGTATAAATGTTTGAAGTCATTTAAAATTTAAAAGATTGATTGAGTCTATGCTCAAGCTCATTCAATCGGTGATTTATTTTGGCCATATCGGCCTATAGGTTGTGAATAATATACTCAAGTTGGCGCATTTTATGATCTAACAAAGGAGACACCATGTTTGAAGTCCCACCTAGTTCTAACTTAGATTGTATTTCATCTTTGTAAGGAGTTTTCCATGGTGTGTATGAATTTTTTTCTCCATCCTCTAGTTTGCAACCCAGCATCTTGAGTCTTAACAGTTCAAAATGTGATTTTCTCCTTTGACCAATGTTGACTGGATGAGATTTGAGTTAATTCGGTTCTACAAATGAAACAATAAAGAACAGACCCTAGCTAATGTTTTGTGAGCTTTCCCAAAATGTAAAAAAATTAAAACATCCCAAAAAAATGGTCTATAGAGAAAATTATGAAAAACACTGAAATGGCAATAACTCTTGCAAAACGGATCAGAAAATGATGAAATTTGGGGATAGCTCTCTGATATTGTTTAACAACTTCAGTAAAAACAATTGCAGAAAAAAATTGCAACTTTGTTCAAAATATAGGCGATTCTTTTAGAACTAGGATTTTGGTCACATTGTTGCCCAAATTGAGGCTCTGATACTTGTAATGGAATTACTTGAATATAAATAGAATAATAGCAAAATGTTAAATATATAACTAAGCCACTTCGAGGGGCAACCTCCAAAATCTCACAATAAGACAATAATTCACAAATGACACCTATGGGAGAGATTTACTCATCCATATATATAGGTATGATTACGTAGGGTCACATCCTTTCATCCTAATTAGGTCGGCCTAAAGTAATGACTAACGAATGAATATAAATATAAATATAATATAATCCATAAGTTGGCCCACACATATCCTTATAAATAATATAGGTTAATGGCATAACATGTTTGAAGGAAAAAACACACCGACCTCAGAATGAAGTTTCGCCATCGGCATCCAATCCCCTGGACCACAAAGGTCTGAAAGTACAGTTGCAACAGCTGAAACTACATCTTTTTCTTCTGATTGCATCTGCTGAAACATATCAGATTCATGGTCTCCTCTCCTCCTTGAATCTCCCTTTTGATCTGAAAAGTATAAGAAGATTAAAGAAAGGAGCATTTCTATGGTGCGTGTAAAAATTTATCAGTTAGTAACTCAAACCCCATACAGAAATCTGATAAGCTGCAGCATTAGATGCAAATCTTGTGAAAATTGAATGTCTCCCATTAACAAGTCGTTTCTCATAAACCTCCTATTTGGGCAAAGATATATTCTGAAATGGCTAGACTTTTAACTTTCCAGTGACTTCCAATCTTATTGTTGAAATTAGGAAAAAATTTAGAACTTTGCAATAATAAGTACTAAAGGAGATCTGTGATGCCATCCTCCCTTCAGATGAAATATTGGTTACTAACACACCCTATCCTGCTAATATTCTTGGGAGTGGACCATGTAATCAAGATTTGTTATGAAGCAAGGACAGCCTGCAGACTTCATTCTCCAATAAAGATTTGAAAACTAATAATCATGGACTCTCGTTTGAGAATTCTGCTACAGGCAAATCTGAAGACCAAGTTCCATAATGAAATCTTGTCTTAGTTATCTGCCCCCTTTTTCTTTCATAGGATTCCTGATGTAGCAGAGGTTTGAGGCAGTTTTCTGTGTTGAGGCTTTGTAGTTTGGATTCGGGTCCCGGTCTGTATGGTCAGTTTCTTAATTTATTCTCTTTTATAAAGAGATCGTCAGTAAATCTGAAGACCGAGTTCCTTAATGGACTCTTGTCTTGGTTATCTGCCCACTTTCTTTCCTGTGGCTCCGATCTTCTTGGCCCTAGGATTCCTGGTATAGCAAAGGTTTCAGGCAGTTTTCTGTATTGAGGCTTCGTTGTTCGGATTTGGGTTCGGGTCTGTAAGGTCAGTTTCTTAATTAGTTCTTTTTACAAGGGGGTCCTCAAAGGATCGTGAAGAGCCTATTCTTCAATTTGATGAAGAATGCATCAAAGAGCTGGAAAGCAAATATGACTTGAAAAGTGGGGGTTTTAAGAGACAACAGGAAAATCATATATTTCCCTAGATGAGGCAAAAGACAAAGGCACTTCTGTGTAGTCTACATCCAATGGAAAAAGGAAAGACATTATGATAGCCTTTCCTAGAGGAAGAAAGCGTCTTGAAATCCAGTTTTAAGTTTGTCATGGTGGTCTAGTAAGGCCAAGGGGGTTGGAAAGTAAAGTGGCAACAGCTCTTTCCCTAGAAAGAATGCTAACATGTTGGAGAAGAAGTTCAGGGAGCTGTTGAGGAAAAGGATCAAAGACCTGGCTATTTTAGTCAGACCAGGAATCTAAAGTGCAGAATGAATTAGAAAATTGAATAGGTGCAAGCCCAAAATTGTATATTCATCAAAATGTGATGCAAGTGTCAGGCCAGGTAAAATGGACTCTGCAAAAATGAATGAATAGAATATGCAAACCAAAACTTAGTATTCTCATTAGTTGAAATGAATGAAGAAGATTACAAATAAATAAGCCAAGAATGGCTGTTCACTTCACATTCCAATATGACTCTTCAACTATCTACGGGAAATTGAAGAGTTCCAAGTTTCCAACAACAAGACAAAAGCTCTCCTACTAAACACGTAGGATTATCTAAATATTATTTACAATTATATTACATCCCTCCCTTAATCCGCAAGGGTTACAGTGAGACCAAGCATGCCTCTGAACTTTTCAAAATTTTCTCATCTAAACACCTTTGTCAGGATATCTGTTGGTTGCTCTGCTGTAGGGCAATGTTGCAACTTTACACTATCATCTTTCACATAGTGCCAAATCAAATGAAATTTAGTATTGATATGCTTGATTCAGTCATGAAAAATTGGATTCTTCGCCATTGAAATTGCAGATGTGTTGTCAACCATCAATGGTGTTGACGAAACTTGTTGTACCTACAAATCTGAAAGAACCCTTCTGAGCCACAAAATCTCTTTGATTCCCTCTGAAGCTGCCATATACTCTACTTCTGTTGAAGAAGTCGTCAGCACTAATTGCTTTCTGGACTTCCAGCTAATCAATATTGTTCCTAGATTCATTAGAAAACCCAAAGTGGATTTCCCATCTTCAAAATCATCAGCATAGTCAGAATCTGAATATCCAACTAGTTTGAAGTCGATTTCCTTGGAGTATTTGATCCCAAGATTGTGTTCCTTTGAGATATCGGAGGACTCTCTTTGCTGCTACCCAATGACTTTCTCTAGGTTGTTGCATGAATCTAGAAAGAACACCAACAACAAAAGAAATAGTTGGTCTAGTTGTGGTCACATAGATAAGACTTTCAATGAGTTGTCTGTATTAAGTAGCATTTACCAAATTTGTGGTATCTTCTAATGTCAATTTCAGATTTTGTTCCACGGTCGTATTGAGAGGCTTGAAATTTGACATTCCAAATTTGCTTAGAATTTCACCAATATACTTTTGTTGGTTGATGAAGATATATTTTGATTTTTGAATTACTTCAATACCCAAATAGTAATGAAGATAACCCAAATTTGTCATTTCAAAGACTTTCATTAACTCCTCGTTGATTGCTTCTTGGCCTTCCAACTGATCACCATTGTTCCGAGATTCATTAGAAAACCCAAAGTGGATTTCTCATCTTCAAAATCACCAACATAGTCAGAATCTGAATATCCAACTAGTTTGAAGTCTCCTACCTTGGAGTATTTGAGCCCAAGATTTTGTATCCTTTGAGATATCGGAGGACTCTCTTTGTTGCTACCCAGTGACTTTCTCTAAGTTGTTGCACGAATCTAGAAAGAACACCAACAAAAGAAATATTTGGTCTAGTTGTGGTCACATAGATCAGACTTCCAATGAGTTGTCTTGTATTTAGTGGCATCTACCAAATTTGTGGTATCTTCTAAGGTCAATTTCAGATTTTGTTCCATGGGTGTACTAAGAGGCTTGCAATCTGGCATTCCGAACTTGCTCAGAATTTCACCAATATACTTTTGTTGATTGAAGATGTATTTTGAATTTTGAATACTTCATCAATTTCCAAATAATAAAGAAGATAACCCAAATCTATCATTTCAAAGCCTTTCATCAAGGCCACTTTGATTTTTGTTGTGTATCTCTCATTACTCCACATAGACTTGAGCGGTAGAGACTTGGTGAGTGGGTATGTTCGGTGGCTCAATCCTTGGCAAACAATTTCATTTGGCTTTGTCTATGGCATTCGAGTTAGCAATAAAAATTAACTTAGCTTTATTTTTTATTATTTTAAAACTTAAATTAATAGTGTGTAAATATATGAATGCAAATGTTTGTTAGGTAAGTTGGAAGTACTTTTTTACAATAAACTATAGGTTATGGGGTCAAACCCCTCCACTAATTTTTTTTTTTAATAAGGAATTTTTTTCTCTCAAGCAATTTTCTTGTGAAACTCGATAAAATATATTAAATTTAATAAATTGAATTTTCAATTTATAAGATTTTAACCAATAATTATTTTTTCAAGAGTTTTTTTTAGGAATTATTTTTTCTTTAATTCAAAATTAGAAAAACTATTTTTTCACTTTATTTTTGAAAATTATGAAATTTATCGACAAGTTGACATTTTTGTTGTAAGGGCAGGTGTCAAACTAATTGCAGAAGGGAACAAAATCTCAAATATAGCACAATGTTTCGCATAGAAACGACAACGGGATTTCACTAAAACCTTTGCATTTTTTTGCCTCCATAAAACCTAAATTTTATCGAAAAGTGAAGAATAAGATTTGAATATATTAAATTGTCGTAATAATCTTGTTGTTTTTTCTTGATTCCATTTTGAAATATTCAAAATGGGTTCTAATCATTTCAACATTGACAAGACACAGTTGTTGAACAGGACAAACTACAACATTTGGAAGATACAGTTGAAGGTGAAATTCGTGGCACACAAACTTTGGACTTTCGTGAAAGACAGAGAAGGCGCCGACCCGGTAAAGAGGCGATCAGAGACACCTATAATTTAGCTCGAGCAATTTAAATACTTAAATTGCGCTAATTATACCATTTCTACATATCGTCAATATCACACATTTTCTCGCTATAAATCGTTAATTAATTACATTACGTTAGTTAATTAACTCTTCTATCCAACAATGACGCCAATTAATGACCTTCCGTTAATCGGCTCCCTTTCTATCTAGATTAATTAAGCTTCCTTTCTATCTAGATTAATTAATTATTTTTATTAATGAATACCCCTTTCTATCTAGATTAATTAATTAATTCTCTCTTCTATTTAATCAATAAATTGTCACTTATTTGATTAAATCCCTCTCGTAGTCTAAATCATGCTAATTATTCCTCTAAAAAGCTTATATAAGCTTGCACACCTATTAATTAATCACTTTGGTTAATTAATGAATCCCCTCAAACCCCATGAGTCACTAAAGGGCAAAATAAACTCTCCTAAGGTTGACTCAACCCTTTCTAAACCTCCCTTATCCACAACTAACCCAACCTCTCCATTTATCCCACATGAAGAGGGATGTAGAGATTCTTCTATCCATTGGGCTATATAAGGAGCCCTCCTCCTAACTTTTTATTTACACCTACACTCCTAAATGAGCATAAAGCATACACTATAGCCATTTATCATCTTTGAAGCATTCTTCATTAGAAGAGCTAGCCTTCTCTATTTCTTGCATTCATCCACTCAAGTTTTTGAAGTCATATGGAGATATGTCAAATTCTCTTGTAGCCATGATTTGACAAGACTCCATTCTTAGAAACCTTGGGATTTCAAGCACATAATCAACTCTTTGATTGCTAAAGATCTACATAGGTTCAATCTCATCTCATTTAGCATTCAATAAGAGATAGAAGTTAATTTGTTTAGCATATTAGCTTGAAATGTTCATTTCATGTTTAATGTAGAAATGTTGATAGGTTAGTTTTTCTTAAGCTCGAGCATGATGATGTATAGGTTGAGTTTAGCATTGTATTGAACCTACTAAGTGTTAGTTTCAATTCTACTTACATAGCTAGCTAACTCGTGCATACAGCGACAACAAACAACATATTCGCATTTCAACAAAAATTGTAGGAAGCGATGTCTATCATACTTCGAAATGTGCAAGATAACTTCATGTTTCGCATTGGGAACTAAGAAAGTCCGAGCGAAGCTTGGAAACAGTTGGAATCAATGCACGAAAATATGCGTCTTTCAAAAATCATAAAATTGATTCTTGAGTTAATGACAATTCCCATGAAGGGAGACGAAAAAGTGGTCAATTTTCTAGCAAAAATTAAAGTATTAAATCTCAATTAGATGGATGTAACTATAATTTGATTCATGATAAACTATTATATTTTATTATTCAAAGGAACATCCATAAAAGGTTTAAAAACTTTATTTCTATTTTAAATTCAAAATATCAAACTGAACAAGATATTCCCGACCTATCTACTTTGAGTGCTCTCCTAATTCAAGAAGAGCAAGTCATGTCGAACTTTGATTCGAAGGAGAATGTCACTCAAGCACTTCTCGCAAAAACCTAAGAATAACTTTTCTAGATTTAACAAGAATCAAAAATCAAATTTTAAACCTCCTAGTAAAGATAAGAAATCAAGGAATTTAAGAGTCAGTTTTGATGGAAATGTCACAATTGTGAGAAATTTGAACACAAAAAGGAAGACTGTAGGGTAAACAAAAACAAGCCAAATTTCAAGAAGGGAAAAACCAAATCAAATCAAAACAAAAAATCAAAAGAACAATCAAAAACCTAATGTAGTTGTTTTGTATGTTGCATTAGTTATTGCCAAAGAAAACGAATAGATATTTTTGATGCAAGTGGTGCATCTAGGCACATGACTTATAGATCTGATATTTTGATTGATATCAAAGAATGTAATGATCAAATCTATCTAGGTGATCATTCCATTCTTGATGTTCAAGAGTCAAGGAAAAACTAAAATTTTCAATGGTTTTATAAATGATGTTTTGTGTGTTCCTAAATTGAAAATGAATTTGCTTTCTTGTTCACAACTAACTCAAAACAATTATAGTGTAATTTTACTAAAGGATAAATGGTTTATTAAAAATGAGTTAGATGTTACTATTGTTGAAGGCATACAAAAGAATGGTTTATATGTTTTTAAAGGTTTTACATTTGTTTCATGTTTTCTACTCAAAATAGGAATGATTTACAATTTAGTTGTGGCATGAAAGATTAGGTCATGTTAACTTTAGGAGCATGTATGACATGTCTCGGCTTAATCTTGTTGTTGGTCTACACCTATCTCTCATGCCCAGGAAACTTGTGAAGGGTGTTTACGTGGTAAGCAATCAAAGCAAACCCCTTCCTCAATCATCATGAAGCAAACTCCTCAAAACCTCTGGAACTTGTCCACAATGATGTTAAAGACCTTTAGAAGTTCCTTCCCTAAACAAGTTCAATGTATGTTATTACTTTCATTGATGATTATTCTTGCATGATTTGGTCATTCTTTATTAAAAACAAATCAGATGTGTTATCTAAATTTAAAGCCTTAGTTAAAAATCAGTCTTATCACAAAATTAAAAGGCTTAAAGCAGATAATGAAGATATATATGTTGATAAAACATTTCTAAACTCTAAATTAGTATGTGATTACTAAAAATAGTATTATATGCATATCAAAATGACATTTGGGGACACCTTTTTGTCTGTATTGGAGATGTGCAATATTAATTGATTTGATATGTCTATCTAATACTTTTCAAGATTGAAATGTTGAAGTTTTTTTCAAAAATTCAATATATTGGTAATATGACATGGTTGATTATAAACATATTGTCATTAAAGTTGGTATACAACTTGATTTTAAACCTATTAATGTAGGATTCATATATGGCTAAAAGTGAAATCAATAATGATTTATATTGTGTTTATTATGATAATGCATGTTTATATGGATATTGTGATTTTGACCATGTTGGTGATGTGATAGATAGAAAATCTACAACTGGATATGTGTTCAAGTTTGGTACAGGTGCCATTACTTGGAGCAAAAAAAAGCAACCGACAATATCCATCTCTTCTATTGAGGCAAAATATAGAAGTGTGATGGAAAGACAAAATGAAAGAAGCCATGTGGCTAAAGCGGTTGTTGGAAGAAATTCACATGGAAGTTAAAGGAAGTACTCCTCTTTTGTGTGATAGTTAGAGTTGTATTGCTCTTACTAATAATCTAGTTCAACATCAGAGAACAAAGCATATAGAGATACATATGCATTTCATCGAGAGAAGGTTCTGCGGTGATATAGATCTCAATACTGCCCTCTAAAGATCAAGTTGCAAATATATTTATGAAGCCATTGTGTGCCGTGAAGTTTTACAAGTTTCATGCAATGCTTGGCCTTTCAGAGTTGCCATTGAGGGGGAGTGTGCATGACAATGCCACCTCTAACGGTCGGCCATGTGTTTTCTTCTTCACCTCTATACTTTTGCTCCAAATTAAAAGCATTGTAAAAGATCTTTTTATGATCTTAGTAAACTTATCACTCTAAGTTTATTGTGTAGTCTAGTAATGTAGCATCATGTTGTAAAGGAGGTCCTTACTTTATAAAAGGCTCCTAGAGATGTTGGTATAGATTTTCCATGAGAAACAGTGAGATGTAGTCTCACAAATCATGTTTAGCCTAAATCATCACTTCTGATTTATGGATTCCAAATCCTTTTGTACCAAAAGGTAAGTTTAGCATGATGAAGGTGTATAAATCCTTCAAATGTGATATGCTAGCCTAAACCCTCACTGTGGTTTAAGGATTGTAAATCATGTTGTATAAACAAGTAATGTTGGCATATAAACCCC
This sequence comes from Taxus wallichiana var. yunnanensis, assembly GCA_018340775.1. Taxonomy (NCBI): domain Eukaryota; kingdom Viridiplantae; phylum Streptophyta; class Pinopsida; order Cupressales; family Taxaceae; genus Taxus; species Taxus wallichiana. The sequence goes on along the minus strand of CM031235.1, from coordinate 370,682,495 downwards.
ACTTAATATTAAGGGGAGTGTTAGAACATTAATCTTAAGTAGGGTTTTACCCCTCTTAAGTGTTCTTAAGATTATAAACTTTAGTTTATAATTAAATAAATAAAAATATATATAATATTTTTATTTATTTAATATAAACTTTTTTATAAGATTTAATTAATTAATTAAATGGTTGGGGTGCTTCACGAGAAGTCACACCCATTTGAACCATTTAAAAATGACCCGTGGGGTCGGGTGAATTTGAATTCACATGAAATATTTTTAAATTGAAAAATTCGAGAAAAGTGGGTGGCGAAAGGGTTATTTATTGGACTGTAAATTTGTTTCTCACCGTAAATGGAAATCTACTTTCTATCGTGGTTTTTTACCCTTCGGGGTTTTCCACATTAAATCTTGTGTCTTTGTGTTATATTTTACTATGTTTTGCATTATAGTTTAATTTGAATTATTTAATTAAACTTTGTAATATTTTATTTGGTTAATATTTGTTTAAATACCCGGACGTCACACCATTGGCCATATAGACTCTCCATGGCCTTCTAATAGAATCTTAATTAAAATCTCTAACTTCCCTTTGGTGTTTTTTTGTCTAGAGTAGAAGGAGACCATCATTCTTTACACCTTACGTGAAGAGTGATGAGAAGAAGACTGTTTTCCGCCTGGGTTATGAAGAATCTATTCCACAGTCCGCATCATTTCTCTCATATCCCAACTCATACTGTTCATGTCCGAAACCAAAGGATGGAAACTTTCTTCCAAAGACTGCTTATACTCACTACTATCTCCTTCATGCTTCGGGCCCATTATGTACATGAATTTGCAAGGCTCATGATGGAAGAACCACTGCTCTGACAACACTTTTATGAGCCTAGATATATCTGAACTGAAATTAAAAAACAATTAAAATAAACATAATTTACGAGGTAAATTTTTTACTACGAACAAGAAGTATAATTCTATGCTCAGAACAACCAATAAACAAAAATAACCCGAGCTTGCAATAGAGCCACCCCCAATTTTTAAGACACCTATCTTCAATTAAGTGTGAAATCACATAATTTCGTTCCAAATAATCATGCACCTGATACAACTATTGCTGGCCATGTTTATAAGCAAGGAAGACCTCTTCAGAAATTACCTTTCTTTCTTCATTCTACAGCAATATCTGTATTATTCTTCTAAAACGGAAATCCTTTCTCTATTCTATAAATATGGAAAAACTGTCCCAGTCTTTCACAGTTTTATTTGCTTTATTCTATCTTTGTAGAATAGACTTAGATTTTCCTAATTCTATTTTCCCAAAATTGCTTAACACTTTCTCTTGTCATATTTTCCTGGAATGGCTTTACTCCTATTTGAGTTCAGGGACAATTTTGGGCTCATTGCAGCTTTTATATCGTTGAACTTTACAGATTTCTGGTTGAGTGATTCCGTTGATAGCAACAACCAAAAGAGTAGGTTGGTTATTTTCAGGTGTTGCTTAATCATCTTGATCATAATCACTTATACCATCAGTATACAGCTAGCATCTGAATTGCCATCCAAACCCAAATTCTGCTTAAGTCGTAGAACAGTTGGTAATGTCAGAAAAGGAGGTACGGTTTCCGATGTTCAACATTGTAAGCATTTTTGATTCCGTTAAAACATTCTGATGTAGGAGCATTTGGGTTCACTTGCAATCTTGCATCACCCAAAAACATGATTAAGAAAATAAGTTAAGTATAGCAATGTGCAAGTTTTGTTTGTGCCAAATCTTTGTTTGATCTGTTTTGCACAAGTCCTATTTTGCAAATGTTTTGTAAATGTGTGTGCAAGTAGTCACTTGCAATGTTTTGTACCATTTGTTAGCATATAAGTGATGTGTTGTTGTTTTGCACCTACCTTTGTAGTGCGCCTATGTTTGTAACTTTTCCGCACAAGTTTGTAGACATGCAAAAGTTTCATGTAATAGTTCATAAGCTATTTATAAATTGTGGCATATCTGAAAAAAGGCACTAAAAGCATGATTTGCGGTATCTTCTAGAGTTCAGAACATCTTTCAAGAGAAAGCACGAGCATGTATGTTTCAGCAAAGTAAGTTTGAGCACAAAGAGTCGCCATGTGTGTGTGTGGCATCACAAGGAGCACCTTTAGATGCTCATGTTACCAAAAAGAGTTCATCTCAATGACACACTTCCAATACTGAAACCAGAAGGTCATCCAACCAAATTGTGATAGCATGTAAGGATTCATTAGAGGAGCCAGTATGCAATCTTATGCGCAAGGATGTAATGCAGCGCATAACTTTTGGAATTTCAAAGGTTTGACATTATTTGAGGAAGCCAACATGAGTTCACTTAACTCATAATTATAGCCGTTCAGCCGACTCATTGTGCATCAAGTTGGGCTATCACTTGGGCCCTATTCTTGCATAGAGGATTAGGACACATCTAATGTCTTATGGGTCAACAGTTTCAAAACAATATTATAAGAGGGTTCTTGCATCTATATAAGCATGTCATCATATTTGTGTTAGGATTCCTGCACAAGCAAGAGTTATCATTTGGACTAGTCAGTTCAGTGTGTTTGTAAGCTAACTTACAAAAATTATGAGTTAGCAAGCTGAAATCTGCAGATCTATTGTTGTTGTGTAGTTGCTTTTTTTCTTTTCTTATGTTTAAGTAATAATAAAATCTGAATTTTGTTCCATGTTGTGTTGTGTTGCATTTTACGCATATTCCGCTGCATGATTTTGTGTGCTGCATGGTATCAGGCACCTCTTAATTAAGACCCTAACCATGATTGCATCAATTGGTATCAGACCAAGGTTCTATTCCTTGGGAGGTATGTGTATCTTTTGGTATTATTTCTTTTCACATTTGTGAGTTCAAACAAGAAGTAATTGAAGACATCTTCCAACTTGAATTAGAAAGGTGTAGAAGATCATCATCAATTGGTACCCAAAGATAATTGAAGCGGCCTTATAATGAATGAGTTGGATAGAAGGTGTAAAGGAAATCAGCACAAAGGAACTCTTTTCTGAATAAATGGAAAACAAAGGAGATAATAATGCAAGAAGACCAAGAGTTGTTGGAGCCCGAGGTCAAGGAGCACCTAGACTTTCAGATCTGGTAGGTTTGATTAGAGACATGCAAGCTTGTCTAGAAGCAATGGAACAACCCAACAATGAGGTGGTGTTGTTGTAGATGATGCAAGCAATATTGAAGACGTCAAAGAAGCACCTGAAATAGTTGAAGAAGAAGAAGTTGAAGAACACGAAGATAGATTTCTAAAAGTTGTCACAAGTATGTCAAGTAAACCTAAGTTGAATATTCCTAATTATTCTTGAGGGTTGAATCCTAAAGAACTCAATGATTGGACAGTTGAATTGAAAAATTATTTTGAACATATAGACTTGGAAAATCTAAGTCAAGTCAAATTGCTAGAACAAAATTGAAAGTCCATGCATCTCTATGGTGGGAACATGTACAAGCTAAGAGATTGCACAAAGGTAAGGAAAAGATCAAGACTTGAAATAGATTTGTTGCAAACTGAAAGCCAAATTCATTCCTCGAATATCACTCTATTCAAGAAGCTCCAAAATTTGGGGCAAAGATCTGAGTGTGACTACTGAGAAATTCTACAAGCTAACCATTAGAGTTGGTCATGTTGAGGATGACATAAAAAGATTTCACATTATATGAATGGATTGCGCATGACAATTCAAGATAAATTCTAGATGATTAGAATGCATTCATTGAGGAAGCCTATCAATGTGTGTTCAAGGCGAAAAGAAAAACTAATGCGCAGAACAACAAACCACAACACAAGGAAAAGAAAGTTTACACGTGGTTGTGGACAAGGTAGCGCCAAAGGAAAATCTACGCAAGGAGAGGTAAGTACTTTATAGCGCAATGATAGTGCACAAAGAAGTATAGGCAATTTCCAGAGGAAAAAGTCAAGGCCACGGATGTGGATTCACTAGCACATGTTTCAAATGTGGAGAAATGAGACATAGAGCATTTAAGTGTGCAACTGGCGGTAAAAATGAGAATGCACATATTGCACCGAGATGAAGAAAGTGTCGCATCAATACATCTCAATGGTGAACTTGAAACTCGTGAAACACTCATGATGAAGAGGGTATTGTTGAAACCTACGAAGGAGGAGGATAGTCCCATGCAAAGGAAAAATTAGTTGTAACAGGTTTGTAAGTCAAAAGGTCAATGTTGTAAGTTAATCATAAAGCAAAGAACACATGAGATAATATTGTTACTCGGAAATGGTGGATATATTGGTTGTATAAAGAGTAGCACAAGGAATACAATAAAATTTTGTGGTGGTTTTGGAAGGTTGTCGATTATGGTAAACGAGCAATGCTTAGTGAGTTTCAGATTGGTGCATGCAAAGATATGTGTGACATAATGCCTATGGATGCTTGTCATATTTTGCTTTGAAGGCCTTGGTAGTTTGACCATAAGGAGGTGATGCATGTTAGTCACGTTCATAAATACATACACTTCGATAGCAAAGATGGAGAGAGGTTATACTTTGAATCCATTGAAGGATAGGTGTGAGGAAGTGGAAACTAATTCTAAGGTTATGTTGTTGTCAAGAAAACAATTCCTAAGTCTAAGTGAAGGGACTTCGGGAAAACAACTCTTAACTCAAGTGAAGGGATGTGATTATTAAAGGGCGATAACCGAGATCGTGCCAAGCCAAGAACACAAATGCTAATCAAACATCACGATCGATAAGATGAAAGCAATTCACGAGAATAACTTTACATAAACCTTTGCAAACAAATGAGCAACAATATCATATATTATTATGGAACTCAATGAAATCTGATGAGAATGGACCTTGATTATATAGGCAAGGAATAACAATCTAAGAACCAGTCAAAGTCGTAAATCAAGCCATAAATCATGGAAAGAACTAGTCAAGTCCATAGATGTATGAGAGAACTAGACATCAGGATCTAGTCAATACCATAGATTAGGAAAGAACTAGTCAATACCATAGATCGAGGAAAGAACTATACCTAACTAGATAATATCTCCTAATATCTAAATAAATAAAAGAAATATCCACACACATAAGTGGGTGAGGATAAATACAATAAAGGTAAATAATGTACCTAGGTGAACATGAGCTAAGGTAAATACCTACTCTAACACCCCCCTCAAGTGAAGCTAGGGGCCAAAATAAAAGTGGCATGTCCACAGTATGAGTCCGCAACTAGGCCTGATGAGGTACTCATGTACAATATATCCATGAAGAAATCTCGAACCAAAAGAAGGAAAGAATCCTGCTATAAGGAAAGAGAAAGAAGAAGAAGGAAGATGTTCTCACGAACACCCCCAAGAACAACTTCCAAACCCCAAGCATTCCACGCAACTCAAGGTAGCGAGGTGATGCAAAAGGCTTTGTAAAGATGTCACAAACTACCATTTGAGTGGGAATGTACTCAAGAAAAGAACTCCATCCTGAATGTGTTGCCGAATGAAGTGGATGTGTATCTCGATATGCTTGGTCCGTTGGTGCTCAACTGGGTTGTGAGAAATGTGAATTGCACTTTGGTTGTCACACCAAAGTACAGTCGGTGAATCTATGGGAATCGAACTCTGTCAATAATATCGAAGCCAAAGAATCTATTTGACTCGTTCATAAGCTGTTGCCTTGTACTCGCCTCACGAAGATGAAAGTAATAGCTTGTTGCTTTTTACACGCCCCAAGCAATGGAGAAGAACCAAGACAAAAAGATAGCCAAAAGTGGAACATTTGTCATCGATAGAAAACCCAATCTAAATCTGTATACCCAACCAAGTAGAACCCCCTAGTGTAGTGTAGGCCAAAGTGGGAAGTGCCCTGCAAATAGCGCAAAATCCTTTTAGCAGCCTGTAATGACTACTATGAGGAGAATGTGCAAACCGAGATACAAGCCCTACTGCAAATGAAATATTAAGGTGAGTATGGGTCAAGTACATGAGACTCCCAACCAACTGCCTATATAACATAGGATCACAAAGTGGTGTGGTACATGTGGATGTAAGAGTAACCCCAGCATTGAAAAGGAGATGGACTTGGCTTGCGATCAGCCATATAAAGCGCTAAAGAAGATCATGGGTGTACTTTTGCCGACTCAAATGAATCCCTGAATCATACGAGAAATCGCAAAACCAAGGAAATAATGCAATAGCCCAAGATTTGTCATGTCAACCGTAGAAAGAGCCCTCTGAATACTGAATGTGGGAAGAAGAGGTGCCAAGTAAGTAAAGATCATCAAAACACAAGACAAGTATCACAATATCCTCACCAACATGTTGGAGATATATATTGTAGTATGATCGGAGTGGCAACAAACAAAACCAATAGATAGAAGAAAAGAATCCATCTTCTCATACCAAGCCCGAGGGGCTTGTTTGAGACCATAGAGAGACCTTTGGAGCCTACAAACAAGAGAAGAATCTGAACAAATCCAGCCGGTTGCTCCATGTATATTTCCTCTTGTAGATCTCCATGTAAGAAGGCACTCTTCACATCCATCTGATATACGGGCCACCCCTGTGATGCAATAATAGCAAAGTACAAGGCGTACAGAATCCATCTTGGAAATGGGTGCAAAAGTCTCAGAGTAATCAATACCTTTGACTTGTGAAAAACCCTTTGCAACAAGACGAGCCTTATACTTGTCAATGGACCCATCAGTTGCGTATTTGGTTCGGTATACCCACTTACACCTAACCATCTTTCTTCCTTTAGGAAGAGATACCAAATCCCAAGTATGATTCTTCATCAAAGAAGAATACTCATCATCGCATCATCCCACTCTTGTATCCCATGAGCCTTTGAAAAAGACTGTGGATCCTCAAAAACTGCCTGACACAAAAGTCCAGAAACATGTAGAATGTGCGTGATGATGCCTAGTGGGTGGAAGATCCTCTATGAAAGGTGTTGCCTCAGAAACTGTAGTACGAGCCCACTTAGGCATAGTGAACATGACATGGGAATAAGATCCTCATGGAATCTATAACCTCCTCATCAATCTCCTCAAAGAAAGGATACTCAAGATGAGATGAAGAAGAAGAAGGAATGGAAGAAGATGAAGAATCATGAGTGAAAGCGCTCATCAAAATTGAACATGTGTTCAAAAAAAGAACATCATGTGTATCGGGATCTAAAATGATAAGCTCTCATGTCCTCACAATACCCTACAAAGATCAAGGGTTTACTCTTCTTATCCAAAGCTTTCCTTTTCTTCTTTGCACAAAGGCCCAAGCATGGCTCCCAAAGACTCAAAAAAATGAGACATCTAGGGCTTAGTGTTGGACCAAGCTTCCTCCGGAGTCAAATGCTCAAGTGCTCTGTGTGGTGTGCGATTATGAATATAGTTAGCACAATTAACTGGTTTTACGCCAATAGATAGGAGGTATATCTCTAGAATGCATCATGTGATTAGTCATTTCCTTCAAAGTTCTATTCTTCCTTCTGCTAATCCATTTTGTTTGTGGAGTATGAGGAACAAGAATCTTTGGTGAATAATGCCTTGAGTTGCCAAAAATTGAGAAAACTCATTGTTGAAGTACTCCCCCATTATCGGTCTGTGAAGTTTCTTTATGTTACTAAAAGATTGTTTCCACCAAAGCCTTAAAGACTTTGAAGTGTGAAAAACATCACTTTTGTACTTGAGAAAATAAACCCAAATACGCCTCGAGAAATTATCAATAAATGTAAGTGCATACTTAGCTCCATTGAAAGATGGGGTAGGAAAAACCAAGTCACTATGCACAAGCTCAAGTGGTGAAGAAGCTCTCTTAAACAAATTCTTAGGAAAATGGATCTTGGTGTTGTTTCCCTAATGCACAACCATGACAAACTCCCTCAAGACAAGAAACTCTAGGAAGACCATCTACCATACCATGAGTGCTCAACTCCTTCAAATATATGTAATTGAGATGTCCAAATCTTTCATGCCAAAGCTTACTCTCTGAATCTGAATGAGAAACCAATCCTTTCCCTATAGAAGAAGTGTCATCAAAACCCTCAAAGTGATATAGTCTTGAACTATGATCAACAATACCCTGAGCAACAAGTGAAAAAGGCTCCAACAAAGTTATACTTCTGCCCCATGTGGTGTAAAAGTCACTATTTTTCCTTGACTAGAATGACAAATTTGATATATAGAAAGCAAATTTGTAGTGATGTTAGGAACATATAGTGCATCTTGGATATTGCCACCATCAAGTTGTATATCACATTTTCCCTCAACAGAAAGAAAGGAAGAATCTCCAACCTCAATTTTGGAAGTAGAACTCAAACCTAGAGAAACAAAAAGACTCCTTGGAAGAAGTAATGTGATGAGAAGCACCAAGAATCTATAACCCAATTATTGCAAGTGGGAAGCGAGATCTTCCAACAACATTAAGTGTTTTTCCATGCTTGATTAGAAGGAGGTGGAGTGGAGATAGAAATTTTGTGTTTCTTGATCGCATCCTCTAAGGCTTGCATTCGCTTATAACACCTATTTTCTTCATGATTAATATCCCCACAAAAAGAGCATGAAAGTTAGATTTATTCTTGGATTTAGAAGACTCCTTGGGTTTTGAGTTGTTTTCTTTGGGTTTAGGAGCATTTTGAGATAGAGGTGGTGTGGATTTGGATTTACTATTTGGTTTTCCCTTGCCCTTAGGATTAGATGCAACTAATGCCTTTTGAGAGGTGGAAGACTCAAGGAAAGATAATTTGGATTCTTCCTAGTAAGTCTTTCACAAAATGTTTCTAAGTTAGGCATTTTGAAGGTGTCACCTAAAGCATCCATGCTTAGAGAAAAAGGTAAAAGCAAAATTTGGAATGGTCCTCTCAACTTGGATAGAATCAAGTAAACACACTCTTCATCTTTCTTATCTCTTCCACTCCCTTCAATCTTGTGTCAACAAATGCTTGAGCTTGGTAAGATAGTCTATAATTGTTGAAAATCTTCGTGATTAAGAAAGGTGATCTTAATTTCAAGTTGCATGGCTCTCATATGATCCACCTTACCAAATAAATCCTTTAATTTATCCCATATTTTGAAAGGAGAGTCACACTTTTCCAAATGAAATAAAAGACCATCACTTACATAAGTTCCCTATCAAACCCATACACTCATCAAATTTGCACTTTGGTACTGAAATTTCTGATATTCTCTAGTGAACACCTTGGTTGTTCTAAAGAAGTTAAAGCCCATAATCCTTTCCGCTTAATTATTGTTTCATTCTTGGTTTCCATGTGTGTAATGTGTTGTTAATGGCTCAACATGATCTAATGCGAAGTAGATAAAGATGCCATCCTCAAAAAATCACTAAAAGAAATGCAAGAACCAAGCAATGCAACAAGACACCCAAACAATGCAACAAGAGCCCCCAAATTTTGGCACTTTATAATGAGTGCGTGTTACAATATGGCACTTTATAATTATAGTGCGATTCTCAAAATAAATATTTCCAATGGAAAGAGCATAAAAAACTATGTACTTTTGTAAAAAACGACACTCAAAACCGAGTTACCGATCAAAAGATACAAGTTTTTCAATATTATGCTCTACTATTTCTTTTAGTTTCCACTAAAATAGAATAAAATACTCTTACCTTCACCACACAAATAAAATAAAAGGAGGTGGAGTTAAGCACCTACTAGTAGGAATCACAAGCTTTAAGCCCTCATATGACCATACCATATGACCAGGGGCTAAGGATATTTAATGGATAAATCGTGATCAGAACACAAACCTAATCAAACATGCAATAAAACAAATGAGAATAACTTTGGCAGCAATATCATATATTATTATGGAACTCAATCGATGAAATACAATGAGAATGGACCTTGCTTATATAGGCAAGGAATAACAATCTAAGAACCAATCAAGTGTCGTAGATCAAGCCATAAATCATGGAAAGAACTAGTCAAGTCCATAGATGTATGAGAGAACTAGACATCAAGGATCTAGTCAATACCATAGATCTTGGAAAGAACTAGTCAATACCATAGATCAAGGAAAAAACTATACCTAACAACTACATAATATCTCCTAATATCTAAATAAATAAAAAGAAATATCCACACACATAAGTGGGTGAAGATAAATACAATAAAGTAAATAATGTACCTAGTGAACATGAGCTAAGGTACATACCTACTCTAACAATTATTTTGTGCTTGTAGCAAAAACCTATGTAGTAGTTGAACATAGGAGGAAGAGGTACTTTTGTGTGAGGTAAATGACTTTATTGGTGAGTTTCCAAAAAATGTTTCTAATAATTTACTAGATGGATTACAATTGATGAGGAGATAGGTTATCAAATGGATTTGATCCCAAGATCGAGTCTACCAAATAAAGCAACATAGAGATTGACTCCACAAGAGAATGTTGAGGTGCAGAAACAATTTCAAGAGCTATTGGACAAAGGATTGATTCACAAAAGTTTGAGTCCATGTGCAGTACCAGCAGTATTACTGTCAAATAAGAAAATGGAGAATGGAGAATGTGCACACATAACAGGGAAATAAAAAGATCGCGATCAAATACATGTTTCCATTACCGTGATGGATGATCTGATAGATTTCTTGAGTGGTGTGGAGTATTTCTTAAAGATTTGATTGAGGAATGGATATCACCAGATTTGCATAAGATAAGGCGATGAATGGAAGACATCATTTAAGAAACACATGAGGACTTTATGAATGGTTGTGATGCCATTTGGGTTGACAAATGGATCAAGTATGAATCATGTTGAAACCATATTTGGGTAAGTTTGTGATTGTCTATGTTAGATGATATTTTGGTTTTCAGAAATCCACAAGAAGAACATTTGCATAAAGTATTGATGAGATTGCGACGTGAGAAGTATGCTCGTAAACCTAAAGAAATGTAGTTTTTGAAGGATGAGCTTATATACTTGGGCTTTGTGATTTCCCAAGAAGGTTTGAAGATGGATCTAGAAAAGGTGTGCCAATAGTTGATTGGTTGTCACCTAGGAGTACTTTTGAAGCGAAGCTCTCATGGCTTAGCAGGTTTTTATTGAAATTTCATCAGAAATTTTAGTGGGATATGCACAATGATTACAAATGTACTGCAAGATAAGAAAGAGTTTTTGTGGACAGCGGAAGCTAGAACATAGTTTCCAACAATAGAAAAGGAAAGTGACTGAGCAGTCATGTTGGCATTGTTAGATTTTAAAACGGATTTCAAACAGATTGCAACAGAAGTGGCACAACAATAGAAGCAGTATTGAGTCAAGAAGAAAAATCCATAACATTTTTATTGTGAATCAAAATGCACAAAGTAGTCATTGTATGATTAAGAATTCTATGCAATAGTGCAAGTATTGAAGAAATGGAGACATTATTTGCCACCCAAAGAGTTTGTTTTGTATATGGTTCATCAAGCATTACAGTTCATCAATAGTCAAGGTAAACTGAACCAAAGACATGAAGTAGGTTGAGTATTCTTGCAAAGCTATTTTTTTGAATCACCACAGAGAAGTGGTAAGTCATACAAAGTTGCAAATGCTTTTGAAAAAAAAAGTTGTCGAATGAGTTAAGAGTTGAAGTCACAGTATTTGATTCTCTAAAACACAATATGTTGAAGATGAGGATTTCAGTGAAGCATGTAGAGCATGTGCAAAACTAGTGAGTGGAGATAGAACACTATGGTTAGACTATTTTGTTCAAGGACAATTATTGTTTCATAAAGTGTAGTTATGTATGCCTAGAGGTTCAATGTGCGAAAATTTGGTCAAGGAGAAACATAGTGGTGGATTGGCATGACATTTTGGCTTATGACAAGACATATGAGTAATTGATGGAAAGATACTATTGGCCACGCATGAGTTTATATGTGTGCACACTTGTTCAAGAGTGCAAGGTTTGACAATTCGCTAAGGGGAGAAGTTAGAGTGCGGGGTTATATCAACCTTTGCTTGTTCCAAAAAGACCATGGGTGGATATCAATATGGATTTGTTTTAGGATTTCCTAAGACGCAAAAAGGGAATGATTCAATATTTGTGGTTGTTGATAGGTTTTCAAAGATGGCACATTTTGTGGCTTGCAGGAAAACTAGTGATGCAACTAACATTGCGAATTTGTTTTAGAAGGAGATTGTGAGACTACATGGTTTACTGTGTAGTATTGTATCAAACAAGGATGTGAAATTTGTTGGACATTTCTGGAGAACATTGTGGAAGAAACTAAACACTAAGTTGCAATTTAGTTCATATCATCCACAAATAGATGGATAAACAAAGGTCGTCAACACAAGTTTAGGAAATTCGTTAAGCTATTTAATTGAGGATAAGTTGAGTACATGGGATAATATTCAAGCATTCACATATAATAATTCAATAAGCAAGAGTACATAGGAAAGACACCATTCTAGATTGTCTATGGTTCGAGTCCAAGAGGAGTTGTGGAGTTGTGCAACATAAGGGAACACAAATATAATAAGTGCAGATGCAGAATATTTTCCAGAACATGTGAGGGATGTGCATGAAAAAAGCGCAAACAATTGGAAAAAAAGTTCAGTGCGTTATAAGCAACATGCAGACATCAAGCGAAGGGAAGTTGAATTTCAAGTTGGAGACATGGTCTTAGCACATTTGCAGATGGAGAGATTTCCAAGGGGAACATATAACAATCTGAAGCTAAAGAAGATTGCACCATGCAAAGTATTGAGAAAAATTAAAGAACACACACAAAACTGAGTAACCAAAAGGAAGTGCATGATTTCAAATTTAAAGGTTGATTGGAGAAGACAGATGCCAGAGAAAAAATGCAAAGAGGAGGAACAAGTAATTGACACAAGAATTAATAAGAGGACAAGAGACAAAGAGTACAAAGAAAATCTCGTCAAATGGAAGGGCCAAGACATTGAGGATGCAACTTGGATAAGTGCATTCCAAGTTGCAAGACATGGAATACCTTCAATAGAAGCTTATACTTTTCTTTGTTACCAAAGGTGTACGATGCAGGAGCATCTAGGCTCATTTGCAATCATGCATCACCCAAAAACATGATTAGGAAAATAAGTTAAGTCTAGCATTGAGCAAGTTTTGTTTGCACCAAGTCTTTGTTGTTCTGTTTTGCAAGTCCAGTTTTGCACCTTCTTGTAAATGAGTGTGCAACCTGCGTACACACAAGAGTTTCTTGTAATGTTTTGAGTCGTTTATATAAGCGCACAAATGTTTTGTTGTTGTTTTATGCCTACCTTTGTTGTGCACCTATGTTTGTAACTTTTCCATACAAGTCTGTACAACTCACACAAGTGTCATGTAATAGTTCATAAACCATTTTATGATTGCGGCATATCCAAAGGAGTTAAGAAAATTCATGGTATCTTCTAGAGTCCAAAACATCTTTTAGGAGATAGCACAAGCATGTAAGCATTAATATTTCCAGCAGAGTTACTCTACGAGCAATCACCATTTACGGGTGAGGCATCACAAGGACAACTTTCAGAGGCCTGCGTTACCAATATGAGTTTATCTCAATGACATGCATCTACCACTAAAATCACAGTCATTTGAGCCGGATTATAGTGCACAAGGCACTTGGCAATAACAAATTGGCATTTATTCCAACATTATTACATTTATGCATTTAATTGACTTAATCCAAAGCCATCTCGCTCAATTCCCACACTCTAAGTCCATTAAGGCAACACCTATTACTCAACTTAGCACTTTTGGAACCAATACATCCTATGCATAACACATCTACAAACTCCTAGCCATTTGCCTCATATCTCTAATCAAGTCCCAAGCTAAGCTTGAATGAAATTGCTCAGCAAAGAATAGAATTTGCCGACGTTTCTGTCCAAGGCCAACAATTTTGTCCATTGTACTTGCACATATCAAATTTTCAAATGCACAAGTTACCCCAATCGACTTAGAATCAATTGAATGGGAAATCATTTGCACATGTCACTTATACAAACACATATACCCTAACTTTTAGATACATCTTTGATAATCTGTGGGAACACACTCAAGTATGCCCTAAGAAGAACTTTGGACCCTAATCATTGAATTGTCAAATCCTTAGAGCACTACAACAAGCTACATGTCTAAATACATCTCTATTTGCTGCCCTAGATCACTCTCATATGCTACAATTGAATTCAAAGATCATTGCCAAGTGTTGGAGGCCTTATTAGGGTCTTGCCAAAAACCATTGTTTATGCAAATTCGCATACGCCCACCAAGAGGGAGAAATGCATAAGCCTGAGGCACTTTTGAAGTAGTGTTATGAACGCAACACTTAGTAGTTGGGGGATTGTTGAGGTTAGTCCAAGTATTCAAAATAACCCCTTTTATAGGTCACAACACGAGAGAGCTAGGATTTCAACAAAGAAAATGCCATTTACAGGTACAGAAGTGTGATCGACATATTCTAATCACAGATTCCAAATCTAGGGACACAAGCACACTAGGTACCATAATCATGTTGCACATCATAATACCAGAGGATGGAATAGGCCACAAGAGGACGCAACCACCGGGCAATTTTGATTATATGTCAAGTGATTTTGATTAATAGGTCAGGCGATTCTATCCAAAGAACATTTCTAGATCCCAAAAATTTGCATGCACATTAACAATACTCTACACAACCTATTCTCATAGTTTTAGATCTTTGCTACATCCCTAGACCTCGCAGAACAATGTAATCTTTCTAAACCTAACCCTAATTTCCTTTATATAACTTTTAGAAGCAAGTGTTTGATAGTATTTTATCAGCACACAATTTAGGATTACTGTATATACTATGTTTTTTGTATTGACAATTTTGAATCATTATTATACATTAAAGTAATAAATTTTTATTAGATTAAGCCTAATTTTGCTATTACATTTTGGTGAACCTGCTTTTTAATTTATACATGCAACCTGAAATTTCCATTCTTACCCCTAGGGTTTCAGATTTCTAAGTTCAATCTATACAAGGCTTTGCTCGCCAACAACAAAACCCACTTGGAGGCATAGTATTATCCGTATTGGTTGAACCCAAGAAGATGGTAACTTGGTTCCGTGTAGTCCCTTCCAACGATATAGTCAACATGTTGTTCAAATGCCCATGGATCCATGAAATGTGCGTTGTTCCATCCACATTACAGGATGCTTGAAGTATGTACACAACAACATGATAGTGACCATTCCTAGTGTCCCTTATGAGTACCCTATTCAACCTATCCCAATACCTGCTTGAACCCTACTCCATAGATAGTGTCTCATACCAAGACACAACCTTTGCAGACCACTATCATATTCGTAGACATCACATGGCACACACTGATACAACAACATTAGCATGTTGTGACTCTTATTTCTTCTCGGATGTAGGCTATGCTATCTAGTCATGCATGACACAAAACAACTAGGCAACAACCATGCAAGCGTGACCCACATGAGACACCAATGCATTCTCATATACATCAAGAGCCTACAGCTACTATGACTAATTGTGACCTGCAGCATAGATTCACACACATTACTGAGGATGATAACCGAGTATCGGATTGCACGATAGTATATCTCAGGCTCAGGCGATCATTACACTTTGGCGAGCACCATTGCTTTGACTTCTCCGCATACCATGCCACTTGACACAGGACATCTATACAATTCTCCTCTTGACACGATCACAGGTTAGCCTCCTAGGACTTTCCATACACACCTCTCAAATGCACTTGCTTGTTCATAGCTATTTGCATGCATATATCCTTCTCTTATCCAACCACCAACAGACTGTGCTCTTAGCACAATTGTCAATCATTCTACATCTTCTTCCCTAGTCCATGACTAGGTTGTTAACCAATGACACAACAGATTTCACAGTCGGATGTGATTGTTGAGGGAACAACTACTACCTAGGACCCCACCTCATCTATTTTACCATTTACGGCCTACATCCCAGGGCCACTAGTATTGATTCCAGTTAGTTGTTTTTTCCTTTTCAGTCTCCTATAACAAAAGTACAAAAAAAAATAATATGACATACAAAACCAAGACCTGCATGTGACTTGTTCAGTCATTGCATAGGCATAAGCATCGTGATCGCCTATATTTAGCACTCTACACCTTTTCTATCCTTTTACACTTGAGCTCTATAGTACAAATAAGACTGTTGCAAATGCCTTAATATATGAGCACCATACACTCTATGACTTCTTACAGCCTAATGCCCTATGGATAGGTAGCCCCACTCGGGGCATACCTACACCGGGGCATCTTACCGACTAACTTATATTGATCATATCCTTACACACTAGTCCATTGTTGTAACAACACTAGTCTTCCTATCTTGCACTATTTTATTTCTCACAATACGTGTTATATTGTGTTTTATCCGATGATCGCGCTACTTATCTCTAGATACTAATCTGACCACACTGCATGACTAATCCTATTTATCCTTTACTGTTAGTATTTGCTTACTACATACTACTATATTGTTTGACTGTCATTGACCCTGGACTCCTATTTTTACCTATTTGACATTGCTTCCTACACCGCTCATTTCTTAGATATATTCGCATTTACTTCTCTACGATTTTGTATACACTATGTTTTGTTTGCTCTGTGATCTGTTTGCTCTACAGCCTCATATGTTGCATGCTTTGTTTATTTTGCAATCTTTTATGCTTCATACATCTATTTGTTCTATGCACTTGTATGCTTCATGATTTTGTCTATTCTATGCACTTGTATGTTCTAGGATTTGTCTGCTTTGTGATTTTGTATGTTCTCTAATCTGTTTGCTCCAGCGATATTGTATGTTGTATGAAATGTTTTCTCTGCATTTGTACACTTTATGATCTGTTTGTTCTATGCACTTGAATGCTTTATGCTTTGTTTGCTCACATGCCATTGTTTTATCTGTGCATTGATCGCTCACTACTTGTATGCTTTATGCTCAATTACATACAGTGCCTATCACCCATATTGTTTTCTTTATCTCTATCTGCTGCCTTAGATCACTCTCATGTGTTACAATTAAAATCAAAGATCATTGCCAAGTGTTGGGGGCTTTATTAAGGTCTTGCCAAAAACCATTGTTTATGCACATTTGCACACATCCACCAAAAGGGAGAACTACATATGTCTAGGACTCTTTCGAGGTAGTACTATGTAGGCAATGCTCAGCAATTGTGGGGTTTTTGTAGTCAGACTGACAATTCAGACTAACCCCCTTTTACAGGTCATAAAATGAGGAGCTAGGGTTTCAACAACAAAGAAGCATTTGCAAATACAGAAGTGCAATCACCATAGTCTGATCATTGATTCTAGATCTAGGGACACAGGCACACCAGGTGTCAGAATCGAATTGCAGATCAAAACACCAAAGGACAAAATCGGCCAAAGGAGGATGAAATCGCCAAGTGTTTTGTTTGGGTTGGGCAATTTTGTCCAAAGACATTTCCAGAAACCCATAATTTGCATGCGCACTGACTATACGCTGCATAGCCTATTTTCATAGTTTCAAATCTCTGTCACGTCCTTAGACCTTCCAAAATAGTGTAATCTTTTTAACCCTAAACCTAGCTTCATTTATATAGCTTTCAAAAAACAGTGTTTGATCATATTTTATCAGCACATGATTTAGGATTGTTGTATAATTGTGTTTATTATATTTATAATTCTAAATCAGCATTATATATTTAAGTAATTAATCTTAATTAGATTAACCCTAATTTTGATATTATGTAAGTGTAACCATGTTGCCATATATTTATCATAGTATTTTAGATGTATTTCCCTGTGTATTTTGGATGTAGAGATGGAGTATAGCCATATTACCTTATGTTTATCAGAGCATTTTGGAAGTATTGCCCTGTGTATTTTGAATGTAGATGTGGAAAGTAACCCTATTTCCCTTATGTTCAACCTATCATTTTGGAAATAGGTGTCAAGCGTAACCATTGCTCTTTTGTTTAAACTGTAAGAGCATGGTCCCATGGACCTGCTCCAACTCCTATTTTCCTGTTGCAGATGGTCCCATGTTGATTTTTTCAACCAGCTACAGGAAAACCAAATCTTGACTTGGAAATCAGGAGCTCCACATTTTTTGCCCCTTAAACTTCAGAGGTGGCTGGAGAGGGGGGGCTGACAGTTTCCCCTACTGTTTAGGCTGTTTTGTTTCCATGTGGCATCAAAAATGCATTCTGGCCACTAATTTTTGGTCATTTTGGAGGGAAAATTGCAATGGGTTCCTAAAATATCTCAGCAGAAATTGTAGAGGAAAATGGTAAAAACATGGGACCTTAAATTGGCTAAAATGTTCCTGAATTTTCTCAGCAACACCTGCTGAGATATTTATGGAGCCCCGCTCCATGGGACCATACCTTAATTGTGGCGGTAATGGTCAAGTGTAACCGTATTCCCCATATGTTCTGCCTAGCATTGTGGAGGTAGTGTTCAAGCATAGCCATATTACCATATTGCCATTACGGTTATTATCCGGAAGAGGTCATTGCCGATGCAACTATGGGAGACTACGAGGTCGCGTGAAATGGTAACAATTAGGTTAGGTCGAGCATAACCATATTGCCTTTGTTCGTGCATGTTCCCCTCTGTTAAAGCGGTTGTTTTAATGCAAGCTAAACTAGAATACAATTTTCGCAAAACAGAAGCTAGGGATATTTACGGAGAACAAAAGCTATCAACAATGAGCGGAGGGGTCGACTAGTGAAATTAAAAATTAAAAATTAAAAATGAATCTCCGCGAAAACCTCTCCTGTTTTTCACAGCACGCTCAATACCTGTGTCGTATCTCTTTATTATCCTGACAAGAAAAAGGGTGTGGAAAATCAAGAAAACAAACCTGAACGGTAAGGAAAGCCCTGCTTGGGAACCAAGTAAGGGTTCTGCAGATCATGGACCGACCAAGAAGGCGCAGGCTGTTTCCGACTCAAACGCATACCATCCTGATTCCCCTGAAACCTCCCTTTTTCAAAGGATGCTGCTGTTCCTGCCAATTATCAACATCATACTCATCCTCCTTTCTCCCACCCCTTTTCCTTGACAGTCCACCAGGCAATGCCGCTGCTGCTGACGTGGCCTGTGGAAGGAGTGGTAAACCCTGTTTTGCAATGCTCCTTGAAGGCAACAGAAAATAGAACTGCAATTCCCCCATCTGTACCAGATCCTGTGAGCCCAATTTCACAGGAGGGTCTCCTGGGATGTAGTGAATGCCCCTCACGTCGCAGCCATTCTTGCCCATGACTTCTAAGGCAAATCTTTTCCTCTCAAAGTCGTAGAAAATCCTGGCATGCTGACGAGAAATGTTCATGCCGCCCCCAGGTCGGATAAATCTATGTCTACCTCCGATTTCTTGCTGTTGCGCCCAAGTATAATCGAGTAATTCTGCATGTAGTACTCGAAATCCTCCCCCTGTAATTTTGCAAACCCTGCTTCCACCTCTCCCATGATGGCTGAGAATGTTAAATTTTCTTGAACCCTAGTAAATAAAGAGTCTTAGATTGTGCTGGTTGTTGGCCGCGTATACGTGCGTGGGGCCTCTTAAGCCCTGGCAAACACGGGAAAAATGTTTGGACAGTTTGAATTCAGGTTTTTAATTTCCTGGGATTCGAACAGGTGATCTCGTACATTTTATGAAAGGATTCGAACACAAGACCATGTGTGGGATGCGACTCTGCTGTTTGAGTCCATGGCTCCGATGGCACCTCAGGGTCACGTCGGGCGCCCATGTGACCGAGGGGGAAGACGACCTGACAAAAATATCCCAAAGTATTCGACGCTGTGACTGTTGACAAACTAACCGTGGTTTTATATAAATGTCTTTCATTTTCCTTGAACATGCCTTTATACCGGCCAGTCTTTTTTCACATGGGTAAGATTGAGACGGAATACCATGATATATACTACGATGTATAGTGTTTCCCATGCGATGATATATGAGCTATATATTTTGGCAATGGCTATTCTCTCGATAAAATGTATTAGGGTCCCATAAAAAATTCATACATCCATTTGATGTCACGTGGTAAGTGCATCCATATCGAATTGGATACATGCGGGATATGAGCGCACATTCCCACCAATTGAGTTGCAGCTTCACAGATGCAACCATACGTTTTCAAACTCATTTATTGGTTAAAAATCTACCTATGATATGGCAAGTGACTTTGGGGCCCACCCATGCATGCATATGTATGTCTTTTATGGGGTCTTTTATGGGGGCATAGTGCACTCTATGGGGGTATACTTCAATAGTCTACGGAGGGTGTCTATGCTTAATGGGGGATCATTGAGGTAGCCCTGAAATACCAAAAATTCATTAGTCGAGGAAGAAACCGGTTGCATCGACCTCCCGATGAGGAACAAAAAACCAACAAGTCCGAGAGGGCAAAGGACAACCAAAAACACCTAACCATTATATCTCAAATTCCAGTAACTAAGCATTTGCAAATACTAAGAGGCATTTAGGCTAAGCTTCTCAACCTCCGCACGACACTGCATCATAACACAAATATATTTCTTTTTATGCTTAATATATTTTCGTCTAACAAAAATATTGGGATAAAGATAATTTTTAATCAAGATCTACAATAAGAGAATGAAGGTAAAAGCCATTGGTTTCTTCTCTTTTTGTTTGCTTCTTTACTCCTTTGGTTATGCTTGTGGTTTTTGTGGTCTCGTATACTATTTTGGTTTCATGGACGTTATTAAAATAATTATCTATTTATATATCTATGTTTTAAAAGATTGTGGTAGGTTTCTTTCTTGGAAAGTTTTTTCTAATAAAACCCTACAATATATTTAACAAGTCTCGTGATGGCTAAGATATATTAGTATCAAACTTTTGGAGGATGTGTTTTGTTTTGATACATTAGATTAAAAGTGTATCATCGCAGTTTCCATTTCATCAATATTTATTGAAAAGTGCACAACATTATGTCATGGAATAACATGAGTATAATTTGTAAAATGGGTGGTTAAGAAAAGTTTAAATCTCTTTTGTAGTAACTAGTTGTAATAAAAACAATGTATCTAACTATAACACTAGTGGAATAACAACGATCTAAGAGGGTCACTAGTGTTATAATTAGACACATATTTTGATTAGATACATGATTTATATACAAAGTAAATGTTGTCATTGTCAAATGATAAATTACCAAATTTAGGTGTCTAGATTTCTCTCCCACCCCTTCCCCCTTAAGTATGAAATGAAATCACATACTTAAAGGAAAAGATACATGAGTGTGTAAACACACTTTGTCTTCACTCGAGGCACTTGATTTTGCTTGAGAATTGGCATGATCTCCATAGTGAAAACATGAAACAAAAGTGCAGTCAATGTCCATAGAAAGATTTAAACTTTAATGGGATTTGAAAATATAATTAAAACACTTTAAATAAAAGTTGAAATTTAAAAGTAAACAAAGCAAGGAAGGAATACACCTATTTGTCTTATCGAAAGAAAAGCTCTTTGATGTTGTCCTTGGAAAGATGGATTGGAATTGAGCCGTTAGAGGTTTAGGGGTGATTAATCCCCGATTTGTTGATAGAGGTGTTGGAACCTAATGGATTTGGGCGCTGACTTGATCCTTTCTAGTCGCCCCATGAAACAAAAACAAGGAGTGTCAAAGTGATTTGTAGTCACCCCAAAAGCCTCCCTAAAAGAGTGAGAAGAAAGGTATCACTAGGTTTTTGGTTACCCCAATAGCTTCTTCCCACAAACTACACTTTATTATAGATGGATCTAGGCCCAAGTGTGTGAAATGGCACGAAGTTGAAAACAAATAAAGTATACGCATGCCCCCGCCGTATGAAGTCGCATGTGTATAAAATATGTAATGTTGAAATATAAGATAAGGAGGAGGCGCATGCCCCATATTGTATAACGAAAAAGAGTGTTCAAGGTGCGCAAAGACAAAAGGGAATGAAGTGTGCTCATGTCCCCCATATTTTGTACCAAATGTAGTAAATGTTATCTCAAACTATGTCAAGTGCCCCTATATCTATATCGAAACTGTAAATGTCACTATGTTTAAGAAAATGTTGAATTTGTCACTAAAAAGTGCCCAGGACAAAAGCTGTTCAATTTGGACAATAATGTATGTCAGTTATGTCCCATGTTCGAAGGTTTTTTACTGTGTAAATTTCAAATCTCTTATGTATTTGTCCATGTTCCATGCATGTTTGTATTTTATTCCATTATGTTTTGATTTCTATATTCTATCTTATGCCTAAATTGCATAAATTTCTATGTGATAACCCCATTGAATGCCCTCTCTTTCGAGGTGAGTGAAATGTGCAAATAGATCACTTAGCTCAAGAGAAGTGATGTGTTTCCATGTTAGACATAGCAAATAGTCAACGTTGGATCACCAAATGGCTTGTTAGAGGTGGTCATCATAAAGATCATGTTCTTGTAAAAGAGTGCATCATAAAAACCCATGACACCAAAAAATAACAAATAAATGATACAAGAACAAGAGTGGAAGAAATCAAGTGTATAAGTAAGCAACAACATATACAAGCAAGAACACAAGTATGGCAAAAAAACAAATACATAAGCAAAGTTACATATGATGGTCATAACAAAGACAAAGAGTTGCATACAAGATAAATAAGAGTGTCGAACACACAAACAAGCATGAGAAAAGATAATATAAGCCACAAACAAGGGACACCAAAGTGTTGCAAAGATAAACATATCAAAGGCCATAAGCCACATATGTGAAAACAAACATACAATGCAATGGTGTAAGTGAATCTGATAGAAAATAGTAGCCTAGTGACATGTAGAGTAGGAGATGCTAGAGCTACACAAAGCCCGTGTGTTAGCCACATTAGTCCAAATAAATAACATAGAGCACAATATAGAAAATGAGCATAATGAGAATGTGAAATAGCATTATGTACTGAAACAATAACACCTAATATCATAAGAGATGCCCCTAAATGTTGATTTCCCACTAGGTGGGAGGAGAGATCCAACATCTAAGTAGTGAATACTCCTATGTATATCTTACATCATGCTTAAATACCTCATGATTGCATGTGTGTATTAAAAGTATATAGAATATGTTATCTATCAAATCGTATAACAAACAACATGTACAAAGTAAATAATTAGCAAATCAAGTCATATACAAGTCTTGATTTTGTATTTTGATAATATATTAATGTGTTTGTGTTTGTTTTTTTTGTTTGTGCTTATTTGATTATTTGAATGTTTTTGTATTTTTGAGAATATGTGTGTAAAAGTAAGAACTACCTTATACATGATGTTAAGAGGGTGAGTATCTAGGTCTATAGGGGTGACATGGTTAAATCTAAAATTTTCATTATTCATAATAGGAGTAAGATGTGTAGTATCAAGTCAAGGTTGTAAGACATGCTTAGGAGCTTTGTTGTTTACACTAACAAGCCCAAGAGAATTTTGACGAGGATTGGATCCGTAAATGGAGAATGAGTAAGAGCACTAGGCATGGATGTAGAAGTGGGTGTTTTTAGCAAAAATACAAGGCAAAGGATTCTTATATGGGGTAGCCTTAGCCATAAACACTAGATTATCATGGATAAATTTAACAAATCAATGTATCATAAACGGTATAACCTTAAATTGATGAAGGCCGAGGGCTTCCTCGAAGCATGTCACATGAATCAAGGGAAACAATAACTATGAAATTCATCATAATAGTTATAGATCCCTCGATAAAAGGGAGAGTAGTGTGTCAAAAGATATTTTAGTGTCAAAGTGCATATGTTACTTAGTAAATCCTAGATATGCAAGCAATATGAATGAGCACATATTGTGTTTACAACGACTATCAATCAAGGCACTATGGACAAGACTTTGAGGAACATCATTAGCAATAATAGAAATATTCACATCGGGTTCACCAAATTTTTCTCCCTAAAATTTATAAATAAGTAGTATGTGTGTGTGTAGGATATTATGTTGTTATATGAATAAATGAATAGATTAGGTATTATACATTGATTTATAGAATTAGAAACTAGGGTTTGTAAGCACACACATTCAAAAAAAGAGAGTTGCAATTAGGGTTGGAGATATCACTTGGTTCATAAGTCAATTTGGAAGTGTTGTTAGTTGGTCTCGTGATATGTTGACTCGAGAAGGTGCTCAAAGTGTCAATGTGGCTATGTATGCTTCAAGTCGAATTGTTGAACATTACTTGTATCATATGGCATTTCTATACTTGAACAATTCCATACTAATTATTAGTGTACCTCTATTTCTTTCTAGGTTTTGACCTTCATCTACATAACCTATTAGTATATTTATCTCTTTTGTGTTGGTCACATATACGCTTGTACTTGTGAAACCCTAGCTTCGTATGACCATACTCAAATAGACATTATATAAAAAAACAACATGTTAGGTTCTTGAGTTGGGTGACCTCGGTGGTCAACCCTAACTAATTCCAAACAAGTGTTGCATTACGTTCCAAACTTTACATAGTTCTCTTAGTGCATGGTGCGTGTGTGTATACAAACTAGTTCCCTTGCCTTAAGCTCTACCCTCATGCCTCAACCTTATCATAATTGAAAACCTATATGGAAATGTAGAACACTTGAAAATTAATTATTTCCCCTTATAATGTGTTTGTTAGATGTGTTATGATGGTTCCTCAATCATTATTATATGTTGCAGTCGGTGATAGTTGGAGTATAAATGTTATCAACAAACTTGTATATATAAAAGTTTTTCACTTTGAATTTTTAATCTAATGGTATGCAATGTTGACCCAAAACATACGAAGTTAAGTGAAAAATAATAACAATGAAGACCAACTATCAAAAAAGGCACCAAAGAAAAGTGGAAATAAGTTGTTAGTTATAGATGAAACCGTTTGATGGTTTCAGTAGGGAAACTGAGTTTTGTACAAACCCCGACACCATCAAACAATAAAATGAGAGATCTATCTAGATCTATGTGACACAACAAAAGAGAGTGTGAAATACCACATCAAGAGAATAGAAAAAAATCAATCAAGCTACATGAACAAAGACCAAAACAAAGGACTTGCACCACCAAACTCTTTTTCATTTCTCAAGACTCATATATGTATAATTTGACAAAAATGTTATGTAATAATATTTTTGTGCAAAATTAGGTGTTTGCATTCCCCCATTAATCTAGTAAATGAAATTAGTTATGTTAAAAGAGAAAAGAGAGTGTAATTGATAAATATTGAAGCGTGACATTAAATGCGTGTTGAGAGAGTAACCAAAAACACGACGAACAACGCGAGTACGTGACTAACCCAAATATAAATAGGGAGGGTGTGTCGTAAGTGTTAAAGTATTTGGAGACTTGGATATTTGGAGATTCTCAAATGGTGTTTATAGAGGATTGGGGGTGATCATTCCCCAATTTGAATGAAGCATTTAGAACTAGAAGGAATTGGGTTTTCTAACACCAAAGAAGTTGTCACATGTCTATCTAATCGCCCCAAAATAATTCTAAAAGAGTGAAAGGAAGGGTGTCACAAGGATTTCTAGTCACCCCAAAAGCTTCCACTTGTAAAACCACTACACTTATGCAGATGGATCTAGGTCGCAAATGTGTAAAACCCCATGCAATTTGAAAGGGAACAATGTGTCATGTCCCCACTATACATTGTATGATTGTTAATGATAAAAGTATATTTACATTTGTTAATTTACTAATTTCCCTCTACATTTATGATAAATACAATGGTGCTTTGATTTGAATTTAGTAATTTTAGTATTTGTGCATTATTTTTCTTGAATTTGATCATTGCGTCATGAGACGACTCATTATGTTGATTTGTATGAAAGGATGGCTTTAATAACAAGACTAAATATTTACCGCATTTGGTGAAAGTGATGAATATATTAGAATCATTTGAATTGAAATCAATTTCTATTATTAATTGAAATAGAGTGATGTAGTGATTGTGGTAATGTTGATTCAACACACGAACAATATAGACATTGATTGCGACATTGTTAAAAATCAATATAGTGTATGTGGGAAAAGTGTGCGACATATAGCCGCTAATGCTATAAAATGAATTGAAATGATAGTATGGTGCGAGTATTAGGTGAAATAATGGTTCTAACATAGTGAACAACTAAATATATCAGCATGACAAGAGTATACACTCACTTTGGCAATTTACTCTTTGACATTGTTGGTTTTGATGATGCACTCTTTTCTCTAAGATAAACACATTATTTCTATCCCCACTTACTACATACCAAGATCTATAGTTTAGCTTGTTTATCCATACACACATGTTGACAGATTTTGAGATTCCAATGCATAAATTCCATAAAAAATACTAACTAACAAGATGCAAACACCATTTTTCATGTTTCTCATCGTTGGGAAAAATTGTATAGTTTGGTCAAGAGTTTATATCCAGTCTTGACCTATTTGTATGGTTTTTCACCGACATATCCTCCATCTTTGCTTTCAATTTCACATTCTTTGATGGGTCCTTTACTCCCTCTAGGTCGGCCTTTCTTTGATAATTTACCTTCGAGAACCCTATATAAGCAAGTATAAACTCTCTCATTTACACACTTGGAAATCACATAACACTACAATGATACACTCATTTCCCATTCTTACAAAAGGAACCAAAGGATCCATAAATCTCATAAAATCACATGTACACTCATTAGGGAAACAATCATTATAGGTCTGAAGCATCATACCAGGTCAAGAAGTCAAGTCATCTCACTTACAAGCACTCAAACATCCCTTCTCCAAGTATTTTAGCAAGATCCAAACTCAATTCAAGCATTGTCAAAGAAGTTACCAAACCATAGTTGCATTCATTCAAATATCACATGTTAGGTGGAGAACGACATGTAGTTTGAGGCCTCTTTGGAGTAGTGCTAACGTCGGTGGTGCACGGGGGTGCCACAACCCAATTGATGTTTTTTTACGTGGTGTCCCACCTATGGCTAGGGCTTGAGATCTTATTCAGAATGTTTAGAGGGCTTCACAACATGACTAATAGATATGTTTTGATAGTAATATACATTTATAGGAAGGTGACACTCTTAGAAAGTTTCAAAGTTATAATCTAAGTATGTCCAAGACCGTAAAGTAGGTTCAAGACCGTATGGATGGTCTGACAGAGTTATGCAGTCCTACCCTAGGTTAGTTTCTTGTTAAAGTTCCGGGAATGAAGCATTACGCGGTTTAGATCTTCTGGTTCCAATAGTCTTCATACATAGAACTTCCTAGAATCATCTATAATCAGCTAAGTGCACTCATTCCCTTATGTTTTCAAGTTTGTAGCATATT
Source organism: Taxus wallichiana var. yunnanensis (assembly GCA_018340775.1). Taxonomy (NCBI): domain Eukaryota; kingdom Viridiplantae; phylum Streptophyta; class Pinopsida; order Cupressales; family Taxaceae; genus Taxus; species Taxus wallichiana. The sequence goes on along the minus strand of CM031235.1, from coordinate 370,655,191 downwards.
GTATAGGCATTGAATGCATTGTTATGATATTGTATGATTAATGTTGGAAGTTAATTAATTAAAATAACCTAATGTATCTACCCTTACATCATTAGTGTACTTAATTCATTAATAATTAGATTACTCAATCTAAAAGCATGTAAACAATAAGGTCAAGGTATTATTGGTTAATTAAAGACACATTGAGTTGCGAGGTGTATAGTAATTTTATTTGTACTTTACATGATTGTGATTTGAGCTCCGAGATAGATACCATGTTGTGTGTTCGAGGAGCTCTTAGACTATGTTTCAACAAAGTGGCAGAGCTCATATTGTCACAAGCACATGGAAAGATTGATACTATGGCACTTTCATGTGCACTTGATCAATCTACCATCCGCAATCATAACTTGCATTTTACGGAGGTGGGTAAATAAAACAATTGAGGTGGGCGACTAACTTACTATTTATGAAGTTATGAGTACTCCACGAGTCAATCAACACTACCGTCACCTTCTATTTTGAGATAACTTGATAACCTTGAGTGTTTGAGGAGTACTAATACGACAATGCATGGCAAGAAATTGTAGGTTGGTGATCCTCTACTTCATCTTCTCTTTGGTTCCTCGGCCTCTAATATAATTTTAGCTTCCTCATCATCCTCATTACCTCTGTCAATATAGAATAACTTCTTCTTAACACATTTATGTCGGTCCATATTTTTTGTCATAGTTAAAACATAATCCTTTTTCTCTCTTTTCTTCCATTTGTTGAGGAGTCAGTCTAATTGGCCTAGCAAATGAAGGGGAAGAGATACTATGGTCTCTGGTGTTAATGAAAGGTGGCCTCCTACTACAAAGAACTTTTTCCTCTGCACGACGTGCCATGATAATAGAATCAGAAAGCTTGAGTGGATTAAACATACGTACCTCATGCTCGATGTGGTCCTTAAGACCCCAAGAAACAAGTCATTCAGATTCTCTTCTAGAATATCCTCCACCCTTAAGGATAGCTTTTGGAATTGATGCACATAATATTTGAATGATCCTGTTTGCCATAAGCTGCATGTGCTAATTGACTAAAGTATTTCTCGAAACACTTTGGAACTATAGTGTAATTATAACTCCTCGGTAAAAGCTGTCCAAGTGACACCTAGACCATTCTTCTGCCTCTGAGCACATAACCATCGATACCAAACAAATTGGTCAAGTTCAAGATATAGGGATGCCAATGTCACCTTTTGTCCTGATGGTGTTTGATGTAACTCAAAGAAGTTCTCCATTTGATTTATCGATTCAGGGATCCTTACCATCAAATTTGCGCATATCCACTTCGACATCATGTTTTATGGTTGCGAATAAGTTGGATTCGATTGGTGGAAAAGTTATCCAATATGGTTAGTTTGTCCATGATTTTGAACTGAAGGTCCTCCTTGGTTGATATGGGCCATATTTGGGCCATACTGGTTACCCTTTACATGTTGCATGATATCATCCAACCGATGATTGATTTGGGCTTTGTCTCCTTTAGAGGCCATCTCAGATTGTACATTTCGCAGCTCATACTCAAGTTGGCTCACCTTATGATCAACTGAGGTAAACCCTAGTCTTTGAGGAATTTGTATTTACCCCTTCTGACTCCATCTCTTCAATCACTACCCCATCTTTATCTGGGGTTTTACCCAGAGTAACCAGATTCTTTTTTGCTCTTGTGGAAGGCCCCGCCATGATGTCAAACCTTAGGGTTTAGGGTTTCGATACAATTTCGGCCAAACAAGAAAAAACACAGAGAAGATACTAATACTATTTTTTTGAGAGCTTTCCGAAAATGTAAAGAACTTGAAAATTTTCCACAATTTGCACCCTAGGGAGCGATTTTATGAAAAACCCTAAATTTGTAATAAATTTTGCAAAATAAATCAAAAAAGTTTGAAATTTTCAGGGAACCTTACCGAAATGTTTTACAACTTTGGTAAAAATATCTCCCACCAATTCGCTCTGGTTCACAATATGTGGTTGAAACAAAAAAATTAGGGTTTTTGCCATAATTTTGGCATGGATCGCGGACTGATACCACTTGTAATGAAATTACTTGTATAATTCAGATTAAGAGCAACAATAGAACACCAAATAACATAATATTTCAGAATAATGATCTCAATATGCAATTAGAATAGCTTCACCACTTCGAGGGGGCCTCCAAACCATATAATAAGACTCAAATGCTCAAATGATAATGAAATACTACCTATAATCCCCTATATATACTATCCATATATCTTTATGGCCATCATTAAGGTGACACTGCATGAGAAAGTATAAATGATATAATAAAATGATATGGTAAGCCACAAGTCGGTACTCATATCCTAATACAAGCAATAGGTTAAGGGCATAGCACAAGATATAGTTAACGATTTTGGAATGGGTCTAGTTAGTTGCTCTAAGACCAGTTTACTTATGTGTATATTTATTATTGACCTTTATTTTACCTTTAGTTTCTTGTAAATTTTACCTCTTGGAAGGGGACTAGCTAGTTGCTCTAAGGTTAGTTGTTTACCTTTAGTTTTTGTAATTTTTTTACATATTTGACTTTATTTCCTCTTCCATCGATTTATTGTTCTATTTATATTTGTTTTTGTTTGGTAGGACACTTGCATACACCGAATTGATTTCTAGTTTGCATCATGTGTTGAGTGTAATTTTGTTCAAGGCTTGAGGGTCCTAATAATAATGAATGAATAACATAGAGTAAATTACTAGCGATTCACAACATGACAACTGAGAGAAAGTGAGCACGGCTCCCAAAGACCAAGATCATATGATCTGATCACACACACACACACGACCTCAAAACACATAAACCACCGCCTCAAAACACATTTAGAGATAATGTGGGCTTAGAATACATGCTACCAAAGGTGGAGATGCATAAATTTGAATGGAAGGATCTAGTAACTTGGATAAATTAAATGGATATTTTCTTTTATCTAGACCAACCCCTTGTGCACAAAAGGTGTTTGTAGCATCTTTGTATCTGGAATCGAATAATTCATTTGGTATAAATGGTTGTGTGTAAAAAAAAGAAAGGCTTAGCTATCATATGTTCAATATTCACGAATGAGATTTAGATGCACTACAACAATAGTGTAATGGAGAACTACTTCATTTAGTTAGTAAAATTGAGGAAAATAAGATCTATCAAAGATTATATATTGAGCATAGAAAGTGGTTAAGTATGAACTACACAAGGAAGAAGGATGAAGATTACACGCGAGGTGCGCAGGCAAGGCCATTGAAGATATGTGCAAATATGAAAGATACACATGGAGGTGCGCGCTAAAGGAAGAAGGGAAATAATATCACGAGGCAAGTACACAAAAGTGCACGTGGAAGCACGAGGAAGGAACACATGAAGGTTTGCGTGTAGGAACAACAAGACTAGTAGATAGCTAGAATTATAGAGACCGGATAAAAATAGGAAAAATAACGGGGTTGGCGTGGTCAACATGGGAGAGCTATAATTGGATAAAATCATGGATAAAGCAACACCATAACAATATAAAGCACATGTAGGACATGGAATAAAGATAGACTATGCATGGAAAAATACAACTGAATATAACATGGCATAGGAAACAATCAAGCTATTAATAATATAGAACTGAAATGGAACTACCGGATGAAGGTTAAAATGCGGACTAGAGATGCATGCAAGCTACTTGTATATGATGGACTAATAATAGATTAAAGCATGTAAGTAGTGAAGTACAAGGTTCCCACCTTATACATAGCTGCGAGTGTTTATGTAATTGAGAGTACCTTGAAGAGATAAGTGTGAGAGAGCTTTTTGTATGTGTGTTATGCTTTGAGTATGAGTCTCGTAATATTTTATGAGATCATGTTATGTGTTTGTAATGGAAAATATGATATGGATTACCAATGTTAGGAGAGATGAGCATGGTATTATTGACATTCAGATATTGTTATTGATTGTATATGTTGATGAATGAATGATAAGGCTCCTTATTATTATCTTGTCTCTATTATGGTCTTTTGTTACATTATATCTTCTATCTTATGTTGCCTAATGTTAAGTGTTGAATATACATCTTAAATAATTAGAACAAGGAGGTACTTGGTAGGTTGTACATGCTTTGAGTGAGCACTTGGACATTAGTACGAGTGATGTTCAGCGATGCCGACTAAGTGGTGTTGGATATTAAATTTTAGACTACACTTTGTGTTAAAAATTCTAGAATTTATCATTGCGAGTGTATGATATCATGGATGAGAACCCTAATTTTGTTTGGAGGGCTCAAAGAAAGCATCCAACATGATGTGCATATGTTTGACAAAGTTTGATATCAAATTCCATGGTATTTTCTTTGTAGGAAAAAATAATGAGACTTGTCAAACAAAGAACATTCACTTTAAGAAAGAGCGCAATACATAACCACCATCAATCCTCCAACCTATCGATGAATTCTTAATAAATTGAAGAAAAAATGTGAAAACAGATATGTTTCAACCATGAAAAAATTTATAACAAGGATCATAAATGTTTTGAGAAGAAGTTGTTCGACATTGAAGGTATCAATAAAGATAATAAGATGAAGAAATAGTGGTTATAATGAAGGAAGATCTTGAAGGAGGATTAGAAGATTCCTAAAGTGACCATGTATTTTCATGCATTATCAAGAATTAGCTCTCCTAAAATCCTCAAAGTGGTGGGTTTCCTAAAGGAAAAAGAGTAACAATGTTGTTTGATCCTAATATGGAGAACTTCATCAAAAACACGTTGGTGGTACGGTTTAACTACCATGTTTACTTAGCTCCAAAATTTCAGGTCATGATTGTTGATGGGGGTACAATCAGTTGTTGAGGAAAATGCAATAGTGTCAAAATAATCGGGGTGAGTACAAATTAGACTCTCCTATGTTTTCCATTCCTATTGGAGGTGCAGACATCATTATGGGAGTATAATGGCTCACAACACTTTGGGAACAATTGCAATTAATTTCTAGGAATTTTTCATATGATTTCATTAAGAAGGGAAGCAATTTGAACTTCATGGCATATGTACAAAATCTCCACAACTGGTTATTTCTCACTAGATGCAAAAGTTGATCGGGAAGGGCACAAATCGGTTTGTGGCACAAATGTTTTCCATCAAAGCATATCCAACCAAGGAATCTACACCCCTAAATTTACAATTTATTCTTGATAACCACTCAATGGTTCTTGGTGAGATGCTAAAAGGTCTTCTACCAAGGAGAGTGCATGATAAATACATTTTAGTTCTATTTTCATTTTTTTCCCATGTATTAAGTGACATGATGTATTGTTGTGTTGTTAACAATTCTTTCTTAGGTTACATTTGGTTTGGACCTAGAGGTTTAGCTACAATTACATAATTACAAACACCCTTGGGTTGTTTTAACACTAATATCCTTTATTTTTTGAAATCATATCATGATTATGAATTCCATAGCCAATATTTTACCCTTATTCACATTCTTTCAAATTTCAATTTGAGTTTTATAAAACTTCCGTTTAAGGACACCTTGTTAACATTTTCCTTTGATTTCGAACTCATATCATGATTATCAATTCCACAACCATCTTTTTACCCCGATTCACATTCTTTCAAATTTCAATTTGAGTTGTTATAACAACTTCAAGTTAAGGGCACTTTGTTAACATTTTATTGTGTTTTATATACTCATGTAAAAAAATGAATGTTACGTGGGAAATATTTCATTATTATTTCTTTTTTCGGTTCAACCACATTGGAATATGTAATGTGTTCATGTTTGGGTACCCCAAAATTTTAGCATGTAGTTTATATCTTACATGTTCACTCTCATCAATGATGTCCATTTTATTCTTGGGTAGCCAAAATCTATAGTTGATCTTATATGAAGTAAAACCTTTTTTGGTATCAATTTTGAGGAAATGACTTAAGGTTTTCCTATATGTGACATATTTCATAAAATATGAATAATATCTATTTTTTAAATTTTTGTGTGTTGTTATGATTGTGTTAATATTTGTCACCTCATACAAAGCTCCTATATCAAGAAAATGCCAACATAAACATGGTGTTGTTTGGGTACTTAAATGTGTAAGTAATAATGGTGTCCCCAAGATTTCACCTTGAAATTTGGGACTACCCCTTTTAAATTTTTCATTCTTTTTAAGTGACGGGTCATGTTTTTGTGTTTTGTTTTGCCTGTTGTTGTTTGCATTGCTCAAAGGTATCTCCTAGGAAGTCATAAAGCCACGTTCGTCAAATACCCATATGCAAAATCTCACTCAATTCCCTTCCCAGACTTAGTTTGGTTATATAAAAGTGTTTTATTTATTTTTATATTAAATAAATAAAGTTCTTTTAAAAATAGATTGAGCTAAAATTGGAGAATTTAGGTTATATAAAGCACTTCACCCCATCATTATTACCACACCAATATTACTTTCACCTCAAAGTGGAGCATTCACCCAAGGGAAGAGTTTTTACAGACTAGCTAATTGGAGAATTATTTTCGAGCAATTGTCGCAACTTCTTTTAGGTATTTTGTTTTTATTTATTTCTTTTGTGTTTTGGTTTTGGTTTTCTCCGTGTTCCATCTGGCAATTCCCCGTGGCCTTTTCTTTCTTCCTATCGGATCTAGTCCAATTGCATAGGGTTTTGAAAAGCCATTCTTTGCCTAAAGGGAAAATTAATTGATAAATGTTGGTTTTCAAGCTATTATTTTCAACACAGCCCTGAGGAAAGAATGCAGTGTTTTGCAAAGGAAATTCTTGTAGATGTTTGTGGTCTTGTCTGCCAAATTGAAAAGAATCCAATTTCTTCAAAATCCATGCAACTTCCCTCTCTAAGCTTCCACACAATTACCTAGACCAAGTCGTGGTTTTTGGAAGCAAAATTCACTTAACCAAGTCGTGGTTTTTGGCTGCCTTCCTCCTTCCATTTCCACGCAAGTATTTTAAGTCAAATCGTGGATTTCCAAGCTTCCTTCCATCCTCAAATTCCACGTTGCCTTCCTCCTTCCATTTCCACACAAGTCATTAAAGCAAGTTATGGTTTTTAGAATACTCTTCCTCTTTTGCAAGTTGCCCTTCCACTCCAAAATTCACACAAATTTAAGGCAAGGTGTTTAAGTTAAAATCGTGAATTTGCAAACTGCCTTCCATCCTCAAAATCCACGCTGCCTTCCTCCTTCAATTTTAACGCAACTTTTTAAAGGTGAGTTCACTTAAGTTGTCGTGAATTATCATTGTCTTGTCTTCCAATTAAAAGCAGCTGCCCTTCCTCTTCAATTTTCACGCAAGTCTCTTAAGTGAAAATCAACGCAACCTTGTGTGAATAAAAGAAAAATCACTTAGGGAAAATCGTGATTCTCCCATGATTTTTCTTCTCTTTGCAAGCTTGCCCTTCCTCTCTAATTTCCACGCAACCCTTTTGCTATGAGTGGAAATTCACTTAAGTTTTGTTGGGAAACTTTAAATGCTTGTCTTCTTTGTTTTCCACGCTGCTGCCCTCTCTAATTTTCCACATAGCCTATTTTGCACAAAAGCAAAGTCACTTAAGTGTGATTCATGGAAATTGGTCGCCTTATTCATTCAAATTCCCTTGCAAGTTTTAGAGGGCAAAAAATACAAGCTAAATCATGAATTTTGATGAGCTTGCCTTTTTTGTTGCCCTCAAAATCCCCCTCATTTTTGAGTCAAATTCAAAAAATTTGAGCTCACGCCTTTCTGAAGTGTTAAAACAAAGTTGAAAGTCTCAAAAGATAGAGAAATTCATGCTTTGAAGTTGTTTAAACTCTCAAGTCTCGCACGTTTTGGTAAATTTTTCGTTTTCTTGTTTGGAAACGTGAAAATTTTATTGTTTTCCTCATTTCAATGAAATTTTCAATCTTTCTATGGCCATGGATCATGGAACCTTGTATTTTTTCAATTCATTGGTTTGCGAAAGAAATTTGAAAAGCTTGGAGCGAAATGGTGGAGTTTTCTTCTTTCTGCATTTTTCCATTAATTTCGTGAATGATGGGCATTTTCTCTCCCATCAAATTTTGGCCCCATTATCCATGGGTATGTGGAATTATCTAATTGGAGGCGGACCAACGGAGCAATTTGTGTTTTTGAGCCTTTTTGTAAAAAGGGCTAAAAGTCATAAAGTGACCTCGGCTCAATCATGCTATGAGGAAAAAGTCAAATGTTGAGCTCGCATTGAAAGTCAAAGCGGGGAAGCGGGTCGGAGGAGAACTTTGAGGTTTTGAGCCTTTTTCATTAAAGGGGCTTAAAGTTAAAAAGTGACCCGCATCCACCCACGCCTAGTAAAAAGTCAAATATTAAGCCCGCATCAAAAGGTCAAAGCGGGGAGGCGGGTCGATGGAGCAATTTGTGTTTTTGAGCCCACATTGAAAAAAGGTAAAATTATAAAAGTGACCCACAATTCTGTCTCCACTCAAGTAAGGCCACATGTCAAAACCATATCAAAAGCGAGAGAGCGGGCCAAAATGTTCCAAAACGCCATTTCTCAAAAGTCACAAAATGTAAAAGGCATCCTCCACGCCCACTCCAGTAAATTTCTCCCATGTGGACGACTCTGGTTTAAAGTTTCAAAGGCAAGATGAATGGTTCAAATTTAAAGTTACAAAACAAGTGTAACAGATGCATTATGGAAAGTTTGGTTTTCTTGCCATTGGCGTTTCTTCACGAATCAAGAATTTGAATGGATGCGAAGGATTGAAAAGATTTAAACCGGTTCGCTAACAAAGAAGAAGTCATGCTTGTTTCTTGAAAGATATTTAATGGCTTCTTCATGCCTTGTAAGGGGTTGGTGATTGATCTTGTAGACTCGAGAGTGCATTGTACCTAGAGAAAGCAAAGGAAATAGCCATTTTTCTTCTAATTTCCTCCATTCTCGAATTTCTTCCATTACCACATTATGTACAACTTCTGTTTAAGCATCAATACAAGAAGAAGGAGTTTGTAGCCTCTTTGATGAGGAGATTTTAGAAACTTTGAGTTCGCAATCTTATCTCGTCTTGTTGCCATTTGCAAGGGTTGTTTTCTTCTCATAAATGCATGTGTTAAAGTTTCTAACTAATGTGTGCAGGAATCTAATTTCCTACCTGCAACATTAGTTTCCCTATCTCATTTCTCACTCCTTTCCCACTTTGGACAAAGTCTTCCCTAGCAAGAGAGATTGCTAGCTTTAAAGCAGGTTAGTGGAGTGCCCCCTGTTGATCCTCGGTCGAAAGGCCACCACAAAATCTATGTTTTCTCGTGCATGCATATATACAATTACACCGGTTAAGTAGAGGGCGTAGATTCCCGGAGCGTTACAATGAATTCACAAATTTTTTCCACCTAGAAAATTCCCTCGCCAACACCTTCCTTTTGCAAAATATTCACCTATCTTGAAATCCCCATAATCATTAAAAAGCAAAGGAAACCATTTAAAGGAATTGTGTGGGTATTTGTGACCTTGTCTGCCAATTTACGAGCACTTTGTATTCCAATTTCAATGCAGCTATTCTTTGCCCAAACGCAACCCATGTAAATGCATGCAATCTCCTAGTTGAGCCCACTTCTCTTTGCTTGCATCTAGAGTAATTCCCAGAATTTACGACTGGCCATATATATAAATAAGGAGGTGATGAGTTGCATATTTGTCTGAATTGTTTATAGGAGTATTTCACTTGTGCACATACTTGTGAAAATTAAGTTGAGGTCAATGTCAAATACATTGAATATATCTTCAAAATTAGGGGAAGCAATTGCAACTTCTGCACAAATAGATCCAACTCTCACAATTGCAAAAGCTTCTAGTAAAAGTGGAAAAGGGAGATCATAGACAAAAGTTGGTTCAGACAGAATGAAGGGTGATGACAAAGGTAATCCAATAGAATCATGCATAGTGTCCAGGCTTGCTTTGGGCGAGTGATCTGAACATGGGGCACATGTCTATTAGCGAATTAATTGACAAATCAAGGGCAAGAATGAAGTGTTGCAGCTGGAATGACTTCTTTCTTCTCCTTCTTATTTTCTCGAGACAAAAAATTGTAAAACTAAAGTAATTGGTTAAAAGCCATTACTTCAAGTTGTTTGAAAAGGTCCTTTAATTAAGAATAGGTGGCAGACATGCAAGACATTGATTTAGTCTTCAGTTGTAAATCATGCATGTCATGCAAAGAGGAATTCTAGGAGAAAGATTGCCAATTGTTCCCTTTTCATAGTTCTTTGCATGCAGGAAATCATTGAAAGTTTCTATTTGTATTTTCCCTCTATGCACTATAAATAGAGGAAGAGCCTATGGGTTAATAATCATAATTTGTTCATCAAAACTTGTTTAGCAAAGGCTTTTGTAACTAGAGCATTCTTGAGTTTTCAAACTTTGTGTTGGATCCCTTGATGTGATTTCTGTGAAAGTTGGGGATTGAATAAAAGGTGGATTTCTAGAGAACTTTGTGTCTACGGTGCTTTGTTGATTACTTCTATTCAAAGGTTTTGATAAACTTTGTGTTATCTTAGATCTAGGTTAGAAGTTATTTCTTTCCCTTATTGTTGAATGTTGTGATTTCTCTATTTATTTAATTTGTGTGGATGAGACCAACTTTGTTAACTATTGGTTGATTAACACATCTTCCTTTCTTCTTTCCCTACTTCTATTTTTACCCCTTCTGCAAATATCCCATCACAGCTGCTTACTTGTTGCCAAATTACCCAGCTGTGGTTCACGAGCTGAGGGAATTAAAGTAAAACCCTGAAAGTAGTTATTAGGATTCACCCTTGCAAAATAGATAAACATCTTACGGGAGCCTCACCATTAAATGAGGGAGATTTATCTCATGACTGCCTAGGTTTTATGTTGTGCATAAAATCTAGCCAACAAATAAAACAATAGTGATATTTTTATCAATTGCTTGATCTAAGGAGGGCATGACGTTAAAAAAATAAGAATAAAGAAAATTTAGATTAGTTATTAGTTGTGAAGGATAAACATGCTTAGTGGTGTCCCTGATTTCATCCTGAAATATGTGACTACCCTATCCGAAAAAATTTCATACTTTTAAAATAATGGGTCATTTTGTGTTTTTATTGCCTGAAAGTTCTTGTATTGCGTCAAGATATTCCCAAAGAGCCATATTAGCCATTTTCGCCAAATACCCAGATGCCCAAAATTGTTATATTCTGTCATCGGGATTTGTCTGCGGGAAATTTGTATTTAATTATTTTGAGCCCGTTTGAGGCAATTTGCACTCCGATTTAACCTGTTGTGATCAAACATATCATTATTCCTATATACCAGAAGGGTTTTAACTAGGAATAAGTTTTGGGCTTTATTTGTGACTTTTGACAATTTTTCGTGTTTTTGTGTTTTCCCGTTTCGTTTTCTGTGAAATTTCTCTAGATCATTCCTTTGTTGGGTTAGCCTGATTCTTGGCCTAGAGTATTCAGAGATCACATACGCACATTGTGCCAGAAGGAAGTCGCCATCGAGAGTGCAGTTCCTTTGGGAAAAGGCGAAGTCGTGCACTAAAAAGCCCCTACGGGGTTGGGCACATTTTTGGAAAACAAAGGATTTAAGTGGATCATGGGAAAAATAGAAGCAAGCAGTAGGTGAGATTTTGTGCACCTTGCCTTGCAGGTACTTTTTCCCATCTTTGAAATAAAATAAAAGTGACTTAAGTGAAATTATGAGATTTTATTGCTGCCATGCAGGTAAATAATCCCATTATCAAAGTCAAATCACTTAAGTGGATCATGGGATTTTGGGGCTGCCTTATAGGGTAAAAATTTCCATTGCCACGTGTTTGTAAAAATAGAATTCTATTATGCTAAAAAGTGCGCCCCCTTTGGAGAGAGAAGGGCAACCTTTAATGTGATTAAATTAATTAATTCTTCTTCTATTTATGGCACCTAAACATGGAGAAAAGTCAACAAAGCAAGGGAGAATAAAAAGGATGGAAATGGATGGTCTAAATTGATTAAATTTAATTTATTAAAAGGCTGCCCTCTTCATGCTAAAAAGTGTGCCCCATTTGGGTGATATTTAATGCTTTTGAAGTATTAAATGATTAAATTAATTTCTATTTTCAGTGGCTAAGGTCAAGGCACACTGTGAAGCTTCAGTTGAGTGAAGAGTGGATGTTTAAATTGGATTAATTTAATTAATTGGATGGTTGTCCTTAAACATGCTATTTTAACACATCAGTTAAAGAGAAGAACATGATTTTTAATTAATTAATTGCCAAGAATAGAAGGGGCAATTATTAATTAAATAATTATGAGGGCTATATAAGCATGGGCTGCCATAAGGATGAATTAATTAATTCACAGGTGAAGAAGTGCAGCCCAGAGGAAAAGTGTGCCCCATTTGGAGAAGGATTTTGCTTAGAGGAAGGTGGATTTGATGCTAAAAGCTTCTAGTTTTGGCGCATGCTTTGAAGAAGGCTGATTTGTGTCTACATAATTGTTTGTAGAAGTGATACAGGTGCTTAGGTGATGTTGGTAAAATTCATGCTTGCTTTGCATGCAAATAACATCAAATTTTGGGGTGACTTGAATTATGTAGATTTTTGTGATTAAAATTCACTGTGCATGCTCCGGTTGCCATCTTTGTCTGAATTAATTACAGGAGTTAGATACATGTGCTTTTATAAAGAAAAGGAACTTATATCAATGTCCAATACATTGAATATTTCCTCCGAATCTGAAGGATTATCCAGATCTGCACTAGTTTTGAAGAATTCCAGTCAAATAAGAAGAAAAAGAATTGTTCAGACAAAGATAGACAAAGCTATGGTGAAGAAAGATGAAAAAGAAAGCACAACGGAGTCATGCATCGCTTCTAAATTTGCAGATATTGGAGACACAAATCTAGGTCCAAAACCTCTTGCTGAATTGATAGACAGATCCAGAGCAGGAAAGACTTCCCTCATGCGTGCAGTTAAAAGCAGTGGAATTATTCGAGCTGCAGCATTTCCATTCACAGCCTAGTTGCCAAAATTCATCATGGAAAGATCCAGATCTCATAATTACAAAGGCTTCCGGCAGAAAATTCACCCTCTTGCTTCTAATGCAGTCCGTGTAAAAGTCAGTGCATGGAGAATTCCTTCCAAGATCTTGTGCAAATGCTCCCATCTTCCGTTGAAGCCTTCATTAAATTTTCATTCATCGATAAGAGTGCTTTCCAAGAATTTTTAATTACTCATATGCAATTAAAAATAAGGATGATGAGTTATCTATGGCAAACATTGCATTGATGCATGTATCTTTGGAGAAGAATTGCAAAAACTTCAAGGATAAAGAGAAGACACGGCGAAGGCAAGATCCGGCTTATCGCTTCCGAGATCCGGTCATTTCGATTCCGACTTGTTTCCAAATCCAACTACTCCTAGATCTAGTTTGGTGAGAATCAAAGGCAAAAGAATCAATCGTAAATCTGAACATGAAAAAGACAAGACTGACTTTCCTCTTCCTTCTTCTTTCCTCCGATAAAGTAATTGAGCGATCAATTAAATTATACAACTTAAGTGATTGGTTTAAAATCCATTACTTGAAGAAGTCAACTCTGGAGATAGGTGGCGAGACATGTAAAATAGAAGGTTCTATTTTCAGGACCTGCAAATCATACATGTCATGCAAAGAGGAATTCCAGGATGGAGATTTCCAGTTGTTTCTTTCCTCCAACTTCCACATGTGCCAGCTCAACTAAAAGCTTTCAACTTGTAATTGCCCCTCTACATTCTATAAGTAGAGGAAGAACCTTCGGGTTAATGAGGAGAATTTGTAAGCATCATCCTTGTGTTCCAGACTTTGTGTTGAAACTCTTGAGAGCCACTTGAAGCAAAGGAATATATAGGAGTAGATTTCCGGAGAACTTTGTGTCACGGTGTATTTTGTTTCTAGCTTTCTATCTTAGATCTTTGAATAAACTTTGTGTTATTTTAGATCTAGATCTAGATCTGCCTTTGCTTATAATTATGTATTGATATCTATTGGTTTCTTCTATGTGCATGCAATCAACTCTGCTATCTATTGATTGGGATGCACATCTTCCCCATTTCTTCTTTGTGTTTATATAATTCCCTTCTTCTATAAATATTTTCTTAAACAATGACTACTTACTTGCAGTGCGTAAGCTGTACATTGATTATGGTTCATGAAAATCTAGCCAACACTAGCATACTTTAATTGACAAATCGACACGGGAGCCTCACTGGTAAATGAGGGAGATTTATCTCATGACTCGCTAGGTTTTGTGCTTATGCATAAAATCTAGCCAACACTCGATTTTAGAAGATGGGAGTTTATTGATATAATGAGTCATGTATCTAAATGGTTGACATAAATCGTTTAAGTATATATCCTTTTAGAATATCATTATTATGTTATAACATACATAGATTTAACTAAATTCTAAGGTAGATACTCTCCAAAATCATTTAATTTAATCCTATGTGAAATTGCTTGTAGCCCTAGTAGAGATAATAGAATAAATGATTTATGGGGTAAATCAAAGAACATTATCAAATGTCCAGGACCACTAGGGTAAATTAATTCACTAGCATCCAAATTGTGTTAGAATTTCATACGTAGAATGAAGGTTTCAAATATAATTTTTGGTCGATTCATTATCAAATTTTGGTAGTAGTCAACTTTTAATTACGAATTTGAAGGCGTCCCCTATGGGAAAGGCCCTTCCAGGACATTTATGCGACTATGTCAAATTTGACGGCCGCCGTTAGACGCTTTTTTTTCGAGCTATTACCATTGAATCTCTCCATTCTCCATTCTTTTTATGTTTCTATTTCTCCATGATCTTGGTTTGGATGATCTTGTTTTGACACGGAAGCAATTTGATCTAGCCTATGAGACCTTCACTGTGCTCGCCCTCATCCCCCAAATTGCATTCGGGTGCGGCCACGACAGTAAAGGAAGTGGTTTTAGTCAAGTAAGCTTTAGTTTGAGTCGGTGAGACGCGAGCCTTATCCTTCATTTCCCAGTTGGGGTTGAGGGTGAATAATAAATTCTCATATTGCCTCTTTTCCATTTAAGACCAACCTTCCAAAATAAGCCCTCTACTTTTTGGCAATGCCATTGATTTAATGAGCACCGGTGCAACGATCGAATCCACCCCGCTTGTGCAGAGTGAAGCTCAACCTTCTTTCTATTATCTTTAGCTGGAAGGAGTCTCTATTGATGGATCTCTCCTCAATATTTCCGCTGCCACTTTCGATCTTCAGTCAGATGGAAGTGGACTTATAATTGACTCAGGAACCACCATTACGTATTTTCACAGATTTGCTATTCTGTGGAGATTGATGAATTCAAGCCTAAAGCTGAACCCAATAATTCTCATTCAAACCCAAGGAAATTAAAAAGTTTGGACAATTTTATTCTAAAGGGATGTCATTTAGGGGTAAATTTAAGTATAAAAGGATGCCTTTTGGCACCAATTATAATTCATATTCTTTCGGACACGGATTCCCAAGAGCTTGATTTTGGTGCTTTATGACATTCATATGTATTTAGCCATGGATATTGTTTTGGTATGTCTTTCACTATTAGCAAATTCTTTAATTGGGGTTCAATTAAAACCCCAATCCAACAAACCTTATCTTGTAAGCTCATTAAAGGATTTTTGGGGTATTAGATGGAATCTCATTGTAACAAACATCCTTAGGCCTTCTGTCTTTGGCCCTGTGTTGAGTTCGTGGCATTCTTCACAATGTGCATGTATTAATTGTAAGAACCTTATTGGAAAGTGGTCCACATAAAGTATATGAGTTGCAGACTAGGATAATGTTAAGCCTTTGTTTAGGCTATATGAACCTTGTCAGTTTTCAAACAAATTCATCCTCTTTTCAGTCATTATTCATGGCTTGTGTCTATCACAATTCATATTTTCTAAGGACTTTACAAAATTGATTCCTTGAGAAGTCCAATGAGTGTCATTACAAAACAAGATCATGGAGAAATAGAAACATAATATGAGATGCAGTTATGACTGCAATTATTGCTTAGTATGCAAAATAGGCTTGTTGAAAAACCGTTAGAGATTTATTTATTAGCACATGAAATTGGCAGATATCAAATCAGATCATCAACCTTTGCTGGCATCCACTTAACTTGTGCCAAAATGTGAGCTTTGGAACAGGGGTGGAGGGTTACTTTACACGGGAAAATTTTAAATGAAGAAAAAACATCATAATATGAGATGAAGTTATTGAGGCAACAAAACAATACTTTGATAAGTTCATGTCTGCCTGGAACCCCTATCCATCTTACTGACCTCTTGGATTTTGTTTGCAGGTCACTCCTAAACGACCCTTGTTTGCTAGATACAACACAAATTCTATCCTCCTCCCCATGCGGACCTTGAAGAATTGCTTAATCATGTTCAACGCCACACAAAATGTTCAGAGTAGACATGCTTGTGTAGAAAGCAATCTGATTGGTGGCCATACCATACTTTCTTTCTATATTGACCGATCCGATTAGATTGGCAGCCATTGACATACTTATTGGTGATCAGATTGGCATACTGTAGACTAGGGGTTGATTCTCATCTCATCCATGTCTTACTATCTAGCTATCCATATAGATCTATATTCTATATGCCATATATATTGAAAGTGATGGGAAAATTAAATACCTTCCTTCGAGAAACAATGATAGACTGAACATCCATAATAAAACTATGATATCCATATGGAGAGGAAATGTCGATTTCCAACCGGTACTTTCCCACCATGCAGTTCTTAAGTATATTTCAAAATATGTCTCAAACACAGAGCAACATTCAAGAACCTATCACCAAATGCTATCTAGATTTTTAAGAGATGTTGGCGTGATTCTCTAGCACACATTTGCAACTGTAAAATGCTCATAGAAAGCATTGTTGAACATGACATAAGCGTACAAGAAACATGCCACATGCTGCAAAAAATTCCACTTGTTATGTGTAGCCGTTCATTTATATCATTAAATGTTGGCAAAAAAATCTTGAGACGTGTTGTTTAAAGTGATATCGATGTACAAGAAACAATTGCTTTCTTGGATGCATATAGATTTCACCCTACAACCATGGAACAGTCTATCATTTATTCGGAGTTGCTCGAGATTGGAGCTACAACAAGCTGTAGAAAAGGTGATAAATGGAAACCGCGATCGACTCAAACAATTTTGAGATCCATAGAAGATTTGTGGATGTCCCATTTAAGGATTCAATGTCCTATAACCTTTTCTGTTGGTCAGAACTCCTTTTATACAAGCCCTTCAGAAATATTGCCTCTGAATTTAGATCAACCCAACATGACATCAACGACACTTGGGACATGTACTAACACACTCTACAAATCACGGTATTCTTTATGCTTTACTACAGGACACAAGACATGTTACAAATTTTAGTTCGAATCTAAGGTCAAATGCAATATTCAACACGAACCATTACAAGAATGACAGGTCTTTGCACAACTTCATCTGGGAAATAACACGAGGTCTTGATAGTCTTGAAATGTTGGGGAAACGATATTTTGACATACACAATAATTGGAACATACATGATGTTCCACATGATTTATAGATAATTGGTTCATCATTCATCGAAAGAGAAAAGGAAGACACAATTAACACTAACATGCAAGCCACACCACCATCTTCCACACTTCCTTTGTCTTTAGAAAAAAACTAGCTCTTAATACCATACTACACCATTCAACAAACAAAACCCTTCTACCTCCACTAAGATTGAGAATTCAAGGAACAGCTGGCATAGGAAAATCATTTCTGATAAATAAAATCTGAAATTCATTCACATCAACATCAACCACATCTCCCTCACCTCTCCTTTTGCTCACCCCACCGGTGTTTCAACATTCAACATCTCCACACCCACAATCCATGCACGACCTCTCGTATCCCAATCAAAGAACTAAAACCCCTTGAAGGCCATGCATTATCATCTTTTCAAGAGTCACTGAAACATATAGAATATGTTCTTATTGATGAAATGAGTTTCATCGGCCCAAAGTTGCTAAGAAAAATTGACAACAAGCTACGTGAAGCTTTCCCACACTCAAAAACATCTGAATTTGGGAACAGATCAGTCATCCTCCTCGGTGACCTTGGCTAATTACCACCAGTTTTGGACAGTCCTCTTTATACAAGTAAATCCTATGGAACTAGCCTTTGAAAGGGATTTCATTCTTCCATTACATTGCAAACAATATTCCAGCAATAAGGAATAACCAATGCACAAGTTTGATTCCATAATTTACTGTTCCACATGTGAGATTCAACTCCTCTTATTGAGAACTCGGGAAATCCTAATGTATCAAATGCTGAGACACACACCTAACTCAACAAGAGCTCAACATTTTTAAGGACGTACCACATTTTTTTGCAAAAAATGATCTCATGGACTCCCAAAACCTTCATATGTTGAAGGAATTGAACTTTCGATCACCCGATCCATTACGAGAAAGTAACAGTGGGAAATCTGGACCAAGAGATCCTAATGATGATTAGTTGGAATACAAAGTTTTGTTGTGCAAACAACAAAAAATCATGCTTATTGCAAATTTATGGGTTGGACGAAGCCTAGTAAATGGTGCTACATGAACAATCACCGATATTGTCTACTGACGCATCAATCCCACCACCATCATTACCTTTATTTTTGTTGTCATATTCGATAGATACAACAACCCATGTTGGGATCCTCTAACCCATTACATATTCCTTTACCCCCTATTTCGAGAGGTAATCAAAGACAATTATCGATTAAAATGGTTTAGGGATTAACTATCCACAAGTCCTGTGGAATTACTTGTGCATAGAAAAACTATTGACATTGGAACCACTAAAGGTAGGGTCCGACATTCTGACTTTCTCTAGAGTTCCCTCACTTACAAATACATGCATTTCACCTCCTTATCATTCAAAAGGTACTAAAAAATGGTGCACATACCAACACTTAGAGCAAGAAGAAAGGAGGATTCAAGACTACTATCCCTCAACCCTTCATAAATAATACCACCTACTTTGACAAAGACCTCCGCTTCTACTTTACTCAACACTTCTTGTTTCTGGCGACATTGTCGTTGAGGGTATCAAATGTGTTCATGTTTACCAAAAATAAAATTTCCCACAAAAGGCTACCATTCATGATATAAATTCTACAAATGTACGAAGGTCTTCATGTATACATGTTTAGTTCAGATGATGTGATATAAGATTTGTAACATTTTATGTACGAACCTATAAGAAATCTAAATGCGCACATATAACATTTCAATGTAATATCGCATCTATATTCGTACACTACCACTATCAATCACATGCCTTATCGAGTGTATGGAAGACTTCATGTATTCATGTTTAGTTCAAATAAACTACTCCCCATTATGCTACCACTCATGATATAAGATTTGCAAATGTGTATGTACAAAATTGTAACAAGTTTGAAATGTAGAGATGAAACCTTTAAATGAAGTGATATCTACACTTACAAAATCAATCAAACCCCTTATCAACATCGACTACAAAAAAGTAATAACTATCCCTCTCAAATAACATATACTAAAAATATATGATCCACATTTATTTTAACAAATTGTTTTATATTTAATGAACATCACATTGTGGAAATTGTAATATAAACTTATCTGAAAAACTATTAAACCATGAAAATTCGGTGAAATCAAAGACTTAAGCTAAAACCTTACCCATAATCATAAAATTTGCTCCTTGAAAGAGTTGTTATATTATTTTAGGAAGAAATCTCTTTAATCCGTAAGGCCCTCAATTGAACATCCATTTTCTCCAGTTTACATATTTCATTTGTAAATTTTTTATCTTTCATCAATAACAAAAATAATCACTGGATTTATTGAGGTTTGTAAACGAAACAAAGCAAACATGGATTTATTATTTAAGATTTAGCTTGTTTCACAACAATTAACTTACACCTCTCAAAACACGAGATAAATTCGAATGAACACATGCATCCTCACAATAGAAATGTTTTCTCAAAAAATTGTCTCCTCATGCAAAGATGTCGGTCACATGATTCTCCTCCTATTCCATGTCTAGAAGAATACAAATATAAATTACTCCTGCCCGAGTTTCACTAAAAAGAAGAAATTTGAATGCAATCTTTGGTATGAGAATGTTCTTTATGTACACAAAAATTTCTAGCCCAAACATCTTTGAAGGAGTAGGGATAGCTATGGTGGTGATTGCTCCTATGAAATCCCAACAAATGCGGTGCTCACATACAAACACATGTATTTCTCATTTAGCAACACCCTCCATTGTTAATTCACAATAAAAAAAAAAATTAAAACATTTTCAAAATGTTTGAACTTTTATTTACAGTATTCTTATGAGGAAGAGATGACTTGTACTTGAATGTAATCAGGAAATCCTAAAGCAATTTATCCTAAAAATCTAAAGGAGGAAGCGAGAGACACAAAGAGATCATAGATTATGTCCTAAGCTGTTTATATACACTAAACTCATTGCTTCTTCACAAAAATATACAAAATAATATAACCGAGAAATAAATGACATTACAAATAACCCCTGCTTTACAATGCTGATAGTAATCTCCACTCAATATACACATGGTCGATGTCGGTCGGCGCATCATGACCGTCCATTTCCTGATAGATGGTCATGATCGTTGACCGGCATTGACCACATGCATATTGAGTGAAGGGTAGCCCTTTCGATCGATGTCGTTGACGCATCGCGACCATCCATTTCATAATGGGCGGTCGCATGATCGTTGACCAATTAACGATGATCGCATCATATGAGTGAAGGGTAGCCTCTTTGCTACTGATGAGGTAGTCTATAATAATAACAGGAAAGTACGAAATACATGATTAAACACATTAGTTTGGGGAGTGATTTAGAATATATTTAAGAGCGAGATGTTTGAATTTTAAAATTTCGTGGCCGTATCAAGGAAGTGACATCGACACACGGGACAAAATACAACCAAGTTGGTGATGGAAAACATTGTTGTTCTTTGTCAGAATACACAAACAAAAATAAATGCCTTGAAAAACCTAATGGACGTCGAATTAATGGTAGTAGAAATGTGTAATGACATGCTTTAAAATGATGACTCACAAAAGCCAAGAATACACCAGAAGCAGAGATACGCTCAATTGGGACAAAATAGTTGTATGCATCTGACAAATAGATTGTTCTTTATCCATAATCGACCAACTTCGATGAAGTCAAAGCGAAGATGTCTCAATGCATGGAATACATGTTAATAGATTGACATGCGATAGATAGTTCTATGCACATATTCGAAACATGAAAATTGTTCCAACATTATATTTTTTAGCACATGATGCAAAGTCATTGTACTATTCTACCATTCTAAACATAAGGAGAGGATCCAATCCTTGAGCATGGACCAATACATGTGAGGGTAGATAAAATTAAAGGAGCTAGTACATGTCACTTTCCCACTTACATTTTGAAAAAAATGCACCCTGTAGAATATGTCACATCAAGTCATATCAAACCAATTAACCAAACATATGATGACAAATAGGTAAGAGAAAATGTATGACTTAACTCTCAACTAATGGCGCACCTTGAAATTTCTTTGTATTTCAAATTAATAAATTTAATAAATATTAAAAAATATCTTCCACAATTAATTTTTAAAAACAAAATATTTATAATGGGAAGAGCATGATCTATTAAAGGACATTTTTTGTTTTAAATTATATGATGTTTAGGTTTTATGTACACTCATAAAGTTAGGGTGCACAAATAGTGGCTCCTCTCCTTATAGAGGAAAGATTGTATCATGATTTCCAGCTGAACTTCTTATATTATGAGGATATATCTTGATAGCATAAACTAGAACAATGTTGTCACACTCAAAACCTATATACCATAAAATAATTGAATGACTTGCGGTATCGATCAAAGAACAAGTTCCTCCCATCATCCCATGACTATGATGATTATTGAATGATGTACATGCTATGACTAGGTTGCTCACAATGTAAACCACAAAGGACAAAGGCTTTGATTGCGAGAGAAACCAAACCCCGGATGTTCTCGTAGCATATATTTGGAAAATTCTATGTGCAAAGATATTTGTACACTATCCCTAAATAAACAATTCCTCCACGTCCAGGCTTATTTATACAAACCTTACTCAATAAATCTATACATGCCTATCTATCCTATAACTATTATGAAACTACTTTACAAAACAATAAATAGAAGACCACATTTCAAATAAAAACTCCATACGAACAACCATGAATTGAAATGGATCGCACCCCATCTGATGCTCGAGGATCTCATTATGCTCTAATACCAAATGTAAATTTGGTTCGAAGTCTGTAAATTAAATCACAAAATAATATTTCACATTACACTAAATAATACATTGGCTATTATATAGTCATGTAGATAGCCAAACGATATTTTAATAAATAGGAATGTATTATAACAAATAACCTATACATAAAATATTGTTTATTATAATAATACATATGACTAACTAACTAACCAATAATAATTCTAACTTATCGTTTTAACTAAGCGGTAATTACAAATAAGGAAACAATATTTACCCAATGTAAATACTAATTCCCAACACCAACCATGGCAACTTGGTTGGAAAATATTACTTAACCCTCTCACTATTCTCAATGCATACCATTACATGTTAAAATACCAACCTATATTTCTGATAAATACATGCGTGGTGGCATCTAGCGCATGGGGACATATCTAAGCCTACGAAATGGCTTTAGAAGGATAATTTTAGATAATTTAGACTTATAACTAGTCCATTTTTTTTAAATATAAAAAAATTGGACTTATCATAAATGAATTTGTGTTATCAATATTAAACTAGAGTAATTATATGTTATTTGTAATTATTACCAAGCCTTTTTTGATTAAATAATGCACTTTTATTCATTAGAAAAATAGTACAATGCGGATCTTACAAAAATATGGGTGGAAAGATTCACACCCCAAATGTGAAATAAAGATAAGAAGGCCTCAGGAATTGGAGACATAGGATAATTCACCTTAAAGCAACTTCATAAACAAATAAGTGCGATAAAAGGTAAAAGGCATAATTTCAAAACAACAACAAAACCATCACTAGGAGATGGTCTCTAGTCTTGCCTTATTTCCTTACTTTTCAACCACAATCCAACCCCTAAGAGGAGGTCTTACGATAATCGCAGAAGGTCCCACCTATTAATTTTTGTTAAGGGTTGATCTTTTTTATTAATGGTAAATGTTTTTGGTTAGGACCCTACCCGATTCAAGAAAGGCCTAGAGCCCACATATGACATTACATAACAGAACCAAAGAAATACTAGCTAAGAGCGTAGTCAATAAAAAACATAGATACAACATGATGTAAGCTCAATATATCAGCACAACAACAACCTGTTGGTCAAGCATAGTGTCGACTGCTTTGTCAAAGACAAAATCAACAAAATTACAAAAAGAGAAAAAACATAAATAAGCGGCGAGGTCATTTCATGAGCTTATTGAAGCTCTTCTTAACATTACTAGACCTTTCTTGATGTCTTTGAAGGTGGTAACCTTGCTAGATTTGTCTTTGTTGTTGTGAACTTCAAATTGATCCAAGAAGACAAAGAGGAAGTCCAGAGTGTTCTTTTTCATGGAAAGAATGTCACATTGTTTTTCTTTGATAGCTTCCACCTCCTTCTCCATTTTGATGACTCTATTATGCAGCTCAAAGCAACCATCCTTTTTCAATCCTATCATCGGTGTTGAAAGAAGCGTTGGCTTTAATTTTGCCTTTGAGATCTCTAATCTTCATCTTGGTCCTCTTGTTCATTGATGATGATAGTGTGCACCTTGGAGGATCAATACAAACACTTAGCACCCGTGGAAAACAGGCCCAATACAACCTCCCCATCCCTAATAGAGTGGGAAGGCGAGAGGAAGGATCCTAGTAAGAAGGGTTGATCTTTATCGGGCTCATAATTTTTAGATTCATGGGCTCTCTTCATTCCTCTTATCGGAACTTCATTGTGAACTAACTCACTTGATAAGCATCGTCCGCAAAATGCTTCTTTTGGAGCTTGATTTAAATCTTCATTCCAGGACTCATGTGACTTCAATTTTATTTTCTCTACCTTTGAGGTGTGAAAATATTGTATTATTTCCACTTTTGGCTTCTAAAAGAGGAGGTTTATATGGCTTCCAATTTGGGTTTGATAGGTTGCTCCTTTATATTTTTAGGAATCACTTGAAGTTGAGGACATGATTCTTGAAGATTACTCGTTTCATCACAAAAATGACACCCGGATGCTCTGATTTCATAATCCACCAAACGAATTTTTGAAAACATATTTTAAATAGTTTATAATTTGACATGAATAACTTGGATCCATTAGAAACAAAGGAGATTACTCCAGTTTATTTGGTCTCGTTACTATGACATCCTTTTTCAAGAAATATATTCTAAATAACTTAGACTTTCATGATATATAAATTTAGCCTATTGAAATAAAATATTTCAATCGATTCATTGAAATGCTTATTAATTATTCTAAAAAGTTCCATTATTACTAGGTCGATTAATATGTTTTTCCAACAAATATTAAAATTAGATTCATAACACATAATTTTGTTTATTGCACCTCAAATTTAAAGTAGTGAGCAAGAATAACAAGAATAGTTCATAACCTAGTAATTAATATTAAAATTTATATTCAAGATTTTTAATTATTTATTAATTTAATATCTATTTATAATAGTTGTTTTATTTATGAATATAATGATGATAAATTTACTTAGTGTAATATTATTGAAAATTTTGTTTCTTGTGTTTGTAAAGATGTGGAGCCATATCTGCCAAATTGTTTGTCTCTTGGAAAGATATCATTAAATCCTCAATTATATAATTATTGGTTTGAAATTACAAGTATTATATATATGTTTTTGGAAGGTATTTTAAGATGTCATTTATTTTAAGGTATTTTTGTTTGTGTTTATTAATTAATAATTTTTATTTGAGGTTTTCTTAAAATTTATCATTATAACATCTTTGATAAAGTCATGGGTATTAATATAGATCTTTATGGAAGTGTTCTTTAAGCAAGTTTCATACTTTTAGAATTTATTTTTATAAAATGATATCTAGGAAATGGATCTTTTTGTAGTTTTCAAGAAAATTAATCTTAACCTCTCTATGATGCAAAGGTCTAACTATAACTTTTGTGGATTCTTTTTTAATTCTCGTTTGAGGTATATAAACTTGCAAAATAGAGAACTCAAACAATTACAATATAAACATATGTAAATGCATAAAAAATTAGTGTAAGATATTGAGAAAATTTTCATGATATACTTAACAATTATACAAAATAATTGTAAAATCAGAAAGTTGTTTAGTGAAAAACTTACTTTGATAAATAGTAATTTTAAAATTTCTATCCTTCCCAAACACATATTGGCTGGCAATGTATATCCTTTGTGTTACCACACTAAGAATGTGATAAAATTGGGTATGTCAATTCTCCATTCTTAGTGGATTTTGTTTGTGATATATTTAATTGGTATAATACAACTTATTTTGAAGGTTGTATCATCGAACAATTTTATAAATTCTGATCGATGAACACTATGTTATCGATGGAGAAATAATCCACAAATGTTCCTTTGAAAAGTGGGTCATTCATTTTTTTCATTGAGGCTGCATTTCTGATGTGTTTTTCCCAAGCAAACACGAGAAGAAAAATGTTTAATATGCATGGTTGTGAATAGTTTTTGACATGGTTTTCATCCAATGATGACCAAATTATGACATGCGAAAATGAATGCATTGCCAATTTTAAAATATCCTCTACATGGGTGGGAAAATAGTAAGACATATGTAATATGATCAAATTTTCTTGGCTTTTACTAATATGATTATTAGCTTTTGTTGATTTGAATGTAACAAATAATAAATCATCCACACCTAGAATCGATAATTTCTTGTATTTTTTTGTAGTGCCACATTCCTCAATATTTCTCTGATGGGTTGGACATGAATATTTTCGGAGAGCAATATAAATACAAATCATATAAACATTCAAAAAGTATTTAACTTTGTTCTTTGTCATGTGGCTAGTACAAGTTTTTGTTTGAATTGCCATTGATGTAGTTGATACTTTTTATTGTAATTATACTCTCCCAAGTAGATAAATTTAAACAATGCGAGAAACTATTTGCAATTCTTAAAATGCAATGCACATGATATTTTCAAGCAAACATGTACATTTGTATTTTCATGTCTAATGAGGAGAAACATAATATTGAATACAATATTAGTGTTTAATAAACAAAAAATTATTTTCCATATAGGATATCACAAAAACTATTTGTACTTTACTTGACACGAAACATGAAAAAAAGTCAATCTTTTTGAAGAGTACATGTTGAAGGACTTGCTTGAATATAATTTTCTTATAATGTAAACTTTAAAACTAATTCTGAGTTCGGAGATCAAATGTAGAGGATCACATCATTCATTGATTATTTTTCACAATGCAATTGTGTTTGTTATTATTAAGCAAATAATACATAATATATTTGCGAAAGGTAGTAAACCAACAAATATATCGACTAGTTGTTTTGACAAAAACAAATCTATGGGTAATAAATACTTAAATGTCTACAAAATAAATGTAACTTTTTTCTTCTAGAAAAAAACTTAATAAAAATGTGGTTATTTAGTCAACGGGATTGATAACCTCTCAATAAAAAATTGATGTAAGTAATAAAATGGTTTATATAAAAAAATTCCTATCTATGAAACATTTGAAAGAAGCTATTATATTACAATTATTTTCATTAAGTCAATGGTGTAACCAAAATTTCAATTTATGGCTGATGTTAGTGAGAATTTTTAATATATAGCAAATGAGGTAGTATAATGTCCATCGACCATCTACCATGTTGGGATTGTCATAGATTTTTTTGCAACAATCTAGTTTTCTTATCCTTTGCATAACATTTTTTTCTGAGTCATTCATAGCCAAAGTACATTGATTGTTAAGTTGTCATTTATTATATACCTTATGCAAAGGTTTTTAAATTCGTACTTGACTTTGGTTTGAAGAGAGGTATCCTTGGATTTCATCATTGATATAGAGTCACATTAGAAACTTGACTTGAACAAAAAGAAAAAGAGATTTATAATTTTTTTAAAATGTAGTTTATGTTACTAATCTTGATTAAAGATTGCATAGTGACATTATAATGTAATAATAATTATTCAATAAAGGACTTCAATCCTCATCTAACAAAATTATGATGGTATGCTGATTTTAAATGGGGCATTGGACAAAAATTTTAAACACATTTCTTATCAAAATAACACAATATGACACCATTTATATCTAGAATTAATAGTTGTCATTTACTTGTCACCCCCAGGGAGATGATTTTTGCATTTGTTTAGTGATTAAAGTATTAGATTAGGAATTATAATTGTGGAATAAATAATAGTACATAGATTTCATCCACCTATATTTAAAGTCAAAGAATGTGTGCGAGACATTAAGTGGTATTGAAGGTTACCTTGACATGGATTATTTGTTGAATTTTTCTTCCTCCCTTTTATTTTGTATTGTTGAAAAACATATTTAAAGTAGTTAATGAAATAATATCTTTTCTCTTGTTGTAATTCTAGAAATGCATGTTGGGAAACACATAATTTTGTTATCTATGACTTGGTTATGTAGCATATTCATGTTACCTTTGTTTGATCAATGGTCTCATGTGATGGGTTTTTGCACTTTTACTAACCTTTCTCATTGTTACATTAACAATAGTTAAATGTTTGTCTTGAAATATTTTCTAAGGACAATTGATTTAAATATCAAAATTCTTCATATTGAGCTAGACATGGAGAAACTATGCTTGTGAATGGTTTATAGTGTATTAGTTTAACAAAGATAAGCGAGGGCTAGGTAAATGTTGTTAAAGGGACATATCTCTTACAAGGCATGCCACTCTACCATTCTAAAGTGATATGTTATTTTGTTCTCATAGAATGTAAATAATAAATCTTTTTATGCACGAGAGAGTTGTGTTGTGGTAATCTTAGTGGCGATTGATTTTTTTTTCCTCGAGTGTAATGTACCCGATCAATTATTAATAAACAAGTTAAAATGGACTTGTCGATTCTCCACCAAAAAGTAATCCTTACACATTTTTTATGTAATTTACGGTGAAGGGTTGACATTTATTTTGCACCACACACACACACACACACACACACTTTATAACTATAAAATGTAAGGAGATATATTGAGTAGAGTAAAAATAAACTAACCTTATTGGGATGATGACGATTCTAACAAATCACATGAATGAATTTGATTTTTATTTACGTAGTAGCACATGTGGTGCTTTTTTATTCTTGCGATGTATAGGAAGAAGATTAATTTGTTTTGGGTGTAATTACTTCACACTATATACTACATAAAATAAATTCATTTTCAAGAAGTATCCAAATTTCCTTTGAATTAAAACAATAGTAATATTTACTGTGTGGTAATTTAGAGACTTTATGAAAACAAACTTAGCCAATTTATTTCTTATTGTGTTAGTTTGAAAGATTTTCTAACAATTTACTAAGATTCCAAGTAAGAGACTTCTAGTAAATGAATTTACAGCTTGTATTTGTTATTTTTACTATAAAATGTAAATTTACAAGAAACTCAAACTAACATAAAGTTTTATTCTTACCTTTTTGTCCTTTTTGTCATCACTTTCTATAACCACTATGGATTTAAGAGGTTGTACATATTTATATACTTTAAAATTTAATGCTTTGTAAAATTCAACATAAAACTTTGTTTATTCTTCTATGTTAGTGATGCGTACGAGATTTCATTCAAGTTGAACACAATTACAAATCGATGCACCTATATATATATATATATATATATATATATATATATATATATATATATATATATATATACTAATAATGCCACATATTGCATCCTTGTTCAAATTATTAATGACAAACCGCAAGAAAGAACATCAATTTCACTATAAAATGGCCTTCCTTACCCTACTTGTTGGAGCTCAAAATTTTACCCATCCCAGATTAGGATGAATTGGGATTTTGAGGCACATGGGACTATCTCCAAGTTGTGGGACCTTGTGCACTGAAGATAGACCTCCAGAGAAGGCCGGTTCCTCTACCTATTTCTAACACTAAAACTACTCCTAATGCTAGAAATGAAGCTATCTAATCCTAAACTAACATTCCAAGGGACCGGGTTAGAAGGAGATGCATAAGGGAAATCCTAAGCTAAAAGGTGCGGTGATAGCAATAGAAAAAGGGTCAATCACTCTCCATAAGGGGAAAAAAAAAAGAAAACACAAGAGAGAGGGTGGGCGGGTGCACCATAGACAGAGAACCACACGCACTCCAACTTTCCAGCACATGACAACACATGAAAATTAAAACTACAAGGAGGAGAAACACACAACATGCCAAGAAACATAAACAAAGAGGCAAAATACAATAGAAATGAGAAAAGGCAGACGAAGTGCCGAAAAACCTAATTTTATTGGTTAAGGGATGCCTGATCATCTACATTCATGGAAGAAGGCGAGAATACATTACAGAGACCAAGTTCGAGGTTTGAAACTCATGGGAAGTTAGCCACCATTTTGGCATGGTGTCGTTCTGATAAAGGGATCTATTTCAATGAACATAGCCCTATAATTTATAGAAGAAGAAAGAGAGAAGAGAATGAGAAATAAGAGGGAAACTCGGATTTGAAATATAACCACCAACAACAAGCATTGAATGCTTACATATCCGCGTGTAATGCTTGCTTAGATGTGCCTTCCCATATTTGTTTTACTTGTGAAAGAAGGAATGAGGAAAGATCTGAATAAAAATGGTGGTTGAGTAGATTAGATGTACTGCATTAAGGACTTGAGGCGTGTTTCCTTGTTTTACGCCTACAAATGCCACAAAATCAAATTTGAATGGTTGACATGTAGCCCACGTCAACATCTTTCAAACAAGACCAGGCATGCATATGTTAGAGCCTTGTAGAAACATTTATTAGATCTAAAGGTCTGTGCAAGTGCAACCGAACATGTAATGACATGTGGTGCATGCTAATCGATTGAAGGATTGATAATTGTTTATTTACTTTGTTGTTTCTACCATGTGGACGTGCGGTGGTTCGTATAAGGAATCAATGCCCGATTGGTGTGCTTTAATAGGTTACATGAAACACACTCAAGCTTTGACATGTTGCATTATGGCTCGGTGGTAGCATGGAATAGTTGCACTAGGTGCGTGTGTGTGAGTACTGGGAATGAGAAATTAGAAGACATGTGCGTAAAGAGGTGCACTGTGAGTGTGGAGGAAAGGGGCATATTTGCGAGTATATGAGTATATGAGTATGCAAGTAGGCATGGGTATTAGAATGAATGAGCATGCGAGGACTAGAGGAAAGGGCATGCAATGCAAGCCAAAAGGAAAGGAAGTGTGCACCGCCACAAATGTGAAGGTAAGATGTTCAAAAGGGAAGAATGTGGACGAGGGGTGAGTGCGCACAAAAGCGATTACGGGACTTAAGAGGAAGGTGATGTGTGGTAAAGACATACTAAGGAATAAAAAAAAAAATAGAAGGCAAGTTAGAGTGCGCCCAATGAGTGCACAATGACCAAGAGAGAAAGCGAGGGAGCATAAGAGGAAGATGCGAATCAAGTTTGAGAGGAGAGTGAATATATAGAGGGAGGTAGG
Organism: Taxus wallichiana var. yunnanensis; assembly: GCA_018340775.1. NCBI lineage: Eukaryota > Viridiplantae > Streptophyta > Pinopsida > Cupressales > Taxaceae > Taxus > Taxus wallichiana. Next base: position 370,624,378 of record CM031235.1, on the reverse strand, counting down.
AACGCGTGGAAGAAAAAGGAAGAAGAAACACAAGGAAGAAGTAGGGAAGGCATGCGAGGGTTCAGAAGGAATTTCAACCAAGAAAAATTGTGCGAGGGGATAAGAGTGCACACAACCTGATATGTTTGAACTTGAGCTAGAAAGGGGATGTAAAGCGTCATCGAAATAACTAGGGAGTCATTTTGGACAACACTACCCACATATAAAATTTGAAAACACAATGTTTTGATAAAGATGTTATCTTTGTGACACATTTTGTGTTGTTTATTATATAATGCATAAGAATAAAAACTTCATTTTGTTTGGTTTTCATAAAATTCAATGGCATTAAGGATTACTATAGGATATTTCCTCCTTCTCGGGATCTTAGTGAGTGGTACCTTTTTGATTTCTTTTCAAATGCTTAGTGTGGGATTTACTTAGTGCAAAATATTTGTCTACTAATCTTCCACTCCATGAATAAATAACATTGTAAATGATGTAACATTGAGCTTATAATAAGGGCTTAAAATAATATTTTTGTAGAAACCTAAATTACGCTCACGCAGATTTTAATACTTAAATTTCACTATCTTCTTCCCCGTAAATTGACGACACTTTGTCAAATAAATGCCTCTTGTCCTCTCAATAGGTCGATTAACGAAACTTCATTAATTAACCACGATCTTTACTCTCTTTTGGCCAATTGACGACACTTCGTCAATAAACCATCATTTTCCCTCTATTCCCATTAATTAATTACATTTCGCTAATTAATTAGCCTTCTATCACTCAGGATGTCGATTACAACCTTTCGTTCATTATTATTCACTTCTACTTTGGTTAATTAATTATGCTCACTACTTTAAATCAATAAATCACCATTTATTGGATCAAATTTCCCTCTTACATCCCCCAAATCATACTAATTTTCCTCTAATTATCTTCTTATAAGCTTACCCTACCTATTAATTAATCACCTTTGATTAATTAAACCCCTTTCAACTCCCACAAAGTGCACATCCTTTATTAAACATGCATGTCCTTTGTATTTCCTCTTTGGGGTTTATCCCACATCCATCAAATTGCTAGCCTTTCCCAAACTAGCAAGCTATATAAAGAACCCTCCTCCTTACCTTTCTTCTTACACCTCATTTGCATTAGTGAAAACTATAGGCATTTTGATCTTGAGCATTCTCCATTGATTTGGATTAGCCTCTTCATCTTGCATCCATTCACTCAAATTTGAGTAGTATGGGAAGATCCAAAAATGGCCTTGTAGCCATTTCTTGGTGAGATTCCATCCTCAATTCTTGAGGCAAACAACAATCAAATTTTATTGCTAAATGATCTAACTAGGTTCATGTTTATTTAGCAATCTAAAGAGTAGGAATGGCTTAGTATGTTAGTTTGATTCATTCATGTTTCATGCATTTGAAGAAGTTAGTTTCTATAAGCTCTTATCTTGATGGTTCTTGTTTGATTTGGATTAGATTTAAACTACTAGGTGTTAGTCTATTTTAATTAGCTTTACAAGTTTAACATGAACACACTTTTCAAGTGTTCTTCCTTCACTACATCAATTAGGTTTTTCATATCAAATATGATCAATTTTTCATTCATTCACAAGTCGAACATTTCATGAAATTCATCAAGAGAAGATGTAGAATCATTGTTGAAGCTGTAGTGGAAACTAAATTTAGTGGGACCAATTTTTGGTTCTTCTCCTTCTTTAATATGCTGAAATATATTTCAAGAATCTTAATAGTATTGTCATTTTATTTTCCATTTTATGTGTTTTTGGTGTCTTTTCATTGTCTAAACCAAAGGAATCTAACTATTTGGATGGGATTTTGTAAGTCTCTGTAAATTTTGATGGTGCCACATTTTTGTAGTGAGTCCCACATCATTTCATTGAAATATTCAATAATTATGATGAGTATGCTATTTTTAGCTTTGCCTTTTTGCACCAAGAATCCATATTATAAAATCTAGGAGTCCTTAAAAATGAAATTTTTCCCTACTCTAGATGAAGTGTAAATTCCACATTTTCTTCATTTGTTAAACCATGTATATTATTAATAGTGGTGTTCTAAATATATTTAATTCCTATTTTATTGATCCCTACATTTGTTCATTTTAGTATAAAACAAATGCATTACCAAAGTGATCCCATAATTTTTATGGCATGTAAAGGTAGACATTCCTTTCTTGCAAACTACTATACTGATGTAGTCAATTTTCCCCATAAAATGACTTTCTTGTTCATCTATGACTATTTTCTTCTCCTAATCTCTAATGGTTTCCCTTTTCTTAATTTTATAATTTCACGTTCAAAACACAACCTTTCAACAAAATAAGCCTTGTAAATTGCCTCATTTGATTCATTATATTGATCACGATTTTGTGAACTATAGAATAAGGAGTGTTTGTTCTCAAGCAACACGCTCTCTTGGTCTTGCATTCATCTGTTAAAATTGTAGATTGTTCAAATTCATTTTTGTGACTATTCCTTATTACACCGTAATTTTATGTTGTTTATATGCTATTTTGAATCTAACTATTTTTTCTTTAATCCATCCTTTTTATAATTTAGAAGTGGTTATGATATCATATTTTTATTTGTACTATATGGTATAAGGAGGCATCTTTCAATGGAACCTTTTCGCATATGTTCTCGTATTTTTATTTATACTCTATGGTATGAGGAGAGCGTATTTCAATTGAAAGTAAAGTTGGGAGATGTGTTGGTCAAGACCGTCTGCATAAGTTAGTTGGGACCAAATTCCACATCCTTGATATTACTTGTATGGTTTTGGATAAGGAGGTGATGGATAAAATATGAAAGTTGTATCATGATGATTAGAGGTTAAACAATGATTTTATGTATTTATATTCAAAATTTGTGGACACATCAACATGTAGGAATAAGAAATTTATGAGAGAGAAAAAAAAATATGTACTCATTGCGGATATGATGTGGATGCTTGTCTTAGTTAAAAGAACAATCATAACCTCTGATGGGAAAATGATACATTAATGAATTTGAGTGTCTACATTTTCTCCCTTTGAGTATGAAATAAAAACCACATGCTTGAAGGAACGATACTTAAGTGTGTAGACACACTTTGTCATCATTAAGATTTTTTTTCATAGTGTTGGCATGTTCCATGATGAAACCTGTAACACAAAGTGTAGTCAATGTCCATAGTAGAAATTGAACTATAACTCAAATATAAATATATAATTTAAACTTTATATAAGGTAAAATAAAGATATGTAAAACATGGAAAGAATAAACCCATTTTTTGTAGAGGAATAACTCCCATTTCCTTGCTTATAGTTGGAGATTTGGATTTTTTTAACTTACAAAATATTGGGGGTGATTAGTCCTCAATTATGCCGAAGGAGAAACTACAAGTACTAAGTACGTATGACCAAACACCAAATAAAAGGTAGAGAGAATAAGAGAGAGGTACCAATACACCCAGAAAGAAGAATAATGTGTATCAAAACTTTTAGTAACCCTTATATCTTCCCCTTTTGAATGAGTATATGAAATAATACCTATGAATAACTTAGTTGCTTGATACTCTCCATAATCCTGTAGACCATATTGGTGCGAGATGGATCCAGGCATAACTTTTTATATATGAACATAAGGTATGAAAGAGAATGGGTTCCCATGTTCTTATTGTATTGAGTATAAGTGTGTGGGATGTTGAACCGATGATGGAGAAGGAGGATTATGTCCCAAAACCCTGTATTTTTTGGAACTAAGTATTGAAGTGGAGGAACGAGATATTCATACCCCTTGTAAACTACTTAGAATTATGTCATCTGAGTATGAGATTATACCAAAAACCTATATCCATGAGTGGAAATATGAAACTATAGAATAATATAGTGTAACTTCCCCAGGGACATAAATGTATGGTAGGGTGAGGAATATCCTTATGGTCTTGACAATTCTATACGATTTTGAACCAATTTAATTTCTACCAAATTTTGATATTTGGAGATGTTTCTGAGGAATTTATCATTGTGAAAACCCATTCATGAACCCAAATGTTTGCCTATATTTGTATAATGTATCTCAATGAATACCCCCTCCTTTGAGGTAAGCGTGATAAATAATTTATGTGTGTGACTCAAAAGAAGAGATGTGTACCACGTATTATATACGGGAAGCTATAGAAGAGTAGAAGGTTAAAGTGTTAGCCACCTTTGAGAACCTTTACCTGAAGAAGGAGTTTCCCATGGTGGAGACCATGACACATAAAGAGATAAAAACCATAGTGATAAAAACAACACTAATAGTGATAGAAACAAGAGAAACAATAATAACAACAATACAAATGTACTAGAACTAGTATAAGGACATAACATCAATTAAGTGAATAAAAGTAAGTAATAATATGTAGATAATAGTCACATCAAGGCATAAATCCAAAAACATGGGACGACCACAATGTATCAGAGACAATTAAGGCACATAGGTTGCATATAAGAGAAGCAATGTCACACAAGAAGGGTATAAAACCATAAACATGGGACACCCACAATGTCACAAAACAAGCAAGGCACTTAGGTTGTATCTGATGAAATAAGTAAGTAGTAACACAAATAAGTAACAAACATGTATATAAAATAATGATGTTAGAAAGTGATAAAAAAACACCATATCAAGTGGTAAAGAAGCACATAAAATAAGATATTTCATCATTGCACAAGACACATGTGTTAGTCATGTTATTTCAGAAGATAACATGTACATAATATATGTAATCAAGCATAATGTAGTAAAAGTAACTATAATGGACCAATAACACTTGTATAATATGGAGGATGCCCCGAGAGAGTAATGTAAGGAACAAGGTAGCTCTATTAACATATAATGATGCGTGTTTCATGCATCAAGCTCAATATATCTCATGAACACATGCATGTAAGGAGTATATAGAAAAGGTATATTATCAATCAAACCACACTAGCAAATAACATATGTAATGTAAAGTGCTAACAATGCAAGGTATGTGTATAGATCATGGTTTTGTATTTTTGCAAATATGTGAATGTTTTTGTATTTTTGAATTTAGCTATGTATAGGGAAAGGGTTAGTGTAAGAACTACCAAAGAAGATTCTGACCAAGGGGAAAGAGGAATCCAAAAATGGTGAAGGAGGCTTAGGCCCCAAATATGTCATAGTATATGTAGAAACTATAGAGTAACTATAGAAAGGTGAAGTGGGTAAACCCATTATAAACAATATGAGTATATAGATATTAATTGATATTTGTGATTTGAGTAATGTGTTTGAAGAGATTGTGATTGATTGATATTGATATTGATTTATGCATGAAACCCATTGTGATTAAGAGATATGATATAACATGTGACGAATAAGGATAGTATTAGGAGTATTAGCAAACATATTGGAAGCATCCACTTGCCAAAGTACATAGGTGATTTGATATAATTTGAATTAAATCTTATTTAAAAGTAACTTACTGAAATAAATGATATTGGATGATTAAGTACAAAAATATGCAAGCACTAAGAATTCAAGGATGTAAAAACCTAAGAAAATGAGAGAGGGATGATGACTTAGGCTGATTTTGTGCAACCTGAGAGTGATCATGACTGTGTATCTAGTGGAGCAGGTAGGAAATAACATCACAAAGGCTCGATGAGGGTTGAAACCCGAGGGAATGTATAAGGCATAAGTGCTACTGAGAGGAAAGAGCACTCCAAGTGCTAGCGACTAATCTAGGTACTGTGTTCGCTAAAATGCTCAGGTTTTGATCTTTTATGGGTTGGAAGACCTTTGCTTTATTATTCAATCTTTTTCACTCTAGTTTCTTTATTAGATCGTTGATAGTACCTATAACCTACAAAATAAATGAATACATATACATGTCCACAAAACACATCAAATCTAATAAAAAATATGTAGAATGGGGAGTCAAACTGACCTCGGCGGTCACCCGAAGAGTGAACTTATGACCGAGCGTTAATACATCTCATAATCCATGCGAGTTCTCTATGTGTGTGTGTGTGTGTGTGTGTGTATTTGTGTCTCGTGTACCCTAAGTTGTCCTTGTGCAAGTTGCATGATGATAGTGGGCTAGATCTATATTGTCTCGAATATGAAAAATGTGTGCGATGGAATAGAATAAAATCCCCTCATATGCATTTTATGTAGACTAATGCAACCCTTGACCCTTGTATAAATGTGTTAGATATGTACTTTGTAGTGCTCTTGTGCCTTTTGTGTAAGCTTAGGTGGTAATATATAATGCTTATAGTGTTTGGACCCTTATTTAAAATAAGTAACTAAGTATATATATGATTCCCTTGTTTAAATTTCATAATTGACAATTGAAAGGCTGACCCAAAGTATTTAAAGGTGATCAAGAAGCAAAAGGGACCCAAGAGAGAAAGAAGAAGAAAGAGAGGCACAAGAGTGCATAGGAGGGACATGAGTGCTTGGGCACTTTTGTCTTCACTAGGCGCTAGTGTCGAGGCCATCAAAAGGTAAATCAAGTCAAGTGCGATAGAAATGTAAGATGTGTAAAGCCAGTAAAGTGCAAGAGATAAAACAACCAAAAGGCCAAAAGAAGTTGTCAACCACTAGTTTTCTTGCTTAGGAATCATGTATACATTAGTATGCTTTAGGACCTAGAAATGTACCCAAGTGCATAGATTTTGTGTCTACATTTTCCCCCACTTTATGTTGTTGAGTGAATACTCGATAACATAAAGTAGATAGAAGATGTGTACCTTATAATCTAGAGAGGAGTGTAGCCGATAGTGTGTCGAGTGGACAAGTAGCCATGTGAAGCGTGAAGTGATTGCAATGTGAATCGTGACAATTAGGAAATGGACGTAGAACCTAGGGGTGAATCATATGCATAGTAGCGTGCTATTGGATATTATGCTCATTGATGTGAGATGATTCTTGTTTCTTGTAAGGATGGACTTGCAAAAGAAGAGCAAGAGAGTAGTTAAAGTCTCGTATATGAAAAATTAGAGTAACGTATGTATAAGTAAGTAAAAAGTGTGTAAAAGTAGTAGCTAAGGAAAGAGTGCACCTGATGTATGAGAGAATATAGGATAAAAATTTGTCTTGTTTATCTTGGAGATGTTGTTAGATGGGGTTGGGAGTGATTAATTCCCAACCAAGAACGTGTCGAGCCACTGATTTGCACGTCCTGCCGCCAAGGATGAGGTTTTTGGGAAATCTCACGCCAAGAGTGAGTTTTGGGCAATCTCATGCCAAGAGAAGAGTGTTAGGGATAGATGTTTATTTTTCTCTCCTTCCATGATGATTATCAAATGATAAGTGTAAATACAGATTGGCACATCCTAATTTGTTACCAAATTATAGCAGAATTGAATGAATTTTGTAATCAAAGGTAAGTGCATGATATTGTAGATATGTATTGTAACTTATTGGAAATTGTGTTAAACTAAAAAATGTATGATTTTTCCCCAAGACACAAGCCCCAACATTCCCATATGCTACTCTTTGGGCATTAGTGTTGGTTTTATTACAGATCTATTGATTCATTCATCAAAAACATATTTCAATTCAATATATTTCACCTATATGTGATATAGACTAAAAACTATTATGTACATGTGGCTTACATTAGCAATGAATCACTACGCAAAATTCAATTTTATTTCAATTGTTTCATGGTGATCACATCCCACTCTCAAGCCAAGATAAATCATCAAATCTCAATGTTTGGTAATGTGGAATGTGAATTGGAATAAAGGTGATAGCTCTTGAGAACACCTCTTAATGAAAGCTCGCATTGAATATTTTTTTATTTTAAATATGAATCAATATTGTATTAGGATAAAAAAATCCCCACAAATTTCAACATTCAAAGGTATGTTTTTCAATTCAAAATCAAAATCCATAGTATTTCAAAGTTTTAGAGAAATTTGTGCAAATAAGCTACTAAAACATGCAATAAGCTTGAGCGAGATATTTTAACTTTGGTAAAACCCAACACTCTCAAGGATTAAATTCATCTGATAAAAAATTGGTGTTTTATAGTAGTGCTTTGGACTTATTATCCTTGAGGTTAAATTTTCCAAAGTGATTGATTTTTGTGATAATTGTAGTTGTTTAAAGTGGTGTTTAGCATACTCTCTAGGTAATATTTGATGGTCTTATTTGTGTCATTATATAATTGGGATAAAAATTAATTAACTATTACTTTTTAATAATTATTTTTATAATCTTTTGAATGTTAAGTGTTATAGGTGTATCAATATATGCCATGGTTAAGGAAAACCCCTTTATCTGAAACTCAGGTTGTTAACAACATAAAAAATACACGAGCTGTTGAGGGCAGCATGGAAAATGATAAATATCTCTCTCTGGATAACAACGTGGCTGTTCCAAATGGGACAAATGTGACTAAGGAAAATACTCCTCCCTTGTCTGCTTCTCCAACCACGAAGGCTCCATCAGGGTGGATTACGGTCAACAAAAAGAAAAAATCTACCACTCTGAAGGGTAACACTTCGCCTTGATGATTCTCATTTCTGCTATTGGCTGGCTGGGTTTTATTGGTCTCATTTTTCTTAGCCGGATAGCAGATTGCTTCCAATGGTGTTGACAGGCCATTGCTGTTTGTTTGTTGTGCATCAGTTGTTTTTTTGCTGTTGTTTTGTCGTTGCTTTGCAGTCTGTTTTCTGCAGTTGGGCTTAATTGTTCTATCGGGATTTTGATCCTTCTCTTGTGCTTTAACTTTCAATTCTAGCTTCTGAGCCTTTGTGTACAAGGGTATAGTCCCTTTCAAAAAACTATTTGCCAATAATTAAAAAAATGCCATGGTCAATATATTATATGTTATAAGCTATGTTAGTCATCATAGTCAAATACAAAATCTTTATTATTGTAATGGATGCACTTTTTTGGTACCCTACACCTAAATACATGAGCCAAAAAGTATGTGGGTATATTTGAATCAAACCAAATAAGCTTCAAGTTCACTTTGGCTATGTGAGCTAAGTGGATTGGAGGACGGAGGAAAGCGAGAAGGAGGATGTCAAACATCAACATATCTTTAACCACTAGTAACTTGGGGCCACATGGTGATTTGGTGGCATTTTCAGTTTATTCAAAAAAATTCAACATCTTCTTTCTACTATGTTGTTTCGGTGTTTGATTTGTTGAATAAACCCGATCTTAAAATTTACAATATATATTTTTTTGGTCGCTGTCTGTTCACCTAAAATTTACTATATATATATTTTTTGATTCGCTTACATTTGAAAACATCTCCTATAAAAACCTAGGTGATTTTCGGGTAGTATACTACCACCAGACTACCAATACCTTACCAATACCGTGAAGTTGTGAACTTGCATACTCTAAGCACTAGAGCACAATACAAATTTATCATTTGATTACTGAGTTTTTTTGTTGACGTGTGAAAAGATATTTGTTGACGCGTAACTCATTGCATTTGTTGATGCACGACAAGACTAAGTTTAGTGACATGTGACTTTTTTTTTTACGCGCTTGACATCGGTTTTATCGACATGCGTGACTCATTTATGTTTGATGGCGTGAAAATAATATTTTTGCGGTGTGACAAAGGGTTTATTGTTGACACATGAAAAGGATATTCATTGCATGTGAGGATATTCGTTGATGCGTGACTCATTGCATTTACGATGTGATAGGACTAAGTTTGTTGACACATGACTTAGTTTTTTTGTTGACGTGTGACATAAGTTTATCGATGCGCGACTCACTACATTTGTTGACATGTGACTCAAGTATATAATCCGACTCGTGTGACTCAAATTTTTCACACGATGTGACTTAGAATAATGGAAGGTGCTAGTGCTCAAAATGGGAAAACCCAAAAAGTATGTAAGAAATATCAGAAGTCCTTGTTCAAGTATTTTGGAAACTCTGCTACTACAGATACCACAACCACTAGCACCCATATAGCTGCCACCGGAAAGAATCGAAGTACTGACTGTGTGGAAGGTAATATCGAGGTGGACATGCATTCTACATAGTATCAACCAAATGAAACCTATGATGATACCATGTTAGATCTTGAAGATATACCTATTGAGATGCTAGATCTAGAAGATATTCTTCCTGTTGGGGTGCATCAAGATATCACACATACAAATACTCAACAAAATGGAACACAAAAATCAAATTCAAATTTTGGTTCATGAAAGAGGAAACCAGGTGATTGTGATATTGCTCAGAATTCTACTCAAAAAAGTAAAACATTGAAAACGAACAAGAATATGTGGACAATTGGGAGGACTTACAAGTTCGATTGGGTTGCCAAATTTCATTTATCGAACTGTATAGTCATCTAATCTAGAAGAGATCCCATCTAAATGTACATGTACAATATGTACGTGGAAATTGGGAAAGCAACAAAAAATGCAACTAAAGTTGGACACTATAGAAAAACACTGTGGAAAACAATATTTGACTTGTAATGGGGAGGATGGCCAGAAAATCAAAACACATAGGTGGAAAACTGAAAAAGAATGCATGCATGTTAAATACGTAGCAACAAGAGTATGAAGTAGTACAAAAAAAATGCGTAGACATCTCATAGAAAAGGGAGGAACGATCACATCGCAAATTGGTAAGATGAATCAAACAAATTTGCATGCAAAACTCATACAGTTCTCTACTTTATTTCACATACTAAAGAAAGGAAGACCGATTTCAGATTTCCTCGATTTCAAAGTTTTGTATCAATATAATGGAATGCCCAACATACCTCAGGCTCATTGGTCTGATAGTAGTGCATGGGAAATGGAAAAATGCCTTTCGATGATAGAGAAGGAAGATTTGAAAGAGAATGTAAAAAAGCTAAGTTTATCTCTCTTTCAATTGATGAAGTGACAATAATCGACAACATTGCATGGGTATGTATCCACGTCTATACATTAGAAAATCATATAAGGACACCTCATCTGCTGGGTGTTATGAAAATGGTTGAAAACTGTAATGTCGAAAACCTACATAAAATAGTTGTTTCTCATTTGAAAGATATTGTTGGAATGACTGATTATGAAATTGCTATGAAGTTGGTATGCATCGGAGCAGATGGTGCATCAGTCATGTAGGGTCACCATACAGGGTTGTGTGTTAGATTGCAAACAATAGTGGCCCCTTATATGCTAGCAATTCATTGTATGGCTCACATAATGAATTTAGCATATAAAATGGTAAAAACTATGAAAATGTTGCTAAAGTAGAAGACCTTATAAGAGAACTTCATGCCTATATGGCAAGCAGCCCAAAGTGATTTCTTGAGTTCCAGAAATTCACAATTGGAATTATAGATGGAAAAAAATTTGAAGGATGTTGAGACGAGATGGATTTCTTTGTATGAACTGCATGCAGAGTTCGTGAGGAGTATCCTTCGTTGGTTGGTTTCATGCACAAATATCATCATGAAGTTGATAGGGTGAGGGACTTGTTGTTCCGTTTAACTGATTTTGAGACATTGCTTACATTGGTTGGTATTCTTCCAATGTTGTAGGAGATCAATACACTCATGAAGCATGCATGGGAGATTAATCTATATTGTGGATTTTATACGGATGAGAAAAATGGTATGTCAAAGTCTTGATGTCTTGTATTGTTCCCAAGATAGTTTTGATACACCTATTTTTGAGAATTGGAAAGCTTTATTAGATCTTAAAAATCCCAGTAACTATTTGAGATTTAATATCCACGATCACCTCTGCATCAATGTTAATGGGAGGGACATACCACTGCACATTTTGTGAAAACGTCAAGATATTACAGGATCGGAACAAGAAGATGTTCCTGTGACACGTAATCTCTTTGAGTCTATTATAGTTGAAACAAGAATAAAGCTAAAAAAATTTAGAATCCTTATCATCTGAAATTAGAGAACGTTTCTCCAAAGATAAAATTCTTGAAGCAATGGGTGTGATGAATCCTAATTTTTGGAATATTGAAGGTGCTCGTGCAGACTTTGTAAGAAAGCATTTCCATAAATCCATGGGTACAATAATGGAACATTTCACAAAGACTTCAAAGGTCAAGGGTATGGAAATCAAAGGTATATTGAATGTTCATTTATTAAAGTCTCAATCAACAAATTTTGCAACAACAATGAGGAACCAATATAAAAATTTAGATGAACCTTCTAAGAGTGGTGCTTATTACAAGGCTCTGGCGAGGAATCTATCAAAGTATTGTCTTACAAGAAGACATCAGTGAATATTTCAGATTATATGAGTTATGCCAAACAATGATTTTGGGGTTTGTGGAGGATGAAAGGGTTTTCAGTGCTTTATCATTTATAAAATCAAAACTGAGAAACAGGTTGGATAAAAATATGGAAAGTTGCATGAGGTGTTATGTTTCTCACTACTCCATGGAAACATTTCCTTTCGACAGAGAAATTGTGCATTGGAATTCCTTTTTGAAAGAAGAGGTGTAAATAATACAACTACAAGTACAAACTGTTCCCAACGATGAGACTGGAATTGGTGTGTCATCACACTCTATAGAAGAGAACATCGACTTTGAATCAGCTATTGATAATGGATTGTTTCAACTTTAAATAGGTATCTCCTTGACCTTACTTTTATTGTTTGATTGTGGTTATTTATTCAATTATTAACTCTACAGATGCAAATATTGATTGTGGTTATTTATTCAATTTCATATTAACTCTACAGATGTAAATATTGACTAAGGAGGCTTTTTACAAAATTTTGTTTCAGCTCTTGTTATTATTAAAGATGTTACAGGTATATATATTTACATATTTTTAAATACAATTATTTATAAAAATATTTTATATAATTACTATTTTGGATTTTCGAATACGAAATTCTATTTAAAAATTGTTTGTTACATGCATTTGTCGCATACTAATTTGCAAGACATTCAGAGTTCAAATCTGCATATTCTTCCATTGTTATACTCTTCCAGACTTCTACTATCTAGACATGTACAAGTTATCATTTGTATTTTTCTTTAATATTTTGTTTCTTCGTTAATCCGATCAATCATTGTTTCATTTATTTTTTTGAAAATGTGGGTTGACATCCATCCTAGGAAGCTCTCACTTCTCGGGACTGAAAATGTCAGGCAACTCACCCATCTATATACTAATCTATTTCTCGTGTTGAGTTTTCTTGAATCGAAGGTCTTCTAGCATGCAACACGCTACGAAGGATGATTTCTCATTTTCCTTCCATATGCTTTGTCACAACCATCTAAAAGACAAGAGGTAACTTAAACCCTATCATATGACATTGCTTGAGTTTTTACAATTATGTTTAATTTATTTTTGTATTTGCAAAATTCTTTGATAAAGTGTTTAAACTTTGTTGGATAATTTTTTTCCATATTAAGATGTTTCTATCATAACACATTCCAATTTTTCCATATTAAGATGTTTCTATCATAACACATTCCAATTTTTCTTAAAACAATTATCCATTATACAATTCATCATCCACTATTGTACTTGAAACTAATGTCATCATCCACATCTAATGTCATCATATAATTGATTCATTAAAAATAGAGAGAAGAAGATTTTGAGAAGGTTTAAATGTCTCTGTCCTACCACATTCCATGATCGTGCTTGAAGCTAAAAATCTATGTCCACTCAATTCATCATAATCCATCTGTTTTAATGTCTCCATCCACATCTAATGTCATCATAGAAGATGTAAGTCCTAGTTCAATTGACAAGTAGAGAGAAGAAGATTTTGATAAACCTGATAAGAAGATGTAAGTACTAAAATTTCTACGACACACTCCAATTATTCTTAAATCAATTATTTATCCATTATCATCACAATTTATCATCATCCATATCTATTTTAACATTCCAATTTTTCTTAAAACAATTATCCATTATCATCATTCATCATCATCTATATCCATTCTAATGTCATCATATCATATCCATTAGAAGATTTTGAGAAGGTTTAAATGTCTCTACCTACCACATACCAAATTTTCTTAAAACAATTATCCATTATCATCATCCACATACAAGTAATGATAATCCATATCTATGATTCTATTCTAATGTCATCATACATCTATGCAATCATCATTACAAGTACTAAGATGCCTTTGTCATACCACATTATTTTCTTAAAACAAATAATTAACCATTATCATAATGCCATCACATTCAAATGAATGTATCTAGAAATTCTATACATAATATATAAGAAGATATAAAATTCCATATTTTAAAGTATTTCAAATTTTCAAATGCCATCACATTCAAGTTTCAAATTTCAAATCCAGATAATAAATTATTTCAAATTTTCAAACATCATGACCATCAAACTCAAGTTTCAAATTTTCAAATATAGATAATAAAGTATTTCAAACTTTCAAATTCAAAGTTTCAATTTTTCAAGTTTTAACCCTCAATCATGAAAATTTTCAACCCTCAATTTTGTGTACCCCTTTCTCAATGGCTTCCACTCCTATAGTTGTACTCCTTTCCCCAATGGCTTTCCTCCTCTGTACCCCTCTCCCCAATGGCTTGAATAATCCCAGAACTAATCAGATCTTCCACAGCACTATCTAGACTCTTTACGATCCTTTGTTCTTCCCTTGTCGCATCTCCATGGGATAGAAAACTGGGATCTGCAGCTTGCCTTGGCTTTGAATAAAATTTTGGGTCGAAGCCATGCTCTTTAATTATCCACTTTAGTGTATTGTTTTTTTATTAACTAAAACAATATTTTCTTTCAAATTCTTTGTTGCGGATAAACTGTTCTTAGCACTTTCCAAGTGAACTTGGAACACCTTTGCTTGACTCTTCAAATTTTCATATTTCACACACAAAAAAAGTGATCTCAATTAAACATATTACTAAAATAAGAAAAGGTCAAATTAACAAAAAATATTGTTTCAAAGTGATAATACTTACAACCGCTCTATCTCTTTTGGCATTTTAATTGCTTTACTGAGATCCTTGTCCTTAGACCATTTGTTAAAATATGCTTAGGCTTCACACTAATATTTTCCAATTTGTTTAATGCTTTATCCAAAATGTCATCTTTATAGTTGTTGTATACGTGATTGTCCCACCTCTTACTTGGGTAAGTAAGGAATCGATCTTTGCAGGTTGTATCTGGACTGCAGCGTATAAACTTTCTTGCCAATAATTTTCATAACGACTTATTATTTCATTGATTAGTACTTTATCCCATCTCTCCCATTCTATAAGTTGACTGATATGAGGTACAATAAACTCCATGACATGGGATTGACAATCATTACCAATTAAGTTCTCTAAAGGAAATGGTAGCAATTGTTCACCATCTGTATCTGAAGAAGATGATGTAGTTGGAGAGGTATGGGGGCTTTTATGGTTGATCATCAACTACTACTATTTCTGCCTTTGGGTGGCTTGATCCTATTTGTGATAAAATAAATCAATATTCAAATAAATAAATCTAAAATGAAAAGTAATGAAAGTTGAAATTGAAGTATACCTGTTGGCCTTGAATCATCTCACGTGTATTAAAAAATCTTGATGGGTCATTGTTATCAATGCCCAAGTAATCTTCATCTAAATTTATATTATTTAAAACTGATATGCCCATTGTGTTGGGCAAGCCACCGAGAGAGAGGGTTGGAATTGAAATGAGGAGGCAATGTTTAGTGTCCCACTAGGGGCCGGAGGAATTGGCATGCGTTTACCAATGTTCTTTTTCCCTGATCCTCTGGTTGGCATTTTGAATCGTAGTGGTGGAGGGGGTGGTGCCATTGTTTGTAAAGAATGTGAAGGACTGCAATGTGCTGAAAAGTGCAAGAAAAATCATATGAAAAATTGTTAAACTATTGAAAACTTGAGTCTTGTATTTAAGCAATTATATCATACCTTGTTGAGGGGTAACGTTTCACGGAGCTTGAGGTGGCCGTGTTGGAGTAGTAGTTGGTTGTGTTTGAGTTGTGTGTTGTTGGGATTGTTGTGCGGGTGTTTGAGAAGAGACAATTGCATGCGACTGAACTGAGTGAGTTGGTGAAGATGGTTGACTTTGAGAAGCCTTGGTATTGTCCAAAGTTCTGTAATGTCAACAACAATCGATTGTATGTGAATTCAATATGGTAAATGGTAAATTGAAAATACAAAATGGGAATTTGTAAATAGTAAATGTTAGGGTATTACGTCTCTGGCATTTAACAAATTCAAACGCTTGGTGGTTCGGAGATGAGTGAACTTCCATTTCAGATTGTGAATTCGATGCCTTAGCGTGTTGTTGGCCTCTTCCTCTTGATGCAGCTTTTTTTCATGGAAGGGCCTCCAAAAATATTTTCTACAAACAATCAATAATTAATCAGATTCAGATGAACATAATGTTAGTCTTATGTCAAAATACAAACTTATACCTGTTGTTCTTGAAATGGAATGAAAAATTCTTCATTGTCTCATTTGTGCAAGTAGGAATTGGTTTGTCTTTTAAATTAAAAAGAGCCTCGTAATAAAGGCCAAGGAGATAGTTTGTGGAGTGAATAACTAGTTTTTCAGAAAGTGATGCATTTGTAATATCATTTTTATTTTATTCGATAAAAATGTGCACCAATCAAATTTTGCTTTTCGATAGTTGTAAGAATATATGCAATAGCCTAGTTTGGTATATCATTTTTCCATCCTGCAAAACAATTGGCTTGAAAGAAAGATATCATAGCATAGCAAAGAAAATGGTGTGTAATTCCTTGTGTATCCACACCACGTCTTGATTTGTTGACATGAGTTGCAAAAATCCAAAAATCAATTTAATTAATATCAAAAAAAAGATAGGTTAGAGATTACAGATTAGAGGTTAATATCGAAAACTGAAAATAAAAAATAAAAATTGAAAACAAGTTTATACGTACAATCAACATGAAAACCGAAAGTTGATTCAAGGTACTTTTTATCGGTTTTGACTAGGGTTGCTTTCGTTGTGACAATGGGTAAATTTTTGTATGGAAGGCCTATTAAGTGATGAATATCAGTTGGATCGACACCGAATTGAAACATATGACCATCATCCATAGTAACAATAAATAGATTGTCCTCTATATTGTAAGAGGAGAGTAGGTAATTTAGAATATCTTGATCTATTTCAAACTGGGGCATTTTAATGAGCCCATCAAAATCACATGCATCGACCAAATCCTTGTATTCTGAATTCATTTGCAAAACTATCTGAATGTGGGGGCATAACAAATTCTTGTAGAGTATCTTCGATTAACTGGATTCTATGATTGATTTTGATCTTGAGCTTGGCCTTGGGTCACACTTGTAGTCACCATTGTACTTGTCCTTGAGCTTGATTGTACCTAAAATTGATTCCTGTAAATGAGAAATTTTGGGAGCCAGAGAGTGTAAATGAGAAAATGACTGGTGGGAGGGTATTTATAGGAAAAATAGGGTTTTGAACCCTTCGATGCATGATATGACAAAATCCCTTACATCACGCGTCAAGAACCCTTTTGACGCGATGACAACAAGCCTTTCATGCGTGCATAAGAATACTTGTTGACACGTGATAACAAACCTTTCTCATCACTCAAGCATACTTTCTTGACATGTGTGTAGACGAGAAGGCTTGTATCGTGTGTCGAAGGCAAGTTTCTTGACACGTGATAGAAGGCTTGTTGTCACACGTGGAAGGGTTCTTGGCGTATGATATAAGGATTTCGTCACGCTTATTTTTCAAGCATGCTTATTGACGTGTGATAACAAGCCTTTATGTGCGTCGCGTCAAGAAATTATGTTTGACGCGGCAACAACAAGCCTTTTGTCGTCGTCAAGAACCTTTTTGATGACGACAACAAGCCTTCGGCATGACGCATCAAGAATAACCCTTCACGATGTGTGACAAGTGAAGCCTTTTTTTCACATGTCAAGAACCTTCTTGATGCGTGATAGCAAGCCTTTGTCACGTTCGTCAAGCATACTTGTTGGCGTGCGACAAAAGACTTTTCCATCATGCAGCGTTAGGAAGGCGTTAGCGTCTCTGCAGGTGAAATTTAGTTCTCAAAAACATGGAAAAATTGCCTTTACGTGAAAGTGGATCCACCTAGATTTGTCGAGTTTTCCACCTCCATTTTACCTCCCGATTCTTAAAATGAACCACGGAAAGGAGTATGGGAACCTTAGGAATTCATTTTGTATCTACACATTTACCAAGTTAAACATATAACTTGATGGAGTTATACCTAGCCTAAGTAGTTCTTTTAGGGAGAATTATTTGTAGGATATATTTCTCTTCTCACATGTTCACACTAAGGGGAGGAATGTTATGAATATCCTTCTATTAGTGATCACATTATTTAAATATGTGAATAATAATATTGGTGGATAGATATGTATTTGTAATAATAACATTATATTATGAGTTTTTGATACAACTCACGTAGAGATACTTAATGAGAGAGGTTGGTTGAGAAATACTATGACGAGATTGTGTTTGTTGAGGCCAACTCCTATTTTGTAGGAGCTTAATAAGCATATATATGGCTCATAATGTATTGTATGTAATGTTAAATGAATAATTATTGAAGGATTTTTATTGTATTTAATTTCTTCAAATCTGAAGCAAAGTTTACATTTTATATCCCACACAATGGTTAAAACTAGGTTTATTGATCTCTTAACTCCACACAATATCACTTGTTGAAATAGAAGATGCAAAAGATATTGCATTTTAAGGTTTTGTTTTATATGTTGAAATAATTACCTGCCACTTTTCAAAAGGAATATGATAAATTTATTTCTAAGAACGAACACGATGAATCCATGTTGTTCATTAGTATTCATGTTTATAATATTCTTTTATTTCACACACGGATTGTACATATCCAACATCAATGTGAGACAAATTTGACACATTGTTGGGAGAATAAATGAATTTATAGCTTTATATTTTGTTTCCATATTGTCCTCTCTTACACCTACAAAATTTCTATCTATCAAATACTTTCTTGCCAATTTTAAGTCCATTCTCTCACAATTATTATCTTGTGGTAAGGGAAATAAGGATTGTATTTTTTTCATTTTTCAAATTTAAATGTTCCATACCAAGTATTATCTTCTAATTTTTATTCCACCATGGATGCCTTTGGTGATACAATCAATATTCTCTCTTTTGATACCTTTTGTGAATGTCTCACTAGAGAACATCAAATCTTTCTTAGATTGATGTTTTTCCTAGTTCAAAGGCACTATTGTCCAATATATTTAACAGAAAAGGTAAGAAAAAATAAATACATAACCCAATATCTATAAAAAAATAACTCAAACTTCTTCTGAATCCACATCTAAATCCACCAAGCCTAGTTCCATTACATCTAAAGAGTCAATCTTTAAGAATAAAAAGAAGATCGGTGAGAAGTGTACCTTTTGTGATAGAATAGGTCATTCAAAAAAAGAGTGTTGGAATAGGATGAAATTATTATATGAATCATTCAAACAATATAACATTATAGCTCCTTATTTTTATTCTTCCAAGGACAAAGGATAGGTAATTTTAGCTTGTGCATTGTTTTCATCTATATACAGTTGGATTCTAGATTTAATTGTTACTCATCACATAACACACACATGAGCATTTGACTTCACAAAAACTATCATCACTTCAAAGATAAAATTTAGGGTACTATTTAGATGCAAAAAGGTTCATCATTAATGTAATATTAGTTCATAAGATCTCCAATAATCTTCTTTCCATGTATCATATTTGTGATTTCAAAAATATGAAGATTGTGGAGTTCTCTCCTCATAATGTTTTAATAAAAGAATTGCAAAAATCATTGATTACGATTGTTTTAGGTAGTATTTATCATAGTTAATTCCTATATTTATTTAATTTTGAGTCTTCAAGAAAATAATTTATTTCTCATGTCGATTCAATAAGAAACGTTTGGAATGAATGGTTTGAAATTTTGACACACACGCGCACATGCACGTGCACACGCACGCACACACACACGTGCGCAAGTTTAAAAACTTGGTTCTTGGTCTACCTAAGGTTTCTTGTGTAGATGGTGTTTGTAGAGGTTATGTTCTTGGAAAAAATCATCAAGACCCTTTTATAAAAGATAATTCTTAGTGAGCTATGATTCCCCTTGAATTGGGGCATAGTGACCTCATGTGCTTTTCCGCTATCTCTTTTTCAAGGGCCAAGCATTTTTGAAATTCATTGATGAATTATCACATCAAACTTGGGTTTACTTTCTAAAACATAAGAGTGACATCTTCAAATACTTAAGGAATTTTATAGAAGAAATCCTCAGTTCTACCAAAAAGCTACACACATATAATGGGTGAATATGTAAATAAGTATTTTTAATAATTTTATATAAAGCGTGGTATTTATCATTAGCAAACAATTCCCTACACTCCTCAACAAAATTACATTCTTTGAGAGGAAATACAAAACTTTGAGGTAAATGGAAAATTATATCATCATGTCCAAGAACGTTGCATCTACATTATAGGATGAGACATTTAATTATTCCAATTACATTCAAAACCACATGCCATAATGTTTTTAGAAACATGACACCATAGGAGGCATGGTACCATACAAAACATAATCATTCCACATTCTAAATTTTTGGTAGTGAAGCTTGGGAATTTATTCCTAATGAAAACCAAAAGCCATAGAGAATAAGAGTTAACAAAAATTTATTGTTTTCTACTTATGATGATGTGAATGTTTATAGCCTATTTAACCCTATCATTCGTGATGTTCTATTTTGATCGGATGTCTAGTTTGATGAGCATTTCACCCCTTTGAAGTTTTTTCCTTCATGTTCTTCATCAAACATTTATGCTTCTTTTTCACATATTGAGGAATCCACACTTTTGGATGACCATGATGATGGTGATGATTCTATTAATCCTCCACTACCACTATAAGAATATATTAATAATTAACATGCACAACTACCCTAACGTCTACCAAAATGGGTCTGTACAATTCACAATGAGGCTTGTGACTAGGCGAGGGGATCCTAAAGATCCAAGAAGGATGATATCATAACATCCATATGGTATTGCAAACTTGATATAGCTATTAGTGACATAGATTCTAGATATTTATTGTCAAGCTTGTAAGTATACTGAATAGTAGGAAGATATGACAAAAGAACTTCAAATTTTCAAAAGAAACAATTACATGGAATTTGGTTCATCTTCTGAAAGGTAGAAAATTAGTAAGGCAAAAATGGGTGTACTATACTAAGTTTTCAATTGTGGGTCCATTAAAGGGTACAAATCCTAACTTAAAAAATATATTTTCCACATGTTGAAGGTGTTTATTAGCACAAAATTTTTTCTCTAGTTTCTAAGAGGAATTACATCCATCTAGTAATCTCGTTGGATGAAACATAGGGATGATAAATCTGTAAAATTGATGTAAAAAGTGTTTTCTTGCATGAATATTTGTAGGAATAAATCCACATGTCCTAACCTACATGGTCTATCAATAGTTATAACTCCATTTATGTGTGTAAATTGAAAAACTCTTTGTATGGATTAAATCAAGGTCCTCAAGTTTGGTATGAAAAGATCAGAATGTTTCTAATCAATTTTAGTATTACACAAATTACCTATAACCCAATGATTTACTCCAATAAAATATATGTCAAACTTCTCATACTAGTCCTCTATGACAATGAATTAATCATTATGGAAATTACATAAAGTAGATTTATGATTTGAAAACATGGTTAATGAAGTCTTATGAAATGAATGACATGGGTTTGCTATATTATTCCTTGGCCTATAGATTTTATTATATGAGAAAGTTAATTTTGTTCATTAATCCAAATATTCTCAATATATTGTATCCACTTCAACATGGAAAACTTCAAGTCCACAATGAATCCTTTTCAATCTAGGGTTAAAGATACCGCCAAAAGTTATTATCCTTCTATAGATAGTAAAATCTATAGAATTTCATGGGAATTTTATTATACTTGAATCATCCATGTATTCAATTTATTTTGAATTGAATTGTATATCATTATACTGATTAGGAACCCAATGAAATTCATTCAAAAACTTATAAACCCATTGCCTGATATCTTTTTGGTATTGAGAAAAGCCTCAAATTCTTTTTACACTTCAAGGGAAATAGTAAAAATTATTTATCCTTATTGTGGAAAAATAATTTTTGAAGGCTACATATATAGTGATTGGGAAGGATATCTAGATGATTGTAAGTCATTTGTATAATACATATTCTATCTTGGGAGAGGTCCTCGACTTGGTCTTGTTAAACTTAGGCTACAATGATTTTTCTAATACATAAGCTGAGTAAAATGTAGATCTTACTACCATATGTGAGTTAATATGGATTTGACACATGTTTTCTAAGTTCATATTTCCACACTAACCCAAAACACTTTGGTATGATAATTAGAGTACTATCCACATCTATCACAACCTACTTGAGTGCCAAGGTGCACAATATATTGAAATTTATATGAATTATATTTAACAACTAATATAGGAAAAGGTCATTGATCTTAATTTATTTTGAACAGATGATCATGTCGCGATCATCTTCACAAATCGCTTGCTTGAGTCATGATTTTTTCAACTTTATAATTTGTTGGGCATGAAGGAAGGTTTCATCGAGGGTAGTATAGTGATTCATATTTCCTTTCCTTCAACATTGAACTACATTTTAAGAGGGGATGTTAGTGTGATTAATTAACCATACATTATTGTATTTGATTAAAGTGTGTAGCATTTAATATTAATATAATTTATATTAAAAATTAACCTATTTATAGAGAAGGGTATCAATCAAGTTATTGACTTTATTTACTTTTGTTATTAATAGATTAAAGAAAAATTTCTTTGCAAGCTAACTACTCTCCAAAACCTATTAAGTCTCTACTTGCTTCTATAAAATCATAGACGAGATATTGTTTAAGGTATCCATTTTGGAAGAGATTTATAGATATACTAACAAATTCAATCTAGAGCTTTTAATAAAAGAGGTAGTAATGCTACTTGAATTATAAATATGTGTTATGACTTTATGTGAATATTTCATTGATATATAATACATACATGTATGTAGGTGATTATCTTATGGTTGTTAACAATGATTAGAGGATATTTAGAAATATAACTTGACATAATATTTGATTTTGAATGTAGATAATGTTTATAACAAGGTGATAATGTTGAAAAATATACTCAGTTTCTCTTTCATATTCTCATTTTCCCTAAGTTCACTAACTTATCAAGTCATATGCCATGAAGCACACTTTAAAGGAATCCACACTTAGAATTAACAATGATCCCCATTTACATGTCAGTTAAGTTTATGAACCTTAACCTTAAATCTCTCATTATTCATCATAAACCATTACATGATACTATAATGAGTTTGTGCATCCTTTTCCAAATTAGAGGCTCTCTTTTCATTTAATCTAGAGATACATATTTACCATCCTCAACTTGACCCATTCACCAACCTCATTACTGGTGGGCCGTACATGGAGTAAGGGATATTATCTAATCTATGCATACTCTCGTTATCCTTAGCACTCAATCATACCTAAGAAGTTTATTGCATATCATTATCACCAACAATCGTCCTTCATTATTAGAGAAGTAAAAAGATGAGGGTCATTATTCTCTACGAGATTTATATACCATATCGGGTCATATTTCTTCAACATTATAGGAATATCGATAGGGGTATTTTACAATGATAAAGTAAGGAGCTATAAACTTATCTTTAAGGTCGGTGGCGACCATTCGAAGGCCCATCATCAACAAGTGACACCTTAGGGATAAGAGTTGAAATAGATGCTTGGGAATCAAAAATATGGAAAAAGAGAGATAAAGCCCTATTAAATGAGAACATCAACCTTTCCCAATTATACCTTAATAACCAAATTTTCTTAAGTGTTTCTCTCAAATACTCATATTTATATTTCATATTTTTAATTTAACCTTGAAAATTATTTGATAACCTCATCCTTTCTCCTTATAGATTTGAATAAATTCAATCCTTCCATGGCCATTCTGGTATCCCTAGAAATGCAGTTTTCATAAACACTAAAATAAATTCATTTGATCTCCATTGTATGCATGTTTCAATTGCTCATGAACTCAACCAAGACTAAAGGGTAAAAACCCATTAGTATTTCCATGGATATAGTAAACCCTCCCTATATTAAAATATTCCAAAAATTCATATTTCTATAAACATTACGATAGGATGACGACTCGAGTTCTTACTCTCTCACATCCCATTTGGTTGTTGGAAAAATATCCCCCAAAATATTACTCTAATAACTATTTATTGCAATTTAAAATGTATACAAATTGGCAACTCCATAAGAGAAATGTAAGCTCCGAGAATATCCCTTTATTTAAAACAAGTTACTTTATAACTATCTGATGGAGAAGATGAAAAAATACTACTAATAGAATATAAAGGTTCCATATATCCACCTTAGGGATGTATTCAAAAAGACAAAAGTGGGAAAAATCTAAAATATATCCTATTATAACTATTATTTTATTTAGTGCTCCTTGTTAGGGTCATATCTCCTAACATGTTGACCCGATTGCTAAGCTTGTGAGATCATCGGAAAGATGATGGGACTAACTTAAAAAAATTGCTCTGATATGGTTGTTGATGGAGAATTTGAAGCCCATAAATGCTCCGAAGACCCCTGAAAATGCAAAATACTAAAAGCTGCCAAAAACTGCTAAAAATAGATTTTCAAGACTTTCCAAAAAAAAATTCAAAAAACTTGTTTTAGATCGACATACCCAACTGCGCAGTACTACAGAGATGCACACAAGCCAAAGAATTGCCTAGAATTGTATAAGAAAATGACCCAAAGGTAAAAGGCCCTACGAAGGAAGTGACATGATTAAACTCGAAATTGGGTGCCCAAAAGGACACTAGGGACCTAAGGCAAAGGCAAAGGTAGGTATAACAACAAGCAATGGCACAAACACTCAACCAATAAGGTCACGAGTCTCGAACAACACGCTTGATGTCACAGATTCTCAACCAAGAAGGGCATGAGTCATGAAGGAGTCCATACAGAAGACACTCATCAAGGTTACAAATTACCCTAACAAGGACGGGTAACACATCATTTTACAAACATCGTAGAAGATGATGAGGGAACTCTAAGGCAAGATTCAAAGCGTGTGGGAGTCAAAGCACGCAAGAGACCCACAAAAAGGAAGTAAAGGAGGTGACTGAGATCCTACGTCTATTGAAGACTAGTGGCTTCCTACCACTCCTTAAGGAATGGTTAGCATATTCTCTTGAGATGGAATTAGTACTTTGTAAGAAAAAGTAACGGGTTGAGAGTTAAAAGGAGCCAAACAAGGGTTCAACAAGAAGCTGCTTTATTAGATGTCACATTGAAGGGAATGGTATGTGCAACATCCTTATTGAAATAGGCATCGAGGTGATCATCCTCACTAAGGATGTTTGGACTTGTATGAGGATACTTGTGTTATAAGCCACCTCGAACACCTTATCCATGGCGAATAAAGCAAGGGTTGTCCCTCTTAGCACACTCGAGGAGTGGCCTTAGATATAATGGGTGTAAAGTTCTTTGTAGATTTCGAGGTCATTGATATAAGCGAGGCTAATGATGACTCCGCCTTATTAGGAAACCATGGTGCTTTGAGAGAAATGGGAACATGCACTTGAAGGGCTACATGAGTTTTGAGAATGACGAGCACTCGGTAGTGATCCCACTTGATGCTGACATAAGGGCCCCCTTTTATAGAAATTGTGGATGTAGAAGAGGGCATCAATTATATCTACAATATCACGAGAACAAGAGAAGAATTGCATCCTCCTAGAAAAAGAAGGCTACATTGAATTGGGAAGCAACACACTAGTTTTATATACTACAAGCAATGGTTGAAAAAGGTGGGTCAAAATAGCCTGAGAGACTATGGGGAGATGGTGCATTGAACTTAGGAGGAAGTCCATAAGATCATTAAGGAGTAGGTTGCTAAAGTGTGCAAGTAAAATTCCCAAGGTAGGACTCATGCCATCACAAGTGTGGAGACCAAAGCTTGCACCTATTAGAAGAAGTGAATTTACTGAGGAGTGTGTCTATCATGAACAAAGCCATGTAAATCAGAAATGGCATGCTTGTTAAGTCACGAGGTTTGATAGAACCATATGCAGCTAGACATATATGGTGGATTTGGAGGCATGTCTACCAAAAGAAGAAGAAAAAGGGAGTTATTAGGCAAACCCATTGGCCATCTTTACCAAAGTGGAACAACATCGAGGAGGTCTTCATAACACTGATTTGAGAGGAACAACAAAAGGTGAGAATTGCCAAGATACGATGGGAGCACATGCTCACTCTCTCATGTGTGCCAATGTGAGGCAGTATCGGTTAGCACCTTTAGGGCATTACTTGCCTATTTGTGGGAGCATGCATTGTACAACATTTTGACTACATGGGAAAGTGCTTGGTACACCTTGGGGAAACAAGAAGGGAGACCTTGGGTCAGGAGAGGATGAAGACGAATCTAGCGCACACCTTTAAATTCTAATTTGCAAGGAGAATGGGATCGACCCTTAACAATAATGAAGGAATCTTTCAACAAGATGTGGTAATGGAGGAGCATATCGGATGACTCTATAATGGGGAGGAATATGTACTCAAGGATATCTTGAAGAATAATCAACTCCCACGTAGATAAACATCATGGCCTAGATCTAGAGCGGGTAGAAAGAAAGGGATAAAGTGAAAGCCTTGATGAAGATAGATGAGAAAGACACCCCAAAGATCATCTGAATGTTCAAATAAGCACCAGTGAGTGCATAGTCCAAGACACATGCACACAGAAGGAATGTACTGCATCGAGCCCATGTGCATAGTAGAGGTGAACCTCAGATCAAAGGAGCGACAAGTGGCCACCATATGCGATTATTGGTCCAACGTGGAGCTAACATGCATTGTGGAAATACTTAGGAGATTCAAAGACCTATTCCCTAAAGGGTATCACAAAATGAAAGGAGCCCACACATACATGGGAAAGATGATAATCAAGTTAAGAGAGGATGTGTGTCATGTAAGAAAAGGCCATATTACTTGAACCCCAACATGAGGAAGAAGGTAAAGGAATAAATCGACAAAATTTTGGATGTAGTGGTCATATACCAAATGGAGGAGTCCGAGTGGATAAGCCACATGGTAATTAGCATTAAAAAGGAAAGACACATATGGATTTGTGTAGACCTCTGCACTTTGAATGAAGCATGTGTCATTAACCTTTTCTCCACCTAGTTCACTAAAGAAATTCTAGAGGGGGTGGCGAGGTTATGAGATCTACACCTTCATAGATGAAATCTCTAGATATCACCAAGTCCAAATTACAGAGGAAGACAATGTGAAGACCACATTTACAACAAAGTGGGGCTCGCTTACATACAATGTAACACCCTTTGGCCTAAAGAATGCACCATTAGTCTTCTCACATATAGTGATTGAGGCCTTAAAGGACTTCATTCACAAGTTCCTACAGGTGTACCTAGATGATTGAACCATCTATGAATTAGTGAGAGATCACCATGCCAACTTAAGGTTTATGTTTGAGAGATATAAGCAATTGCGAATCTCATTGATCGAAAAGTGCACATTCAACGCACTATTCAAGGTCTTGTTAGAACAATCGATTTGTAAGGAAGATATGTTGGTAGATTGAACAAAGATTGATAGATTTTAATATTGTAAGAACCTAACACTCGATATAATATGCGCACATTTCTAGGGCACACATGTTGCTCTAAGAAATATATAAGGGACTTCTCAAAAGTGGCAGGGCCTTTGGAGGAACTACTAAGAAAAGATGGCCCATTTGTGTGGACAATGCACCAACAAGAAGCATTTAAGACCTTACAAGAAAAGTTGGCCAATGCACCTATTTTGCATTTCCTAGATTAGAAAAGGTCATTCCAGATCCAGGTGGATGCTTTCAAAAATGTCAATCAAGGCTATCTTAGCCCAACCATGAGAAGAAAAGATGGTTCGTTCAATTTATTTCCATGTAGGAAATTGTCATCTTTAAAGCACAACTACACAACTACTTAATGTGAGGCCTTAACAATGGTCTATATGCTTCAAAAGTTTGGACACTACCTACTAGCCACAACCTCTGTGTTCTTTACAGACCACGAGGCATTGAAGTACCTGGTGAATAAACCAATACTCTATGGGTGTATATGTAGGAGGATCATCATGTTTTGGAGTTCAATTTCTAAATGGTGGTAAATCCATGAAAGTTAATTGTGGTCCCAATCACCTATCCAAAACAACAATTTGAAGTTGTGCACAACATTGAGGATGATATGCTAGATGTGCAGTTATACAAGGTTTAAAGGGTGCCAAAGGAGTTGGGTGACATTGCGACATTTCTTACATGAGGTATGACACCAAAAGGGTGGAGAACTAGTGAGAATAAGAAATTACCAATACGCACAACCCCCTACCAAAGCATTAGTAGGGAATTATGCAAGTTGGGACAAGACGAAGTCCTTACGCGTTTCATCTTAGAACATGAGCACGTAGAGATTTTCTCAAAGCATATGAAGGCATAACAGGAGGGCACTACTGCTGGAAAGGCCACATCCTAAATTTTTTTATTTCATGGGCTTTGAAGGCCCATGCTCTTTAAAAACGCCAAGGACTATACTGACCAAGTGCAATGTGTGCTAAATGGTTAGCAAGCCCAACATAAGAGATGAAATGCCCCTAATACCCGTGTATTCATTTGATCCCTTTGAGAAATGGGTTATTGACTTTGTAGGGCCAATCACACCTACTACACATAAGAATGAACCACATTATATTATTAACACAACGAATTACAAGCAAATACGATGGCCCATAGAGCTGACCAATGATCGAGGAAGCCACTTTATTGTTGAAACAGTGTGTATTCTACTGGTAAAATTTATGGTGGCACATCACAAAACAACCCCATATCACCCATAATCCAATAGAATTGTGGAAGCTTTTAACAAGATCCTTGGCACCGCCATAGAAAAGATTTGCAAGTTAGGGCACAAAGGTGAGATGATCAAGTTATTGGTAGGTTATGGGTGTATAGGACCACTATGAGTGCCTCACAAAATTCACACAATTTAATTAGTGCTTGGGAATATTGGTGCCTTTGCTTTCTGACATAGCACACACAAGAAACTTGGATGACAATGACTATTGGTGAGAGGCTAGAGGCATTAATGCGATTGGACAAGAAGAGATTGTTGGCCAAATGGAGTTGGGGGGTGGAAAGGGCCAAAAATAAGCCTTGTCATGACAAACACATCAAGGAAAAAGTTATAAGGAAGGTGTGTGTGTTTTCTTGTACGACTTGTGATATGCCAAACACCTAGGTAAGTTACACATTAGGTGGATGAGCCCATATATCATCCACAACATATTGGAAAGTGGTGCATGCAAGTTGTGCACGTTAGATGGAGAAATGCTTGCAAAGCATTTCAATGGTAGTGGTTGAAGCCCTACCATTCCTAACAATAGCTTGGAGAATCTCAAAAGTAGCAAGGCTCCGCAAGCCACCAAAAAAATGTTTCAAGTAGTCATTTCCCTTTACACATTTTTTCCTTTACTGCAAATTTTGAAGTTATTATTGTCAAGGCGTGATGTGCGCACACTGAGGCGTAAATACTAATAGCATCGTTCTTTTAGATTTGTTCATTCATGTTTTTCAAAGTGCGATCCATAAGTGTGAATGTTAGGTAAAGTGCAACTATGCATGTCGTGTGCGCATATGAATAAGCTACCAACATTGAGCAGATGCTCCGTGCACAAACATGGACACAGATGGAGCAAAATAGAGGTGACCCAAGGAAGGGGAGGATAAATGCAATTTGTGTGTGTGGACCAAGAGTAGCCCCAACTAGAAAGTGAGCACGCGGTTAAGGACCCCACACACAAAATTCGGGGAGGAGAGAAAAAGGAGAAAATAGGGACTTCATCAAAATTGACTATCTAAATGCAAGACCGGTTTTGAAGGAAGAAAGTACGCAAGGAAGGGTGTGTGAAGATCGCGCTTGGATGTTGACGTCACCCAAGGAGGAGAGAGACGCAGGAAAATATGAAAACGCCCCGTGTTAAAATGGTTGGGCATGTTTCCCAAGTTTGGCTTTTAAGACATTGAACGTTGACGTCACAGTAATGTATGACCAACACAAACAACAAATACGAGTAGATGGTATACATTTGCATGCCAAGCTCTAGCATTTGAGGAGAGAAGGAGAGGTGTTGGGGTTTGCGTAAGAGATTTGCGAATACAAATCAGAGCATTGTGCAAAATAATATCACGGATTTTGACCAAAAGATAGATCAGGTCGACAGAAGCCAAACGAATGCATTGTTGAAGAATTTGAAGCGGAAAAAGTTGGGAAAAACACATTTGCATTAACTAAGTAGGCGTCTACCATTAATAGGCAAGGAAGTTGGGAGCCGAGGAGAGAAATCCCCCACTGTCACCATTACATCATTCCTTTCCCAAAATGGTGAAGAGAAAAGTAGAGACAGCGGCTAGGCCAAGTTAGCCGAGGAAGCAGCCGCACAAACGGGATACATTCATCCTTTAATAAGAAGAATAGGTGCTCCCAAAGAGCGAGATGGAGGAAATGGCCATCCCCGAGATGTAGCTCCCAGAAGAGTGTGCGGTCGACTGACAATGGGAAAGCAGAGTCCACAAGATGGAAATGAAGGATATCAATCACCACAAGAGCTTTAAAGGCCTTCACAATGATTGTCTGATCAATGGCACAGTGGGTAAAGACGAGAAAATGTAAGTGGACGTCAAGCGACATGTGGAGTTGGAGGAGCACTTCAAGCATGCCACTAAGTTCGTGCAGTTTCTTCTATCGTGCATTCGTGGCAACAAGTTATACTTTCTGGGGCACCGAATGAAGATATCTGCCAACTTAATCAAAAATTGATAGGGATTAGCGAGGAGGGTGGAAGACTGCAAAAGACGCTCGATGACAACGTGACGGTGGAGACCTAGCTAATAAAGCTCGCGGCCAAGGTTGGCCAGCAAAGCATACACCCTGATTTTGTAAGTTATCTTGGTGATTATTTTTCATACTGTTGTATCTGCTGAAATGAAGGCAAGCATGTTAATATATATTTTGATCTTAAGGGAATGTGTTGCAAAATCTGGATTCTTGCATGCTGTAATTTATTTGCATGGGACAGCAGTTATTGTTGCCTGTATGTTACTGATGTGACGACAAATTGTCGTATGCTTGCTGAACTCTTTATGTTGTGGCCTTCTTGTAATCGCTTTGTCGATTTACTCTTGAACTGAATTGAAGGTTAATATAAATGTGCAACACCTGATTACAGGTATGAACAGTTGGCACGTAGATGCCAACGGAAATGGGTTCGATTCACGAACCATACACT
This sequence comes from Taxus wallichiana var. yunnanensis, assembly GCA_018340775.1. Classification (NCBI taxonomy): domain Eukaryota; kingdom Viridiplantae; phylum Streptophyta; class Pinopsida; order Cupressales; family Taxaceae; genus Taxus; species Taxus wallichiana. The sequence goes on along the minus strand of CM031235.1, from coordinate 370,592,898 downwards.
GTCGTAACGTGAGACCCCGTAAGGCGAGGAATGCCGGGATACGGGTGGCTCGGGCATGTTAACAAAGGACGGAATGTCCTGCACAGTGTTGGAATTAGAAGTCAGTCGAGAAGACTTGACAGGATTGAAGGTGGTTAGTGTTAGGTGTTAGAGGGAATTAGATCCTAATCTAATCCTAAGCTCTACCTTACATCCTAAACTACTATCCTAAGTGGATTTTTAAATTATATAAAAAAAAAAGGGTGGAAATAAACCTAAGTTCTATTAACCTAAAGACTAGGCTATGACCTAGGTCGAACACTAATATGAATCCTAAACTAATCCTAACCTAGAAGGGGACGCGCAGACCCTTGGGGGAAGAGGATAAGGATGAAAGGGAATTAATGGCAGTTAATGTGAGTCCTTATGTGGACAGCGCCAGTTTGGCGGGAACAGGGAGAAAGATGGAGGTAGCTAGTTGGTCATGCACTAAATTTGGTTTTACATGCAAAATTTGAACTTGGGAGTTCGCCAACCCAAGTCGGCGGTGGCGTGAGAAAATAGGAAAAGGCTGAGCCTTTAATGCATTTAATTTTTTTGGTCTTCGTGACCAGTCCGCCTTGGAAAGTGTATGGAGGAAATGTTGATTGTTTATTGTGTTGATTCGGATTTTGAGAAGTTGCTCTGCATTTGGTTTTTGCTTGGTTCTGTCGAACCAGTTTCATTTGGATTTTATCACTGTTCTTTGGAAATTTGGAGGTTGTTGCTGAGCCTGAAGAGGAAAGGATTGTTTGGAAGCTCGTTGTTGTCGCCGTGGAAGGAAATACCTTCGGTAGACGCGGTTTTCTTCGAGTTTTGGAAAAGAAATTGCAGGCATGTTAAGCCCTTCTCTTTAAAACACTTGCTTTGTTTAAGCGTCTCATTAAAACAACCCTGCTCTTGGGTTTTTGGTTTATCTGATTGTTGTCATGTTGAGACGATTTGGGTTAGTCGATTCTTGCTGTCATTGTTTGAAATGATATGGGTGAAATCGTTTTCTTGCTATTGTGATTTGATCTGTCTTTGCATGAATTGAGTTGGAATAAGAACTTGTTGTGTTGGTTGTTGACGGTATTTGGGAATTCGAAATGGGTTTTTCTCGATTAAATGCTATATAAGAACGGTGCAGGCAGTGTGGGTTGTTTTCATTGCTGTGCGATTGTTCTTTTGTTATATGAACTTTTGTGATAAAATTGTACAGGATGTACGAGTTGCTTGATGTCGTTTCTATACTGAAATTTTTCTTAAAGGAAATAAGACTTTTCCTTTCCTTCTGCTGTTTCGGGATTAGAAGGAAATAGCATTTTTGGATTTTAAAGGAATTGGCATTAGAGTTTTATCTGAGCATTACGAGCTCGGTTAGAGGGAAATGATAGTAATGTAATTATTGTTGTGCTTCTTCTTTTATATAAATGGACGAATACAATTTGGGTATTCGTGGGAGCTAGAAAAGAAATTGTTTTTCTTCTGAACTTATAAATGATTACATTCTTTCTTGCTGGGATGAAAGGTTGATTTTGTTGTGTTTTATGGAAACGACTTGATCTTACAGCTCGGACAGTAGTCGTGAAAACGAGCTTGGCTTGTATTTCTGTGCATTAAATGAATTATGTTGATTCTTGCTGTGGGGGTTAGATGATTTGTTGTGTTTTATTGATGTTGTTCGATCTTCTAGTTCGGACTGTCTTTGTGAATACGACTTAGCTTTGGATTGCTGTGCAAAAGAATAAATGCATGGAAATGTTTGTCTTGTTGTGTGGGTTTGTCTTGACTGTACCAGACTTATGCATTTAACACCCTATACGGGTTTACTTTGATAGAGGTAATGATAACTGATTATTGCATTCTGAAGTTCTGCATATTATCATGAACTTGAAAAATGGATTTCGGGTAGAAATGTTTGTTGGCAGTGAGCTCGATTTGGGTGTTTTATTTCATTCTGAGCAAATGATGGTTTCTTACTGAAATTATAGGGAAACTAGTTCTTCCTTTCTCTGTTGTTTTAGATTTCGAAAGAAATAGTAACTGGGTTTATTGAACCTTATAAGTTCGGATTGTTGGAAGTGACAGTGGTATTTAGATTATTTTTCTGAGTGTTGTGCTTTCTGTACAAATGAAATATTTAATTGTTTCGTGTGGTCTTCTGATCTTGGCACCGTCATTTAGAAGAAATGAAATCGGCCTGAACAATTCTTGTTGAGTCTGAAGAAAATGATTGTTTTCTTAGTGAAAGGTTAAAGGAATGAAATTTTCTCTTTTTGCTGTTTGAATTCTGGAAATAGCATTGGAAGCCTTACTGTGCTCTATGATTGGTCTTGCTGTAGGTAACAACAATGAGTAAATTGTATTTTGAACTGTATGCGTTCATGGAAATAGAAAGTCATGTGAATAATTGATTTCGTGATTGTATAACTGTTATTTGGTTAAAAATACAGTGAAAGAAATATGGATTCTTCTAGTACAGTAAGTACATAGTATGCATTCTTATACTATTTGTTCTATGATAAATATGATGTTGTATTAACCTGTTTTTGGGTATTCATATGAGCCTGATTTAAATGAATTATTGATAAGGACGATAAATTCTTCCTTGTTTTCATTTAAAGCTGATTATGAATGAAATTATTCTTGCTGCTGGAAAGTGAATTCCGAATGGATTTTGTAAGTTTCACTCTGAACTGTTATCTTGAATTGTGTCTCGTTTGGATTCAGTTTTTAGGACAGTCATGAGGAAAGAAATAGGAATGTGGATGGATAACTTGGAAAAATGATCTTTTCTTCTTTCATACAGTTGGAAATCTGTAATCGTGAAGAACGAATTTTGTATCGCTTGGGTATGAGCAACTATATGCATTGCTGTTTGCTTTCTCGTCTGTGCGTGATTGCTTGGAATCAAATGTGTTGCATGAACTGAAAGGAAAGTAATTGGTTACGTTTCAGTTAGTTTTACCCTTTGCATTTATTACTAGTGAAAGGAATAGAAAGAATAACAGTTAAGTTATATCAGCAGTATGCTACTTGTATTCCTAAACTTTACAAATATTGTAATTTGGAACTTGTAACGGTTATGTGGAAAAATAGGACAGCAATTCTTTGGCTGATTGGGATGGTATTTTGATGGTTCAGTTGTTATGTTGTCCCTTCTTTTGATGCTTGATTTTTGATTGATGTTCTTACTGTCGTTTCATAAAAGCAGGGTTCTTTTATTGAGACAGTTAATTAAAGCACCTCATTTTAATGACAAGTGCTTAATATGCTCAGTTCATTGAACTGACCCGTGCAAGTAATTTTGCAGATGGAAATTGATTAGAACGAAGACATGGTTGTTTTCTGATGCTTCTTTTGATTATCAGAAGATGAATTGTATTTGTTAGTTGTTATTCCTCTACGAGGAATTGTGAAAAGAAGAAAGTACATTCTTCTATCTATGAGTTGTAACGATGTTTTATATAAACAAAGTCCAGTCAGTTGGATTGGCAAATGTATGGATTATGAAATGGATTGATGAATACAAGTGTGATATTTTAATAACTATATCAGTTTGATATTGTTGATTAAATTGGAAATAAAATGTTATTTCTTGATTTGGATTTATTTAATTGTCCTTGGATGGATGTTAAAAAGGAATTGATATCTATTCTTACCTAAATGCAACTTTTAAGTTGAAATGTGCAATTAGTTCATACTTGGGTAAAGATGAATTTTTAATTGACATTAAAAAGGATTAGGAAGAATATGATTCCATAACTGATAGGTATTCAGGATTAGCTTGGAAGCTAAGGAATATCAATTAACTTAGGAGTAATCGAACTTCGTTTCCGAACTCCATTAATAACCTCGTATGTTAAATTCAGAAAGAAAGGATATGGGATAAATATATCCATAGCTAATGGACCTTAACTATGTAAGGTTAAGGGGAATAAATGAATACATTTATTGGAAATTAGACCTCGTTTAGATGACGTTTAATAAGCTGGAATTCTGAATTTAGTTACAGTTGTAAAAATCTTGGATAAGTTTAATAGGTTAAACTTATCACGTCCGTCGGTAACGGGCTGCTTAATCCAACGATTAAGAAGAGAACCAAGTAGGAAAAACGCAACCCTTCGGTAAGAAGGAGAAGATGTAAAGCAAGCTAGAAGACGGATTTAGTCTCTCTTAGCTATGTACAACTGTAACGGGAACGAGGATAAAGGATCAGCATGGTTGCTGAAAGTTGATCTTAAATATTAAGATCATATCCAAATCACTTGAGCAGGATGTGTACTCTCGATGGGAGGATTCCGTAGGACATTGACATACGCCAGCTACAGCAAGGTGTCTTCATGAAGACGGGGTCTTCATGACGACACAATGTTATAGCTGACATATTACAATGCCCTCCCGAATTAAAACATCAAGAATACATAGGCTGAATGTGAAGTTCTTGGCTGGGGATAGGAGTATGATCACGTATACGGAGTGACTCCGGAGGACTAAAGATAACTAGACACACGGAGTCGTGGGGAACGACATCGTATGTCTGCGTATCTTTAGTTACCAGGAGTGCCTTCCTATACTCGTTCATATTGCTAGTTGGAAATTGGAAGTTTAAATCTGACCTTAATTTGAAAGGACTGGTAGGAACCAGGAAAGACCATTCTAGATAACAGGTGAAGTGAAGTGAAGGACGTATTCCATTGATGTGTATCACATCCAGGAATATGATCATGCAAAGCATGTGAAAATCTTTGGCCAAAGTATCGCAAGTGCTGGTTGCGTTGTCCTAATCACTTAATTTAAGATGCAGGATGTCAGATGAATATCAAGTAATGATATTTAGATAGCTTCTTAAATGGATCACTTCGATAACCGGTAACGGTTAAGAGAACTTGTATATATAATATACTATGCATGAACGAACATGAAGGATCGGTTGTTGCCGAGTCATGAAATGAAGGATCGTTGAAACTCGAGCCATGAAAATGGGAGATCGGCAGTTCTTCGAGTCATTTACAGCAAGCATATAGAATCTGTTATAAGATTGAATGGCATTGAATGTGTGTTCCATATTGTAAATATGCGAACAGGGAACATTAGTTTTAAAAGGAAATTGTGTGTTCCAAACTGTGTTGTTTGGGCAGAGAACAATTATTAAAACTTGAACGTGTGTTTGAATTATATAATTCATAACAGAGAACGTTATACAATTTATTTTTTTCCCTTGTTCTAGTATCTTAAAATATTTTGTATTCGTCCATTCATTCATGTTTTACGCTTGATAGTTGGTCTATGTTTTTGTTTTTGCCAAATTGGACGACTTGTATCTTCTTACGCCCCTCTATTTATTATCTTTGTGAAAGATGTAAACAAAGATAGTAAATGTGGAAAACCATTGATGATCGTTATTTGTTGGTTGACATAAACAATATTTCAAGACATTGCCAATTATAGAGACCTAATCTGCTTAGTAAAACCATTATTATCAGAATTCCCAACAAAAATTTAATTCGTAGTTGTTGACAAATAGAGTTGTTTCCATGATTTGAATTCAACTGTCAAACAAGAAGATCCCATGAAATCTTAAAGTCAAATAGGCAAAATATTACCACAAATGTACCTATTTTCAATCAGTTGTTCATAATAGACTATGCTTTGTATATGAGCACAAATGAACCAAACGAAATGGACAAGAAGTGGACATAGTTATCAACGTTGAATGGGGAATTTTTTTACGTGGAGACATATCAACACAACGATGTAGTTCTTATGTAGTTCTTTGAGAATAGACCATCTGTTTCAAATCATGATGGAAATGGGTTATAGCCATAGCAGCGAAAATAAGAATTCACAAAACATAAGGATTTGAGCAAGAAATCATTACCAGTACACATAATATTTAAATTACCAAAGTAAAAAAATGGACATCAAACAGCAATTCTCCAAATATATTCTACTTTAATTATGCCAATAATCTTTGCATGTTGTTCCCCATAATTGGCATTGAGCACATAAAACAAAGAAGTGTCATTTTTGGTGATATTGTTTCTTCTTTGTGTGCTACAAGGATGAATTCGCAATCAAAAACAGTTCTTAAGATCCCTGCATTTGCAGAGCAATTTTTTATAAGAAATTTTGCCAATATGATCAACCGGTATGGAACATAAGTAGATCATTAATTTTATTGAACGTGCTTTAGAACAAACTACACCATACATGAAATGTATGCTAATACTAGTGGAGAATACAATTGAAACTTTTTCATCGTGCTAGCTGGATGCCATGTCCTGAAGGATGGGAGCTACAGGACAAGCATTGACGTTGGATTAAATGAATCATGGTAGTCCAAAACCGCTGCAATGCTTCTTTCTGTTATGGAAAACGTCTCCTGTACCCAAACATATCAAGGTGAGAGACCATTGTTGAAATTTATAGCTTGCAATGCAATCTATTCAATCATTATGGGAAAGTGATGGCTAAATTACACGCAATGTTACACCAAGTCCCACAGGGGAGATGAAAATGGGGGACAAGTTTTGAGGATGGTGGGAGACCCCTGTCGCATCCACCCCACAAAAAGAAACAAAAATACAATTTGTAATGATTAATCATCTAACATTATAGAAATGTTACATATATATGGAATTTATCAAATGAATAATATAGAATAAAACTTGCACACATGGAAGTACTAGTATTCGATCGAGAAAAAGGAATAGAATTAAGATGGATAGTTGATTATGTTAAAATTAGAATAAAACCTAGATGAAAATTTGATTTTCTTGGATTATCCAGAATCAAGAACAGAGGCAAAAGAATGAGAACTCATAGTTAAAGAGGTTGTAAATATGAACAATTACGAACATAGAAAGTTTTAGATAGTCTCTGATTTATCTTTGATCTATTTTTCTCTTTCATACGAATGGTATTTAGGAAGCCACATGTGCAAACTACGTATGGTCGTGCCATTTGGTATCATCGAAATATGTACCATCTTTAGCGCTCTATATGTTGAGTTATGTAGTAGAGGTATATACAGATTGTACACGCAGTAAATCTATCATGAAATTTCTTACTTCTTGACTTCTCATTTGTTAGTTGTTCCCTTCTTTTGTTGAGAGCTTTATTAGTACAAGAGCATGCAAGAAAGGCTCGTTGTGGACATCATGTTATCATTTGTAGCAGCACACAAGTTCCACTTCCTTACCACATTTATGGCAACCTCACCATTCATGCTAGAAAAAAGTTGCTAGGTTGAACTGAAATTTTACAAATAGGTCTTATTATTCAGAACATTTTTTCCTTCTGCTATCGATTTAAATCCTTTCTTATTTTCATTTATTGCCATGACCATCTAATTATCTTAAAACATTAAAGAAGAGCTAAATCCATGTTAACATAGACAAAAATAAAAAAGGATTGCTTGCAGATATGTGTTTTCTTTGGTTGTTTTTGGGAGCTCAACTAAATCCGAGCTCCACCAAGATCAAAATCTAGTTCAATTCTGGCAGAAAAGCTCAATGATAAATCCAACAAAACAAATTTTACCAAAATGGGTGCATGACATGGTAACAATGTTTCAGCGCCCCATACAATGCAAAGCAACAACAAACCTATAACCAATCATAAAATGTACTCTTTTGTGGTATCCCTTTGTGCAACTACATTTTAATTTGAATGGCAAATTTCTAATTTAGATTTTGACATATAAAAAACATGTGCAGCTTCTTACTTTGTACCCCAGGTGAGGTTTGACCTATTTTGTGCCATCTCTATCCATTCAATGTTTGACCCAGACTAAAGCATTCTCTATGCATACAAGGTTAGAACAGAAGTGGGTATGAGGTTAGACCTAGATTGAAACATTATTTAGTCATGTGAGGTTTGATGCAAACTAGGTTGAGGTTCATAAAAACAGCATTTCTAGAATGCACAACATAAATCGATCATTGTATTATCAAAAATGAAGCTACAATATTTATAGATATTGAACGGCTAATTACACTTGAGATACATCAACAGATCAGTTCCACAATTAGTGGTAAAACCCACGCTAAACAAAGTGACAGGATTACACAACAGGTAACTCCCTAATCACATTTAATTGATCTACACTGAACTAACACTAACTCAATTTCAACAACACTAAAACATGAGCTTTTATTTGAGAGATAATAATGAATTAATCATCTTATTTATCATAATCACCAATTCTATCATTCCCCCCTTAATTCAACATTGTCTCAAGTGAACAAGAAAGATTCTTTGAAAGCCTCAAATTTTTCATGCTCAAGTGACTTGGTGAAGACATCTGCATGTTGTTCTTCTGTCGGGCAAACCTGAAATTGAATGTTGTGTTGTTGAATGTATTTGCGTATGAAGCGAACTTGTACTTCAATGTGCTTAGCGCACTCATGAAATATTGGATAGCGAACAAGCTTGATTACACCTTCATTGTCAACATGCAAGATGGTAGGTTGATTATGTGGAACACCCAAACCTACAAGTATGCGACGTAACTATGTCACTTCGCAAACAACTCCTACATTGTGATATTCCACTTCAATGGAAGAACGACAAACAACATTTTGCTTCTTGTCCCCCATGATATTGGACCAGATCCCAAAGAGAAGACATACCCTGATGTGGACTTCCTATCATCTATATTTTCTACATGATTTGAATCGAATATCTTTGTCAAAAAAGAATTAGTCATTCTTCTTGTATTCTAGGCCAAAGTTAATTGTACCCTTAATGTATCTATGAATCCATTGCGTTGCTTTCGAATGACTTACTTTTGAATTTGGATGAATCTTGAGAGATGGTTCACTAATGTCTAACCTAGTGTAGGTCAACTAAATGAGACTCCCAATCAATTGTCGATAGAGAGTTGCATTCACTTGAGGTGATGGATTTGATTGAGACAATTGAAGCCTTGCCTATGTATGTGTAACAATAGGTCTGCAGTTCATCATCTTGAATTTCTCAAGCATTATCTATTTGTGCTTCATCCGAGTCACAAAAATGTGGTTCTCCTTTTGCCATACTTCCAGTCCAAGACAATGATGGAGCAGCCCGAGATTTGTCATGTTGAGCGGTCACCTAAGATTTGTCTTCATTGCTTCAATAATTTTCACCGAATTTCCAAGTGATTACTAGATTGTCGATATAGACTACTACAATTACCAATACCCACCTTGTTTTTGAGGTAGAGATTGGGGTTGAAGGGATTCCTTTGAAATCCGTTGTCAATGAGATGCTCATCAATTTTAATATAACATGCTTGGGGTGCTTGTTTGAGACCATACAATGATTTTATGAGCCTACAAACGCTTGTTTTTTGATTTGTTGTGATAAAACCTTCGGACGATCACTTAAGATTTGTCTCCATTGCTTAATAATTTTCACTGAATTTCCGGTGATTACTAGATTATCGATATAGACTACTACAATTGCCATTTACCCCCTTGTTTTTGAGGTAGAGATTGGGGTTGTAGGGATTCCTTTGAAATCTGTTGTAAATGGGATGCTCATCAATTTTAATATAACATGTTTGGGGTGCTTGTTTGGGACCATACAATGATTTTATGAACCTACACACGTTTGTTTTTTGATTTGTTGTAATAAAACCTTCTAGTTGGGTCATGTAAGCTACTTAATGAAGATCTCCATTGAGAAGGGAATTTTCACGTCTATTTGGGGGACTTTCCATCCAAATTGAGCAACCAAAGTGAATATCATCATGATTGTCTTATTCTTAGTTGTGGGAGCAAATGTCTTCTCAAAACCAATGCCTTCTTTTTCGCATACCCCTTTGCAACGAGCTTTCCTTTTGCTTGTCAATGTTGTCATTTGCCTTGTACTTGGTTCTAAACTCATTTGCATCTAATTCACTTCTTTCTTGGTGGAAGATCTAGAAGCTTCCATGTGTTCTTCATCGAGGATTGGTATTCGGTCCCCATGGCTTCTTTTCAAGGGCTAGACTCAAAGGCTTCTTGAACCATAGAGGGCTCGTTTGATTCAACAACTCTACTCATTAAGGTCAAATTGACCTATTTTTGAGATTTGTTGCGAGTCTTTGGTGTAGAAGTAGATTTGTCTAGGACTCTATCCAAATTTGTATCTCTAATCACATTTCTATACCACTTGGGCATAAGTTGAGATGTGGGTTGTGAAGCCTAATTATCCCCATCGTCACTTTGTCACCATGTTCATTTTTGGAATGGATCACAAGTCTCCTTTTTGAATGTAGTGCCCACTTCCCTTCGACACCTTTTGCTTTGATTTTGTTATTGTCGACTACACTTATGGATATTGTTGTAGCCTTTTGTTTTAGCATGATACTAGATGTTAGAGATACTTTGGTTGTTATTGATTTTATTTCATATATGATGCATGTGGATTATTAGAGACATTTGATATTGATGTTGATATGTTGTGGACATGGTTATTTATATATATTTCTGACATGTGATATACTTTCGTCGCCATGAGTAGACTTTGATAATTGAATTAATGTTGTGATCATTTTTGACATGGATGAAACGTTGGATAGAAATGTTGCTAGAAAATTGTAAATGATTTGTAATTGCCTAGATGATATTAGCTCGTATATAGATGATTTTAGATTTATATTGCATATTTTGGCATGGATGTTTTAATGCAGCCACGAGGCCGAAGAAGGTATTCTCTGTTTTGTAGGTATATTTATATTCACAACAACATTGGGGGATTGGAGACCAACCACATTGGAATTCTAGATGAATTCAACTAGGGTCACCATGGCAACATGTAATTGTGTGTGTTAGAATTATTTGGTTAGGGGAAAATTGTGACCAAGGGGTCATGTGTTGTTTTTGTTTTAATTTCCCTTTTATTAATGTTAGTATGTGTTCCTTTGAGTGATGTAATTTACTTGTTTTAATTATTTAGTTTTTGATGTATGTGTTTCCCCCTTTATCTTAGTGGGTCTAAGTGTCTTATTAAAGTAATTAAATCTTGTCCTAAATTAATTAAAGATGTGACCAAAAGGAGTTCATTTATTAGACTTGATTTACTCTTGGATTTTGTGTTGTGTGTTGAATGTTTGAGATTTTGAGTGATGTACACTCTACCCTTCATGGGAAACTCGAATTTGGCCTTAAGGGCCAATTTTGAAGGCTTGTGGGACAAGTTAAACTTGTCCCACACCTCTTAAATTGTCATACCAACCCTACCTATGGGTTGGGGGTAAAAATTAGACCCCATTAGGTGTTTTGGGAAGAGAAAAAGGTGAAATGTTAATTGCACTTTCTTTCAAATATTTAATTTTGTCCTTTGGGGGTGTGGGCTTAGTTTGTGTGTGTAAGTATCTTGTCATTCCTCTCACCCACCAATTTATGGTGCATTGGGGTTGAGGTTTGACTTCTTATGTGGAGTTGAGGATGAGTGATGTGGCATCCTACATGGAGCCACCTCATCCTCTCTCCCTTTTTCTATTTATTGTTGCTCTTTTGCTTGTTTGGGGGTTACTTGATCATTTTGGACTCTTGAAATTTTGGAGAGTTAGAGGATTTTTGGGAGTGCTTGTGGATTGTTGGAGCTTGTGGATGCTTGCTTGATTTTGAGGAGCTTGGAGTTTCACTCTTGGAACAAGCTCTACTATGGAGAGGTAGGAGCTTTACCTTGCTTAAATTATGGTTTTATTTTTGTGTTTATATGTTTGTGTTGAGTGTTGTTTTCCTTGGAATGCTTGTTGGGTATGGGTAGATTGCCTAAGTTTGGAGTAGGAGGAGACTATGGGGAGATTTCATGTAGGGAGGCATAAGAGTTTACTTTCTTGTTGGAGGGAGTTTGGGTTGGGTGCCCCACTTTGTATGAGGAATGCTTGCATTTCTTCTTGTTTCTTGTTATGGCATAAGAGATGAGGGAGGTATAGGGGTACTTGAGGGAGGCATAAGAGTTTGTAGGGGATTTGAGATATGCTTTGGAGGCTTTAAGGTGGGCACCCATTCCCATTGGGAGGCATAAGTGGCCTCCCCATAGGTCTTGCTCCTTTGGCTTTCTTGTTAAGCCTTGTTATATTGTTGTTTTGTGTTCTCCTTTCTTGTGTTGTTGTGTTTGAATGTGGATGGAATGGATGAGAAACTAATTGTTAGTATTGTGGAAGCTTGTTGTTGCCATGTGTTGAAATCATCTCCCATTGTGATGTGGTTGGGGCTCGGGGGCCAATGAAGAGGATGACTTCTCCTCTTCATTGGATGTCTTGGTTGGGTGGAGAGTGTTGCCTCTCCCCCATTTTATTGTGAATCAAACAAATTTTGAGGAGCTATCTTGTGGAGTTGTGGAGCTTGGAAGTTTGTTGGAGTCCTTGAAGAAATCCCTTCTTGAGAGAAGCCTTTTTGTTCCCACTCAAAGTGGAAGATTGTAAATTTGTTCATGTTTTATATGGAAATGTTGAAATGCAAGTTGTATTAATATTTGTAGTAGTTCATTGTAGGATTGTAAAGAAAGAAATTTCTTTCTCATTAGAATGTAATAGGGAAAGAGAAAGAATCAAAATGAAAATCTTATGTAAGAGTTTAGTTGAAATTATATGTGGAAAAAAAAAAAAGGAAAGTTACTTTCATTGTGGCATTGTATTATTGTATAAGAAAAAGAAGAAAGACTTGTATTGAGGAGATTGTTTGAGAAATAGAAAAGAAAGTAATTATTTTATTTGAAATCTTGGTTGCATTGTGGGAAAAGTAATTCTTGGTGTTAAATGATTTGAGCCATGTTGAATAGAAAAAAAGAAAAGTTATTGTAGTATTTTTAATCTATAATTTGTATTGAATGGAAGAGACAATAAATGGAAAGTATTTGCTATTTAGAAATGGTGATAACAATGTTAGAAGTAGATGTAAATTTCTTTTAACTCTTGATAATGAAGAAAATTTAGTTGAACAAGATAGAATAGACCTTGTAGTTATATTACTATTTTTGGAATGGAAAATGCTTAAATGAATAAATTTTAACTAAGAAGAGAACAATAGGAATGAAATCACAAAACTGGAAACTCTAGAAGCTCAAAATAGGCTCAGAATGCATTTTAACACCTTTTTGTAACTTTTGGATTTTGTAAAAATCTCGGATTAAGGTTTTGTTTTTTTGAAACTGAGGCTCGAGGCTAAGGTGGAGGTTCGTGGTTTTTGTCACCAGGGTGGCGGTGGTCCCAGGACCGCCGGTTTGCTCTGGGCGGCGGTTCTGTCACTCACGACAGAACTCCGCGGATCGCGCCTTGTGCAAAATTTTAACTAGTTTATGTAAAACTTAAAGTTGTAAAATTTAATCAATGACTACCAACATGCAAACAATGTGTGATCCCATGGATTTGAGCAATAAATTATACAAATGGTGGATCTAAAACATTTCTTCTCATTTATTCATGGGGGTAGGGTTTGCCCCAAATTAAAAAACCCAAATACAAAAACTTGAAACAAAACCAGATTGGTAAAAGGAATAACCTTCCCAATCCTTGAATGGAAGTTATAACAACAATAAACTGCAACTAAACTAATCTAACTAGATCTCCTTGTAGAATCCTCCATAGTTCTTCCTCCTTGCTCCCATGTCTTCCTCTTCTCCAACCTACATTTTTTTTTTTCAACAAAACAAATAGACCAAATGAGGAAAATGAACAAAGGAAAGGTTTTAATAAAAACTCATAAGGAAATTTAGGGCTAGATGGGAACCCTAGGATCTAGTGGCCAAGAATGACTTGATCTAAGGGTGGAGGTTTCACCCTACTTTTGTTAGGTGAGAATGATTTTTATAAATGTTGTTTTAAAACTTTAGTAGTATGTGTAAATGGGGAATGGGGCCATTTCATTGCCTTAGGAATGTAAAGTCCTTATTAGCCCTTAGTATGTTTTAGTAAATTAATAAAAAGACTTTATACTATTAGGATAATGAAACTAAATTATTTAATCATGAGGTTAGTCAATTTTGGGATTGAACATTAACTTAAGTGAAGAAAACATTTAATTAAGTAAATTAATCTAGGGTACCTTCCTAATGCATAATGGATTAATGGACTCTAGAGATTAATTTGAGAATATGTTAACCTTCGTTCTAGACCGGGTTCTTCAATCGAAAAGTTGAGTTAGTGGTGTTAGTTGTTGTACCCTAGGGGTTAACATCCTTGTAACCTATTTTATCCTTCTACCTTGTCCTTGTAAAACACAAACAAAAAAAAAAGTCGCAAATTTCGGGTTAAGTGTTGGGAGTTAGCGTGCTTTTAGAACATCGTTTTTGACGGGCATTACTGAGTTTGATTCAACAACTCTGCTCATTAAGGTCAAATTGACCTATTTTTGAGATTTGTTGTGAGTCATTGGTGTAGAAGTAGATTTGTCTAGGACTCTTATCCAAATTTGTATCTCTAATCACATTTCTATACCACTTGGGCATAAGTTGAGATGTGGGTTGTGGACCCTAATTATCCCCATCATCACTATCACCATGTTCATTTTTGAATGGATCACAAGTCTCTTTTTGTACTTTATGTATCATGTGAGTCTGTGGAAGGTAGGATGACAACACCTTTCTCATCAAACTCAACATCCATGCTTATGTAGATTTTCTTTGTCTTAAGCTCCACTAGTCTAAATCCCATTAAATCTTCATTGTACCCTAAAAAGTTGTATAGTATGAACTTGTTATCCAATTTAGTTCTTTTTGCTTGGGAACTAGTATGTGTGGTTTTCTTCATAAAACATGAAGATGAGCAATTAATGGTTTTTGTTGGTGACCATGATTCATGTGGAGTCATGTTATCAAATGGAAAAGTTGTGACTTGTTTAGTAGGTATATTGTTTTTGTTGCTTTGTCAAGTATGTCTGTCCAAACTCGTATCCTTGATCATACAACGCATCATTTTCATGATACAGATACGGTTTCGCCTCTCTGCAACACCATTTTGCTATAGAGTGTAGGGTGCAGTCAACTATAAGTGAATGCCATGTTCTTTCAAGTAGGTTGAGAATGCATTACTGATGAATTCCCCCTCGATCTAAGCGGAGTACTTTTTTTGGACCAATTTGATTTTTAACAAGAGCTTTGAACTCTGTAAATGCTTGGGAAGGTTCTTTGTCTTTAGTCAGTATATCCACATTTTGTGTGAATAGTCATCAACAAAGAGTTGAAAATACTAATAATTGTTGTATGTTGCGATCATTTTTCCACAAAGATCGATATGAACCGATTTGGTTTGTCTATACCCGATGTTGCTTTCATGCTAGACAACTTGAGTAGTGATCAATATTCTTTTTCAAAGGTGACAATCCTTTAACCATGTTGTTTTGGCTAAGTGAAACCACATATCCAAAGCTCACATGCCCATATTTGTGGTGCCACAAGTTTGCAGAGTTTGAATCCTTGCAATGAGTGCTTGATTGTTACGTGGAACAAAGTCAAGTTGAAACATCTTGCCTATTCTTGATGCACGTGCAATAATTTGGAATTTTCTTTCCTAATCCCTAATTAAACACTTTTTTGCCATTGTGACAATCAAATTCAACCTTTAGATTGTGATCCGTCGATTGATTGATTGAGAAAAGGTTTCTGGTAGCAAGCCTTGGAACATAGCGGACTCCTAGGATAGTGCAATCATGCTTTCCAAGTGGCAATTTGATGTTACTAGTTCCTTGGACTTTGTGGAAAAGTCATCACCCAATGAGACATGATTATTGGTGGGTGGGGAACCAATAATTTCTTCTAATCAAGTGTCGGGGGGCTCCTAAGTCAACACATAGATAAATCTCAAATTTGATTCTTCTTTTGATTGTAAGCATATAGTAGATCCTTATTTGGGGTATCTTCCTCTTGATCAACAAGATTTCGCGGTGTTGTTTCTTTGCAATTTTCCCTTGTTTTGTTTATTAGACTTTTGTTGGTTGTTAGACATATTTGTTGTTGATTGGGATTCTTATTTGAAGAGCCATTGGTTAAGCCATTATACCAACAATCTTTGACATCACACCCTTTTTCCACAAATTGGGCGGTGTTTCTTCTTTGATGACCCTTTTGAATTATGTTGATTGTGTTGATTCTTGAAGAGCTTACTGCTTGTTCTCGCCCTTTTGATTTGAATCAAGTGCATGGTCTTCATCATCTGCTTGATTGTGCATGGATCCTTCTTGTTGCAACATGTTTATCAATTGTTCAAAGGTTGGTTTATTTTCTATGAGGTTGAATGTTGTCACAAACATTCTATAAGATGGTGGCAATCCACTCAATACAATGGGTATGAGAGAAGTATCATCACATGGGTTCACCCAATGCTTGGAGTGAGGCCCACAAGGTTACAACACGCCTCAAAAAGGCTTCAAGTGTCTCATTTGACTTGAATTTGAGAGTTTGTAGTTAACTTTGGAGGTGCGGGACTATATTTTGTATTGTACTTATACATTGTCTGCAGTTTGTCCCAAGTTGTTTGTTGACTCCGCATCACAAATATGGGGTTGTACCTCATTAAATTACACCAAACATGATGAACTTTGCTTTTAGGTTTGCTCTATCAATCTATCAAATTTTGTTGCTAGTCAGCGTCAATGTCATGTCGGGTAAGAGATCTATCAACAACATTCCAGATATCCTCATTCTCCAAACAAGTTTTGATTTTGGTTTTCCATGCTACATAGTTGTCTCCATATAGGAGTTGTGAATCTAGCAAGATTTTTTTGGACCATTTGCCATTTGTGCACAAATTATGGGAGATGGTCGGTGTCTTATCACTCAAAAGGTCCCCCTCTCTGTGTACCATTAGTCGATATACCAAACCTCTCAATATACATGCCCTTCTCATATACCCATTTCTACATGGAAGAAGCTCGTCCTCTCTATATACTCGACAATACCGAAAGAGACGTTAACACATGTGAGAGTAGAGTGGTATGTGGTACTTAGACACGTGAAAGGGATTTGTCTAATGAATGGCAGCTGTTTAGTGGCCAAAACCACACATCAAGATTTGTGCTCTAACAATTGTGGTGAATGGGAAACAGAGGATGGTTGATGACTTGTGAAGGTGACCTAATTCTTCTTGATAATTTAAAAGGACAATGCCACGAATGTCATAATCGCAGCTACATTAGGCGTTACATACAGTAGTTCAAGCACGATGACTTTACCCGTAAGCAATGCGAACCAAAGGCACTTTAAATACCAAATGTTGCTTGGGATTTAAGATGTCGTGTTTGTTTTTGTTTGAATTACAAATTTGTTGCACAAGTGACAACAATATAGCAAATTTGCAGAATTACAATTCAATATTCCAATGTAGAAAAAAGCTCCCCCTTGAAAATTTGTTCAAAAAATTGTTTTAGGTAAAATTTGCCCTTTTTCAAGATTCCCCCTTGATTTTTTTTTAAAATACCACAATTTGGCAAGAGGCTGCCATAATAACCCTAAGGGGTATGGGGTGCTGGGGTTGGGGGTAACATCTAAAAAAATGGCCTTTTTAACAACTTACCCTAATTTTTGGAAAAAATAACCCAATTTTTTTAGGTCTCGGGCTCGGGCACTAAGGAAGTTCACCTTAGGTTTAGGGTTTGCTTTGTGTCTTTGATCAAACTATGTTTCCCTTTGCGGCGGAATGAGCCATCGGATGTCACCACTAAGTTGCGCAGTGGATCTAGATGCCAAGCAGGGGTCTTGATGTTGCAAGGAGCTTGATGCCAATATAACTAGCTAAGTTGGTGAAGATCTAGCAGTGCGAGTTCAAGCTCGGCATAATGGAGGCGAACAACTCGTTAGTTGGAGACATGGGTTAGTTGTGAGGTAGGGGTTTTTGAGTTGGCTTAGCTCGGGTGTGTAAGTATCTCGGGCCACATGTAAAATAGGGAGAGCTTAGATGGGGTTAGCTTTGATCTACAAATGTTAGGGCAAGGACCGAATGGGAGTTGGGACGGAGCGAGCTCGGCGAAGGGTTGTGTCAATGGCGAAGTTAACGAGCTCGAGGGTCGAGTTGGGGAAGAGATGAGGAGACACGCTAGGTAGTGTAGAGCTCATTTGTGAGCTCAAGATCAATGCAAGGCAGCTTGGGGCAAGGTTGCGAGAGGAGAGCAAATGTCTTGGGGTTTGTCTCCAATCTCTTCAAATCTAAAAGCTTTTTCTCCACTTATTTCTACTCTCTCTCCTTTCACAACTTGCAATGGATCAAATCGGTGAAATACTTACTACGATAGCAGAGATAATAAAAATAGGATTTTTAGAATGCACAAAATAAATCTGACCATTGTATTATAAAAATGAAGCTGCAATATTTATAAATATTGAACAGCTAATTACATTTGAGTTACATCAACAGATCAGTTCCACAATTAGTGGTAAAACTCGCCCTAAACAAAGTGACAGGATTACACAACACTTAACTCCCTAATCACATCTAAACTGATCTAGACTGAACTAACACTAACTCAATTTGAACTAGATTAAAAGTACTAAAACATAAGTGCTTTATTTGAGAGAGAAAATGATAAATTAACAACCTTATTTTTCCAAATTCTATCGGAGGTTTGACCCAAACTGAAATATTTCTTATTTGTTGTTGATTTGAACCAAAATAGGTTTGAGGTTTGGGTTTAGACTATAGTATTCCTTATTTGTTTGAGGTTTGACCCAGACTGGCTCTAAGGTTTAGCCTAGGCTGAGGCATTTTTAAAAATCGGAGGCTTAAGCAAGATTAAGATCCCATCCAAACTTTCAGCTGAATCAAAGACTCTTCATCATTTAACGCAGAGGCCTTTACAGTGATTCAGTCTATTTATTTGCAACAAATAGCTGAACATGTTGGAGTTGGTTGCACTCCCAAATTCCCGAGCCTGAGTCCTGGCAAACCCAAATTAGTACACTTGTCTACATTATTTTTGTTTGTATTATTATTTTTGTTTGTAATACAAACAAAAATAATGGAGACAAGTGTACTAATTTGGGTTTGTCACTCCTGATCCTATATTATATAATTTAAAATTTTCAGAACTATGTTTAGCTTGGACCTGGGCAGGACATGGCATAATACCCACAAAAACAAGCAATATTACAAATCACTAAAAATCTTACATATGAAATGAAAAACCAGGAGTTGGCATGAAGTGACCCACACTATAACATGACTTGTGGAGAAATGACCGCTTTTCTAGGTTGGATAAACTACAAAACTGGAAGCATAGACAAGTGTCTTAACTCTCCTACCTCCTCAAACATTTACTGGGATACTTTGGTAATATTCAAATACAACCTTCTTCTCCTCACTGCAGGACCCAGGAACACCTTTAAGGGACAACCTATCATGAGAGCTTGGCATTTACAACATGAACTGGGGTGTTAACTGCCACTAACTATACAATCAGGGTATATGGTCGGTCTGTGACTCTGGATGCTTTCAGCATCCTTGGAGCGCATCTCGAAGTTCCTGCGGGATGGAGATGATGGGATCGGCCCATGGCATGGCTCGAAAGAGTTGAAGGGAGATAGTACATCAAGCTGTTTGCAAGGGCCTATGTAGCTTTTTATTTTGCTAGTCTCAACAAGATCTTTCCTGGCCTTTCTACAAAACCATGAACTAGCACGGGCAATGGAGTTACATTATCTGGTAGTGTTCAGTGTGAGACGATAGCATACAGGCAGTTGAGTGGTAACAAACTCTCTTCAGTCGGTAGCACAAATTGGCTATGGCAAAGAGTCTTTCAATGTGCTGATTATGAAACTCTCTTCTAAGAGAACCCTTGGGTCAGGCAATAAAAGTTTTGTTGGTGAGCATGTTGCCTACATTCATATCTTGGCCTCAGCTTGGTCGCAACTTCTTGTGTTAAGGAATTGATCTGGTTGGATGGAGAGCAATCCCATACCAGTTGGAGTACCAACTAATGCACCTATTTTTGAGAATATGTCTCTAACTGTCATGTTCATCCTTGTTCTCCTTTACACGTGATGCATTTTTCCTTCAGTAAGATATGTAAATTTTCATGGAAAAAGTTTTATCTGCACAGTTAATGGTGATTCTAGATTTTGTGCATGACATGGAGTATAGTGTAGCTAGTAAATAAATCTCACAAAGTCTTGCATGACATGAAGCACATTACTATGGTCATGCTGCTGAGATTAATTACAGAGATGGTAGCCATCTAAGCTTTCAGCTAAACAAATACCTGGAAAATTAGGATTATTTGAACAATATCTACAAAATGCCAAAAATAAAATCAATCCAAGCAACTTTTATTTGTGCCAAAGGCACATTTTACACTACATATCAACTTTGACTTCTGATGTGTGTGGGTTGACTTTTAATGTGTAGATGGGTGGATGCGTGGGGAAAATTGAAGGTCAACATTTTTAAAGATGTGTAATTCTTAATAATAATTTGAAACAAAACTTTCCAAACTAGTATAGATATCTTAAATACATCTATCTAAAATATGCCGAGAGATATCAATTGTGAGGCACCTACCTAGTTATGCTAGATATTACTATTTTTGACTGACTTCTCCAAGGAAAAAGGGAAAAAAAAAACATATAAGTGATAGTCAAATGGAAGTAAAATTTATAGATGAATTGTCATGTGAGAGTTAAATGGACGTCAAATGTAATGTCAAGAATTAAAGTGAACAACTCACTCCATTACAGCCCTGGTTGTCATTGTAGGAACGCCTCTCAAAATAATAAGGTAGCATGTTTTGAGAGGTATCTAAAAGACTGCAGGTGGCAATCCTGCCACAAAAGAAGTGTAATAACATAGACGATGGCAGCTCGAGCCTCTTCAATAGCTTTCGGAGCACATATCAGATCCATGTCAAGATGGATATGTGCTAGTCATTGGTCTATGGATGACAATATATGGATTTCTCCTCGATTTCAACTTGCTCATAATCTATCATTAGAGTTGATCTGCATTAGCATCATATTTTCACCTGGAGATAATTATATGACATTTGTTTATACAAATTCAAGTGTTCAGTATATTGAAATTACCTTTTATGAAAAGGGATCACAAATTTGGTACACTCCAGCAGGTCAAAGATTGTTTCTTTTCTTGATATGCAAAATGGATGCCAAAGACACATTGTAGTCAACATCCTGAAATGACAACGAAAATAAATCACCAAGAGGGAGCTTGTCTGTCAGTATGGCTGCTGCACAAATTGCACTACCTTTACTAATTCTTAAAAGAGAAGACTTGCACCTCTGCTCATAGACCACCATAATTTTTGAATCAACTATAATGACAATCATCAATAAGATTTTAGAGTTAGCTACATGATGCTTAAAACTGATATTTTTCCATAATCCTGTAATCAAAAGAAATAGCTAGGTATCGATATTGTGTACCATAATTGATGTAAACAAATACAAGTATATTAGGCACCCAATTCTATTATCATTTAACATGTGAAAATAGGCTTCTGATAAAATATAGAAATTTTCCCAATCGTGAAAGGCAAAAATAAAAAATATTGAAGCCATAGAACAGTAGTCATTACTAACAATGAAAAATAAGGAGGAAAACTAAAATATGTGCTTAATTTGGAAAATGTGCCAAAGTGAAGCACTAAAACCAGTGTACAATAACAATTTTCATGTGAAGAAACTTGATAGACTATTTCAATTACATGCAGAATTGAAGTAGACTGTTGTCACTCCATGAGCTCCAAGAGTCATTTGGAATAGTTAGTGTCTATTTCAAACATCTTCAAAACCTATTTCAAACATCTTCAAAAACTATAGGTCAATTTCATGTTATGCACTCTTTTCTGCGGACTGTAGTGTAACATCATCTTTCATTATATTGAATTCATACTCAACACAGCTAAGCATATTTATTTATTTTTCCTGACCCCTCTCTAACAGGTTCATTCTGTTACAGGTAAAGAATAACATAAGCCCAATTCCATACACTGTACAGACAAGTTGAAACAAGAAACATTCCAAGTATTTTGATAGAAAATGGTCCCAAGCCAGGTTTATGAACAAGAATACTAGAGACCACATAAGGATCGGATGTAAGGACCCTTTAATTTTCATTTTTCCCAAATGTAATACATGGACAAATAATCTGAGGTGTGATGAAACAGTTAAAAGTTCAAAGACTCCAGAAAATCAGGCTTCGAGTATAGAACTCTAATCTAAATTGATATCCCTTGTGGAAATAGAGAGAGGGTAATGCCAACATTTGGGTGGAGCTGACAATATTGAAGACTAGCTTGAAAACCCATGCATGCCTTAAGTAAAGAAAATTATTAAATTTAAAGAAATGTGCAATGGACATTTAAGAGAGCCTTCACAGATCAACATGGATGAGAATTTTCAGGATATAAAGGAGGCACATATGAAACGAGATTGGACTTACCTTGAAATGAAGAATGTTAGGACACTCAATGATCCAGATTGCATTTCATCTATCAAGCTTCTAAGGTCTCTTCAGTATACTGAAGGCATTCAATGTGCTGAAGGACTTGCAGAGAACAGAATCTAATGAAACAACAATTCTGTCCAACACCAGTCTCCATTAGCGATTATTGCACTGTGAATGTGATAGATCATTATTCCCTGACCATAAAGCTTGACTTGATCAATATTCCTTGGCCCTAATGCTCGACTTGATCACTATTCCCTGACAATAATGCTCGACTCGTTTCCTCGGTTCCCCAAATGCAGCAATTTTCAGCCATTTATTATATTTCACCCATGTGGATGTATTGCCCACAGAAATTCCTCCGTTGCAAGATTCTGACTAAACTTTAAATGGCTTATCTATTGTTTAATTAGCATCACCAATAATCTCCCGCAGGAGCAGAGCCCATTCTTGAAATGATGAAACCGAGTAGCATCCCTCACTATGATCTCACGGCCTACAATCTTGCAGATTAGTTTGATGGCCATGTGGCAGTCACCACATACACGAATATTTTTCATGATCCGTATAGGTGCTCCAGGAGGTGTTTTAATAAGCCCAAACGCAATGGCAAGTTTCTCACTGTGGTAGCAAAGGTATTTTTCCTTCTGTTCCTTCTCAACATCATGTAGCACAAAATCTGTGTTGGGTACATATCCTGCATATTTCATCTGCCTAAATAAACTCTCCAGCATTTTGTATATTTCTTCTGCTTCGGGGTGTGAGCTGTCATCTGCAACGAATTTGTGCACTGTGTTATGTATATCAATCCAGCTTCGCCCGGGCTCCTTTTTCACACCCCGGTCCCTCATCATTTTTCTGACCCTTGCTGCATCTTCCCATCTATTAGCTGTAGCATAGATGTTTGAAAGCAATACATAAGTTGCAGAGTCATTTGGTTCCAATTTAAGAAGACATTCCGCTGCATATTTCCCTAGCTCCAGATTTCCATGGATTCTACAGGCACCCAGTAAACTTTGCCACACTGAAATGCTTGGTTGAAGTGGCATTTTCTTGATGAAGTCCAGTGCATCATCCAACTGCCCCGCACGTCCTAGAAGGTCAACCATGCAAGCAAAGTGCTCCAATCTAGGTGTTACACCATAATCTTGACTCATGGAATTGAAATAATGATGTCCTTCATTCACAAGACCAGCTCGACTGCAGGAAGAGAGTACCCCGAGGAATGTGACATGATCTGGCTTCATACCTCCATGTTGCATTTGGCTAAATATTTTAAGGACATCCTCTGCATGCCCATGCTGAGCATATCCAGCGAGCATTACAGTCCAAGATACCAAGTTTCGCTCAGACATTTTGTTGAACAGATTACTTGCATCGTCTATGCTCCCACATTTTGCATACATGTCAACAAGGGCACTCCCAACAAACACATCTGATTCAACTCCACTTTTCAGGATGTATGCGTGGATCCACTTTCCTTGTTCAAGATTCACTAGACTTGCACATGCGCTGAGAACACTGCCAAAGGTGAAAGGATTTGGCTTCATGCCTGCCCGTTGCATTAGGCAAAACACTTCTAGGCCCTCCTCGCACTGGCCATTTTGGGCATATCCTGCAATCATTGCATTCCATGAGACCACTTCCCGCTTGAGCATTTTTTCGAACACCTGCCGCGCAAGTTCTATGCTCCCACATTTGCTATACATTGTAACAAGGCTGTTTCCAACATTTATGTCCAATGCATAGCCAGTCTTTAGGACAAGGCCATGAACCTGCTTCCCACCTTGCAGCACTTCTGAGGTAGAATATGCGCTGAGCAAACTAACATAAGTGACCTGATTTGGCATTATCTCTGACCTCAGCATTTGTTCAAACAACTGGGTGGCATGATCCCTTTGCCCATCTTGTGCACATACAGTAATCATTGAAGTCCATGAAACCACATTCCGAGTAGGCATATTGTCAAAAACTTTACCTGCATCTTCCATACTCCTACATTTGGCATACATAGAAACAAGGGTGTTGCAAACACAGACATCCGTTTCAGTTCCAGTCTTAATAACTTGGGTATGATTCTGTTTGCCATATTCCAATGCTTCTAGGCTGGCACATGCAGTTTGGACACTGGCAAACGTAATATAATCTGGAGTGGTGCCTGATTGCTGCATTTGCTCAAACAATCGAAGGGCTTCCTGTCCCACCCTTCTTGGACATGTCCTGCAATCATAGCATTCCATGACACCGCATCTCTTTCAGGCATTTTGTCAAACACGGTCCGAGCACCTTCCACGCTACAACATTTAGCATACATGCTGATTAGGGCATTCCCCACAAAAACATCAAAGTCAAATCCACTTTTAATAATCAATGACTGTATCTGTTTTCCAACTTCCAATGCTTCTAAGTTGGCACATGCCCTGAGCACGCTTGTAAAACTAATATTGTCCGCTTTCTCGCCATCTTGATACATTTCACAAAAAGTTCCAGGGACTCCCCACCGTCTCCATTCTGAGTATATCCTCCGATTATAGTATTCCAGGACACAAGATCTCGTTGAGGCATTTTCTCAAACACTTTGCATGCATCCTCTAAATGCTCACATTTTGCGTACATGTTAATCAAAGAATTGCTAACAACTACATTCCACTGTAACCCACTTCCAACTACAAACCCATGGATTTGCTTTCCCCAGCCCGATACCCCAGAGAATGCCTGGAGTGCAGCGACGAAAGTAACATGATCTGGCATCGTGCAGGCACGTCTCATTTGTACCAGCAGCTTCATGGCCTCCTTACCAGGCCCATGCTGGGCATAGCCTGCAATGATTGCATTCCATGATCTGACATTTCGTTCAGGCATTTTGTCAAATAATTCGCGCGCATATCTTAAATTTCCAGTTTTTGCATACTTATTGAGGAGTTGATTACACACAGAAATGTCTTCACATGCTTGCGTCAGTATCTCCTCTTCTTCTTGTTGGTGGGCATAGTTGGTGCTGAAACAAATTCTGTTAAGGTACCCAAATAATAACAGTTGAAATCCATTGAAGAATTGAGCATTGGTACAGTTGGAGATTTGTGGGATATGTTGGAGTAAAAATGGGTTACGCACATATTTGCAATTGCTTTTTATCATTGTTGTGATTAGGCATGGCGTTCATGCTATTGGTGTCAATCCAGTTCCCTGTAAGGGTGGAATGCTTTATACTTGCTCCCTATAAAAAGAATATAAGGGAGTGCAATGCTTTATACTTGTTGTATAATAGGAGTTAGAACATAAAAATATGGTGTATAGGAAAACCAAAAGAATTTTGCTCTACATCATCTAGGGTGTGTGCCATCACTAAAACCGCCTTCGGGTTTTTGGTGTTTGGAGCTACATGTACATAAACAAGGCTGAGTTAATCTCATGTTATCTCATCTACTTCCATATGACATTAGTGGTCTTCTACGTAGGTAAAGTTTGGGGTAGGAGCATATTAGATTCAAAATGGAGATAGATAGATAGAATTCAAAAGCATCTAATCACAAGTAGTGTTAAAATTAAAACTTTAATTTCAAATGAAATTCTCTTAATTGAAAGAGGGGCTTTTCCATTGCAGATAATGACTTGGATGTCTTCATCTCAAAAAAGTGGAAGAGACTTTATCACATGATGTATATAGAAAGAAGACTCATGATAATCTTTACCTACAAGTATATTCTCGCCATTAGTTGTGTCATAAAAATGTGGTCCTCAACTCTCTAGCAACGAGGACTTATAAGGAACATGAAAATGAATGCCTAATTAATATCTTGATGAAAATGGTTACAAAATATGGGAAATAGAAAGAGCACGTAAAGCAGAACACTTAGAACTAAAAACAACAAAGTTGACACAAATGCTCCTATAATCACCATCCCATATATAAAAGGCATTTCGAAAAAAAAAAGCTTGGATTAGGATCAAGCATGGTGTACAAACTACGTGCAAACCTCTTGACATACTACGAACTACTCTTGATTCTGTAAAAGATCCTTTAAGCTCAATTGGGAAAAGAGGTGTCTATATTATTCCTTGTTCTTGTGGGAAACCATATGTAAGGGAAATTGGAAGGTTCCTCCAAACTAGAATTAAAGAACACTTTTGGGACATACATAACAACCGATGTAAAGAACACTTTCGGGACATACTTAACAATCAATGTATAAGCTATGCATTAGTTGAACACTCTTAGGTTTCCAAACACCACATCTCCTTAAATTGAACTAAATTAATCGTAAAAGATGACTTTTAGAAAAAGAAAAGTAATATAATCTATAGAATCGAGAAGAAACCAATAAATCTAAATAAAGATAATGGTCTTAGCATTGGAATCACTTAGAGACCCGTATTTAATCAACTAAGAAGGGATGGAACACCTTAAGACTAATCTTTAATGAATGTATATTTAGTCTTCAATTTGGAGGTTAACCGACAAATTTGGTTCCATGTCCAAGAATTTATTTCAATGGAATTTAAGAATGTTGTTTATCCTTGGAGTTAATTAAATCTTTTATCTACATTCTCCTTGAAGATAGGTACACATTATACTGTAAATTCGGAGTGACTATCACACACCATGATTAGTCTAAAAATCTAAACATCGTGAAAATATACACAATATCAATGACTCGGATGTTGAGTTACCTCAAGTAAACACAAAATATGGAATGTTGTTGGTGGCCCAAAATTGTGGTAGTTAAAGAGCTAAACGGAAGAAGAATATTTGGATGAAACAAAACAAAAAATAGATGAGAAAATGGGGCATTAATAGCTAGAATGCCCAATTATTAACAAGGAAATAAAGAAATATATGAGACAAATTCATGATAGCAATATGGATAGAGAAATTTAGGCAAAAAAAAATACCATGTCAAGCAGATAAATAATCCCACATGGGACCATGACAAAAAGGTATACATAGGTGCAAACGTCAAATGGAAGGAAAATATGTTCTTGGTTCAATTAAGGACTAGCTCATATCATCTTAGATGTGAAATTGACAATTGGCAACACCTAAAGAAGAATGATAAAAAAGAATATGTACATTTTGTAATCAAGGGGTGGTAGAGACAAAATGGAAATATATCATGGAATGTGCATCTCTACAACAACATTTGAATCAATTACAAACACAATTTAAAAGTTGACAACTTGACCGCCTAGTGTATGCCTAGATTTGGATCACCTTAGAAGTTGTTTTAGATGATTAAAAATGTTTCCCACCCAATAGTGGTGATTAAAGATGATTGAAAGATAAATGACATGAGAAGTGGTGGATATGCAAAAATTATGCAAAAGGAAACAAGTGCCCATGGATGTTGATTCCAAGAGGAATGAAATGCAAGTGTGTGAGTGGAATTGTTGCGATCACGGAACACATTAGGTGTGTAAGTGTATGTACATGGTTTGAAACAAGATATGTAATGATCGGTGTAATTATTCAAAAGACACAAATCATAAGACAATAATTGATCTAAAATAGGAGCATAAATAATGTCACATCCCGCATTTTCATTTTGTTTTGATTGTGAAAATGAGTTGTGAGGTAATAAATAATCTACGAAAGCATGTTTCTATGGTTCTGCTTTGTGAGGTTGTGTATACAATTATACACACACATTTTTTCTACAAGGAAATATATATCTATGCCTAGAGTGCATACCCAACACCGCACCTGCACTCATCACCTTGCATTCATTGACTATTTATTAAAACACAACTTATTCTTGTTGTAATTGCTCGTGTGGTTGAAATCCATCTTGTTTATTGTACTTGGTTGTATGAATTTACCTCCCGCTATGTACAATGATTTTGTAACATTTGTATGTCATTTCATTGTTGCACTTTTTAAAATGATTCTACTTTATCTTGCTTGTTGTAGGTGATGATTTGCTAATGTTGGTAAATCGGTTACATGGTTGTATTGTATTATTTTGGGTATTGAGAAATAATCATAACAATATGATAGGACTAACCTTCTTGTGTTATTACAACGGTCATAGACATGGTCAAGTAAAGCATAAAGATGGTCTTTTATACGGTTCGGGATCATCAAAGTATAATTGTCTTGGTTTAATTGGCATTTGAACATGGTAAGTTGGCATTTAATTGACTAGTAAAAGATATTGATCCTTGACCATATTAAAAAAGAATTAATATTACTTTGTTAATTTGTGGCAAGCTTGAAGTTTAAACACGATGACTTTATAAGGTCATGGACGATGAATAGATGACATTAATATAGTTATTTTAATTTATGTCAAACTTATTATTCCATTTGTTGACTAGAAATGGTCATGGACCATGTACAAATGGTTTCAAATAATGGAATCTTCCTCCTTTGGGTTGAGCAAACAACATTGTGATGTTATGGTTCAATGGTCTTGGACCATGCAAACTTGGCTAAGATTATGGAAGTATTGGAGGTCTAAGACCTCAAGGCATATATATAGTTTTGTTTTATGGTTATTAACCATAGCAAGAGGTCCCAAGGTTAATGTTTTGTTGTTAATATAAAAATAATACCAACCTTACCATGGTCATTGTGAAAAGAGAATGAATGTTCAAAGGGGTCTTAGATCACTCGGAAGGCATTGGTAATGTTACATGACTTGTAAGCCTAGAGCCTAACCATGAACCTTGTTAAAGTTTATTCATTAGTTAATCAGTCAAGGACCGACCGCCATGCATTTGGTGGAGATTTCTTTGGTAAGATGTAATAACATGCAAACTATGAATATTATTAAGTTTTAAAATAATATTGGGACTAACTATTCGCCATGCACAAAGGAGGGAAAATTGGCAATATTTACTAAGCCACTACATGGCATTGCAGAAATTAATTGCATTTATTGGGCACAAATTTTTGAGATTTGTGAAGCTTCTGGGAATCTAAGTGCATGCAATGACGTATCATTTTTAATTGTTTTTATTTTTGGATGAGATCCTTTCATGAGAGTTGTGCATGATGAGTATGGAAATTATTCACAGTTGCATTATTTTTATAGCCGTCTTTGCTAAAAATGGGTGTTGTAAATTAGGTGTTTAAATTGCATAAATTTGGAAAAGGATTGGGGTTTTATGATTCAAAATCTAGAGATTAATGGGTCGATTTGATTGAAGATTTTATAAGAAATATTAGTGGACAAGTTGTTGAAGTTTTATTAATTGGGCATGGATTCTCTAACTGAATCTGCTGATTTATTTTGGAATATAGAACATAAACCGGTTGTTATTTCTAGTTAAAACGGAAAAAAATGTGTTTTATATTAAAAGGATTTGATAAAAATCTTAATGGAATCTCTAATCTTATTAGGTATGAATCTATGCAAGTCTCACAGATTCTGCCTTCGGGGGTTTGGGATCTCATCCCAGTAGGGGTGTTTCGACTGTGAAAAGAAAGGAAAGGAAGAGGGAATGAAGAAAGAGCAGGTCCGAAGGAAGAAAAGAAATGAATTCCAAAGCAGAAAGGTCAGAAGATTTATGTTTTGGGGTTGGTAGTAAACAGAGCCAAACCTACTTGCATAAACAAACAAAGCAATACTGATGATGAATAAATGACAAAAAAGTAGATATGAATCTAACAGAATAAACACATACAGATCTAACATAAGAAAGGTCTGATGCATAACACAGCTATTCAGCACAAAGTCTCAATATTTGTATTACTGTTTTCTTCTGTTACAAGAAAGCTCAAAGTCTTTTTTCTTCACTTCTATTTTTCATCTGAAAGATATCCATCCATCCACAATACTACAAGTATTGGAGTATTTATAGAAGAAGAAGAGAAAAGAAGGCAAAAAGGAGCCAACAACTATTTACAAAGATATTTACAAAATATCTAAAAGTCATGTTGACTTTTTACAACTTGATGGATGACATCATCCCATGATGCAACATGGATGATGTCATCATTTGCATCAACATACTCGGATATTTCGAGAAAAGCGAAGAAAAGAAAGAGAAGAAAGAAGAAGAAGAAGAAGAAGAAGCAGCGGCTATTATTCGTCATCATCATCCTGCCGAAAGGGTGGGCTGCTTTTGTTGCTCCTCGGTGACGAGATATGGGCCCGAGAGCGGTATTCCATGAACTTGTTGATTATTGGCCCTAGTTGATCCAGGAAGGATCCTTGTGCCTATCACTTATCGCCTCACAAGTCTCCCGCTCATCTATGAGCTTCTCTGGGAGTTTGGAATAGTCCTTTTCCACCTCGATGAGGAACCCGATGAAGTCTCTAGAGACAGGTTGTTGATAGATTACGTGTCAAATGTGACCTCGGCCCCGTTCCTTGAGAAGCGATCTCCTTGAAGATCCGGGTGGTTTCATCGGACTTTCCTTAAAGTGAAGGAAGGAGTAAGTAACCCTGGCGACATATTAAGAACAATTCGTTCCATTTGGTGCATCGCATCCAGGGCTTCTTCCTTGACTTTGTCAATCTTTTCTAGAATAAATTCTAGCTGATCCACCGGTAGTCAGTGGACATGATTTTGTTGAGGGCCCTTGGATGGCGAAGGCGCGAACTTGACCGAGATCTTTGGTGAGCAGTCGAACATTTGTTGGAAGGTCTCGTGTTGCGATGGCATGTTCAACTCTTGATATGGGCCTGCTAACGCTTGGAGCTCTTTATTCACCTTCTTGCGATGTTCGGTACAAGTCGGAGAACTCGGCGATCACTTTTCATTGTCTTTGAGGATTTGGCTCCTCAGCGGAAAGCAGCCATACCACTGCTCGCCGATTTTGGCATACTCATTAATTTTCTCTGGTGAGAAGCTCGAAGTCTCGCGCGGTTGTGGGAGGCGCACTACCCATCTTACGTAAGGCTTGGAGAGCGAGATATTTGTTTTGCTCCTTTAGTTGCCTTTTCTCTTCCTTGATTTCTGAAGCTTTTTTGCGAGAGGCGTCAAGCTGCAGAAAGAGCCTCCCCGAAGACTTTCGGAAGATGTCCCCATTGTGACTTGGGTCACGATAAAATCTGTAGGAGACAGATCCTTTTTCTCTTTGAGGGATTGGGGTATGCGATTTCCATAACTCTCTCTCCTGGCACTTTGAGAGAAGCGCGTGACAGGCTTCTGCTTCTTCGCCCCCTTAGATGGGATCACGGAAAAGTCCATCGGAGTGATGGGAACTTTCCTCTTTTGTTGACTTAGGCTGAGAGATCCAGTGGACCTATGGTAGAAGGACCGGAAACAGAGGAGGGGGCAGCTGCAGTAGAAGAGGGGAAAAACGTGGAGACACGTGGCGGCGGCATTGAGAGAATAGCCGAAGAAGTGCCCACGGAAGGAAGGGAAACTGCAGCTGTGGAAGACATAGGAAGGGAAGGGAGCTCGGAGATGAGGGAAGAAATGGAGGAGGACAGATCAGCGAGGGAAGAAAAGATAGATGAAGAGGCGGGGGAAGCAGTAGAAGAAGGGGAAGAGGACACGACCAAAGGGATGGTCGCTTGAGTCGCTCGAGGAGGGGAAGGAAGAGAAGAAGAAGGGATGGAAGGGACCTCAGTTGTTGTTACCGTGCCGACATCCTGAGTGGATGGGCCTATTGGAACATCCTCTGTTATTTCTTCCTCCAGAGTTATGACTTGTTCTGGTGCTGTGGAAGGAGGACTTTCAGGAGCTTCTTCTTGGGTGGTGCTGGACTCACCCTCTACGCCTTTGCCTTTACCTTTAGGCTACTTTTTGGATCGTGGAGGTGCGTTGCCCAATGGGGATGTTGTGAAATCAACCCCGAGGTAGATTAGGCCGTTCATCGGCACCAATGTTCTGTCCTCCGCAGAGTCTCCTTGACCCTCTCCTCAATTTGTCTGAGGGGCCTTAGTTCTATCAATGGCCGGAAAGGGCCAATTGTCCCCATCTGTGTCAGTATATACCTTGTCTATTTCATCTTCCGTAGTTTGGAAGCCTTTGGGGACAATGGCTACCCCATATTGGATGATTTCTGCCAAGGCTAGGCGAGAATGATCCTTTCTTCTGAGCTCCACCTCATGGATGACGTCAATGTAAATGTCCTCAATCTGAGGGACGTGGATTGGATCAAGTTTCGCCCTCGGCAGATAGCTCCTTGGGTCGAAGGTAGGCCTGGCTGGGAAGTCATGTTTCAAATTGAGTAACTCCAGCTCTGCGAACATTTCCTTCGCCTTATGGTGGGTAGAGCATGTATATCGGCCCACTGTGAGGGGGAAAGGAGTTCCACCCTTCTTTCTTTTAAGGCATTTCTCGTGGTATGTGATTAGCTGCCTTGACAGTTCCAGCAGAATCAGCTTAGGTCCAGCATACCTCGGTAGCCTGGTTGGCTCTCCCAAAAAGTTGGCAGCCCTTAGATAGGTGAATGTAGGGAACTGGGTAAACAGGGCCCCCCATTTCTCGGTGGCTGCTACTATGCTTTTGGTCGTGCGACCATAAGTCATATTCGGCCTCAACAGGCAGATGATGTGGTAGAAGAATGCATCGTTGATTTTGGTGAATTGGGAGATGCTATTCTCCAGCCTCAATTCTGGATAATACTCGTATATTTTGACCTAAGGCCAAACTCCACTCCACGTCAGGTCTGGATAGTCCCTCTCTGATGCTGCGTAGACCACGTAGGAGTTCATATGAAATGTCCCCGTTGTGTTGAATTGTTGTAGTTGTTCAGAGATTGTGCTGCTTATAATTTCTCCCCAGCAAAAGCGCTGATCAGGCATATTCTTGTTCATGGTCTCTAAGTACCACAACATCCATTTATGGAAATAATGGGCATCAGAAAGCCCGAAGACCCTGCTCAGGAATGTAATGGTGTCGCTGAGCTCTTCTGAGAAGTCGCTGCGGTGGATGATTTGGGGCCACCGGGTTATTACCTTCTTGTTCTTCAGATAGACTTCGTTCATTAGTTGCATACATTGATCCTCATTGTCATCCCAGGCCTTAATGCACTCCGCTTGGCTGATGGCCACAAAGTGCCGGTGGTGAGGGATGCCGAGTATTATCTCAAAGTGACGGCGGTGAGGTTGATGACTACCTCGCCCTTGCTGTTTTCGACACATCTTGTGTCTTTGTTGTAACACTGGGCAATCACCATCAAGAATTCATTGTTGACGGCGCTGACTGGGATTCCTCCGGTGAAGTGCAGGGCACTGCCTATTAGTTTGTCCATCCATGGACTCCTTGTGACTTTCTGAGTCTGGCCCAGAATTCCTCCATATCAATATGTCCCAATTCTGAATCTCTGACGTCCATGTTACACTCGGCCTGGGACTCGGGCATTCTGACCCTCTGATATTTATATTTCATCTCTTCTTCTGTAAGTTTGGCCTTTCCTTTGGATTTGGTGGGTCTCTTGCTGGATGTAGACATATGTTCTTTCGAACTCAGTTGTTGATCTGCATGAAGAAGAAGCGAGACCCAATCCGAAAAGGTTGTATTAGCCATTTGATCTTCCATTGAAATGTTAGCAGAAGAAAGAGTTAGAGATTTTGAGACTCAGGGCGCATGGCGCATGAAAGCTGCAGCTTACAGGGCTAAATAGGTAAGGCGCACGGGGAAAGTGTGTTGCAAGGGTTAAACTGGCGCCAAAGGCGCATGGCGCATGAAGGCTGCAGGATGCATTTTACAAAAGGGCGCATAAAAACATCGTGTTGCATAGAGACAGGATGCGCCAAAGGCGCATGGATTTTCATGTTACATGGGGATTTGGTGCGCCCTTTGGCGCATGTATCTTTTGTGTTACATAAACTTCTCGTGCGCCAAAGCTAACTTGGCGCAGTGCATGGAGGGTTTACACACGACATGCTTGCTTTTGTATGAAGAATGCGCCTGCGCTTTCAAAGTCTTGCACTTGGCGCAGATTAAGCGGTGTTGCGCAGATGCAGGGTGCGCCAAAGGGGCGCATAGATATGCGATGCAACAAGGAAGGTTGATGCGCCAAAGAGGGCGCAAGGCTAGTGTTTGCAGCATATGGAGGAGGCGCCTTGAGGGCGCAGAAGTTTATGATGCAACAGGCGTGATGGGTGCGCCATTGGCGTGGGTTTTATTCATGTTGCGAGGGGTGACAGATGCGCCAAAGGGGCGCAACTATTTCTGATGTTGCAAGACGCGCCGGTGCGCCATAGGGAAAAACAGTCCTTTTCTCCATTTCTCTCTTCTTTTGTTTAGTAGGGTATTTGGGCAGTGAAACAGCTCAAAGATGAGGGAAATAAAACTATGCTTTTTAGACAAGTTCCCCTACTAGCAGATCTGGACAGAGGGGGAGGGATAATAGCAAAAGGAGGAGGCTAGATCAACATTTTGATATCCCCAAACACAAACTAAAACCAGACCACCAAGCACAAAGAACCAAAACGCGAAACGCATGGAAGAGACAAGAACACTTACCGGATAAATAGTGAGAACTTGCAACGGGTCCACAATGCGCTGAAAATGACGGGCAGGGGCTGAAAGCCCAGAGAAAAGAAATCACGTGCTCTGTCTGGTGAAAATGACATTTTGGGCGCGTAAAAACATATATATATAGGTGAATTTAGTCATAAAAGTCATAAATGCGCCACCCACTTTGTAAAGGGCGCATGAAAGTTGTTGTCGACATGGGAAGGCATGCGCCCTTTGGCGCATGAAAGCATTTGCCAGCATGAAACTAAGCGCGCCTTTGGCGCACCAAAAGTTGTGTTGACATGAGATTATGTGCGCCCTTTGGCGCACCGAAAAGTGGCGCAACAAAAGTTGTGCTAACATGAAGGCGCATGCGCCTTGGCGCACGCAGAGAAGACTCAACATACAAGGCGCACCGAAAAGTGTGTTGACACTGAAAAATATGCGCCAAAGGCTTTAAAGGGGGCGCCAAAAGTTGGTGTTACATAGTAATTCCATGCGCCCAGCCAAAAAAGACCAAAAAGACTAAGTTCGGAAACCAGATTTTCCCGGAAAGGGATTTTGCAACGTTCCGAACGCAAGGGATCCCTAGCGAGGGATCAAAACAAAATTTTCGGTATGGTTATCGGTAAAATTGCCCTTGTCAATTTTACGGGATAACAGCTGGCTCTTTCTGGGGACTATCCCTGAGCAAACTCGGGGGTAGAGAATCCCAGATCTCATGTGCCTATCCATTGGGTAACAGAGTCAAAAACAAGGGCGACCGGAGGGAGAGCAAAAGGAACACACAACAAACCGAAAGCAAACACAACGAAAACAAACACACAACTAAAGCAAACTGTACAAAGAAGAGAGCAAGCTCTACTTCTTGAAAAATTTTAGATGTTGCCCGCTATAAGGAAGCGGGAGCTCGGTTCCATCCAGATATGAGAGATAGAAGCTATTCTCTCCGTTGAGCTGCTTGATCTTGAAGGGCCCTCTCCACAGGGAATCAAACTTTCCGTGCATGCCCTTTGGCTCTCTTCGCTTGTCCCACAAAAGGACGAGATCTCCCACTTGAAAATCCCTCTGCTTGGCCTTCTTATCAAACAACCTCTTAACTTGATTCTGATGTTCAGTGATCCTGTCGACCACCCTTACTCTCTTTTCTTCAAGTTCTGCCAGATACATGATTCTCTTTTCAAGAGAATTTTGGAAAGTTTCATCTTCGATAGCTCGTGCCAAGCGCAGAGCAGGAAGTTCCGCAGAAATGGGGAGTTCGGCATCAGTGCCATATAACACTTGAAAAGGTGACATGCCGAGAGATCTCTTGGGAGTAATACGATCGGCCCACAAAGCGTCGTACAAAGACTTGTGCCACATTCGCTGATTCTCATCTACTAACTTCCGTATGATGGTCACCAAGTTCTTGTTACTGGATTCCGCCTGACCATTTCCCTGAGGGTAATAATCTGAGGTGTGAGCCAAAGTTATCCCATATTCATAGCAAAAACTAATAACTTCCCGTGAGGAGAAGTTAGAAGCATTATCAGCAACGATTTTGTTTGGAACGCCAAACCTGACAATGATATTTTCTTTAATGAAATTGCAAACCACCTCAGAAGTGGCATGCTTGACAGGTATGGCTTCCACCCACTTGGTGAAGTAATCCATTGCTGTAAGGACATAGCTATGTCGGCACTCGATTGAGGATTGAGTGCACCAATAAAATCAATTCCCCATTTCCTGAATGGTTCATTGATAATGACCGGCCTTAGGGGAAAAGCAGCCAACTTGGGCTTGCCGACGAATTGCTGGCAAGGTTCACACTTTGCCACCCAGGTGGCTGTATCTTGGAAGAGCGTCGGCCAATAGTACCTGGCTCGAATGATCTTGTGTGCTGTCACGGAGGAAGAGAAATGCCCCCCACAGGCTGAATTGTGAAAACTTTCTAGTATTTTTACCTGCTGAGGTTTGTCAACACATCGCAAAAAGATGCCATCTATCCCACGTTTATATAAACCGTCATCCCAGATGACATATTTAGCTGCTCTGAGCTTTATAGTGCGCTTCTCCTTTGTAGTTAGGTGCATTGGGCATTCGCCGTAGGTGAGGAAGAAAGCGATGTTGGAATACCATTCATCACTAGTCGCAACAAATAGGACCAGAGGCAGCGAATCGGGTTTTTCCAGCCGGTTCTGTGCTTCATCGGTGTAGTCACCCCTTTCATCGGGGTTTTCTGAATCTTTGTTTTCAGCCATTAGCTGACACAGGCCCTTGCCCCTTACCAGCTTGGTTGGTTTAATATCCAGGTCATACTCCTGGACCTTTGCGATCCAATTTCCTCGCAAGCTTCCTAACTCTTGTTGAGTTAGAATTGATTTCACCGCCGTGTCAGGGACCAGCACCACCGTATGCGAGTTTAGAATGTAATACCTGAAATTCTTCACTGCTTTGACAATGGCGAAAGCATGCTTTTCCAATTGAGTCATTTTTAGTTCGTGAGGCTTGAGGGGAGAACTCATGAACGCGATCGGAGATTCAACATCCTCCGAGTTCTTTTGCATCAAGATTGCGGACACAGTATGCTCAGATGCGTAACTATACATGATGAAGTCTTTGGAGAAATCGGGACATACCAGGACTGGTGCATTAGCAACGGAAGCTTTTATTTCTTCAAATGACCTTTTCCCCTCTTCGCTCCATCTGAAAGTTGGTGACCCCTTCATCATCATTCAATATGTGATGGGTCTTCTCGCAAAGTCGAACAAAGCGCTGAGAAAGTTCACCTTTCCGAAGAAAGAATGAACACCAGTCTTGCTTGTAGGTAGAGTAAGGCTTTGAATAGCCTTAACTCTTTCGGTATCTATCTTTGTTCCTTCTTTGCTAACCACATGCCCTAGCATGACTTTCCTTAGTGACTCAAAAGCAGACTTTTTGGGTTTAGGGAAATCCATGTTCTCGGCTTTGGCCAACACTTGCTCGAATGATCACAATGATCATTTCGTTGTTTAGAGAACACGGTTAAGTCATCTAGATAAACCACAATGACTTTCCCCATCATACCTTTGAATGCGAAATCCATGGCCCGCTGAAAAGTGGCGCCAGCATTAGTTAGGCCAAAAGGCATCCTGTTGTAGGCAAATGTACCCCGAGGGGAGTAGTGAATCTTTGTTTTAAATTGATCTTCAGGTGAAACTTCAATCTGATTATAGCCTGAAAAACCATCAAGCATGGACAACATCTCTGATCCAGTTACTGCTTGCAGAACTTGATCCATTATCGGAAGTGGGTAGTTGTCTTTCAAGGAAGCCTGATTCAAATTGTGAAAGTCTACGCATATGCGTATCTCACCATTTTTCTTGCGCACTGGCACAATATTTGCTACCAAATCTTTGTGATGGATAGGAAAGATGATTCTCGCATCCAGCATCTTTGAATTTCAGCCTGGATAGTCCCCGAGATCTTAGGATTATAGTGCCTCTGCTTCTGGCGAAAAGCTTTGACATCTTCTTTCAACGGAATGTCATGCTGAACGTCCTTTGGCTTAAAAGACTTTAGATCGGCATAGGACCATGCCAACACGTCCATATATTTTTTAGCAACTTGACAAATTTCCGTTTCTCCTCAGGTGTGCAACATTTTCCAATGTTCACAAATTGCGGGTGCTCCATCGAACCTATATTGACCGGTTCGGTTTCTGGGGATGAGTCAGGGTCATCTCGCCTCTTCTTTTTCACAAAACGGTCATGCCTGTCGAACAACCGCTCCAGAGAAACCAGGCCCTTTGGGATTTTATT
This sequence comes from Taxus wallichiana var. yunnanensis, assembly GCA_018340775.1. Lineage (NCBI taxonomy): Eukaryota > Viridiplantae > Streptophyta > Pinopsida > Cupressales > Taxaceae > Taxus > Taxus wallichiana. Next base: position 370,554,390 of record CM031235.1, on the reverse strand, counting down.
CCCTTTGAGCTGACATATGCCGTCATTCCCTTCGGATTCATCGCCTTGATTGGTGACTGATTCACGGCAAGTGGAAGTAGATCCTTCAAAGTGCAATTCTTTAAAATTTTCGCCTTCTCTAGAAAGGCAATGAGTTGATTATCATCGTTGAACACCTGCCAATGCTGAGAATTGTCTGGCACGCTCGGGCGGAAAACCACCTCAATGGTGTATTTGTTTGTTCTCAAACCTGGGTGAGGAAGCATGAGGGATGCTGAAATAGCCAATGAATCGGCCATGTCATTTTGAGCCCTTGGAATGGATTCTATTGAAAAAGCATCGAACTCTTCGATGCTGTCCCACACCGCATTACGGTAATGCCTGAGCCTTTCATTCTTCACTTGGTAAATCCTTTTAACTTGATTCACAACTAGCTCCGCATCACCTTGTACTTTCAGATTCTTAATCCCTCTTTCCCTTGCGGCTTGCATGCCAAGTAACAAAGATTCATACTCAGCAGTATTATTTGTGTTAAAAAACTGCAACTTGAAAGAGAGAGGAATGACTTCTTCCTCGGGAGATATTAGCACGGCTCCGGCGCCGCATCCACTGGTTGCACAGCTGCCATCGAACTGCAAGGTCCAGATCTTATTAAGATCTCCTTCTTGAACGAGAACAACCCCTTTATCAGACTCGGTAGACAAGAAATAGTTCCCCATCCCTGATGATTCAAAAAGGATTTGAGCTTTGGGGTCCTCAGAGCTAGTAACCAAGTACTTTTTTGTGATTCCGGCTCCAAAGTCTGCATTACGCCTTTGACGGGAATTCTAGCTTTAGACCAGTCCATATGGATTTCTCCACCAACTTCGCTGCAAAAACTTCTTCCCGAGCCAAAATTCCATAAATTGCTTAGGAATGTCGACAACGAGGATTTATCATCTTTACTCTTTTATCACGGGAACGCCATGCAAATGCAAATGCGCGTCTTTGATTTGGCCAACCAATGGAACTGCTTGGTTTCAAGGAATAACATCTCCGAAAGGCTTGGTAAGAGTGAGGCCCAGAGCATGGGTGACCTTTGCGGCATGGCGTTATCAGAAGCCCGGAATCAATTATGCAGTTACTCAGCTTGTGTCCATTGATTAGGAGGGAGAGATAGAAAGGCTCTATCTTGCCTGATGCCGATGTTGAAGCAACATTTATGTGAGATTCAGGGGGAGTGGAAAGGATTCCTTTTGGGGAAACCTGATTAGATACTAACTTGACTTTGAATATACTTGGTCAATCTTACAAGTTGTTTGGGATTTGACTGAAGATACTCAGCTTCAGACATTTGGATCTTGGTCTTTTTTGCATGATCTATGATATCAAATGCGGCCAAGGGTTGCGTTGGTGAAGGAATGAGTCCCTCACCTCGCGATGATGGAATAGGATTACTGGTCTTGGTAGGAACATGAGAGGATTGATTTGGAGGAGAGATGGGGGGAAAAGATTTCCTTGTAAAAGATTTGCCAGGGAGTTGAGTAGGAAGAGGATTACCTCTTTTAGCAATGATCGGAGGCGCGTTTGACACGGCCTTCTCTGCTTGGACATGGGCAGCAACTTCCGCTTCTTTTCCTTGCGGCGAGTAAAAAGCGTATGTATTTGTCCGCTTGCGTATCCAGGTACCCTCTTCTTCATCGATTCCTCCTCATCAAATTCCATATACCCGATAGTAGAGTCGCGGTCGGTTCACCGACATCTTGATCATCTTCGCCACGAGGCGAAGGTTCTTCATATCTTGCTCTTCTTCTTGATTTCGGCCGGGCGTTGACCGGAGGAGCCTCGAGTGCCCGGCCAGCGGAGCGGTTGCGGGTAAAGCGGCCTTTGTGAAACATTGTTAGGAGCGAAATTCCTCGCGGAATATCCGGTATGAGGAGGCTGGGGAGGCACTGGGCCATTGCTTCTTTAATGCAAGCAAGTCATTTGCCATCTTTTGAAAATTTGGATCGGAGGACGAAGTAGTGGGCGAAGGGCCCAAAGATTTAGGCTTGGCTGATTCCTTTTTCAATTCACCAGATATTATCAAATTATCTTCTATGCGAATGGCAGCGGCTTGGGTGAGAATCAAGGTGGCAACTCGTTCCTGAAGGAGCAAGAAACTAACTTTTGAGCTCATAGCATTTACGAAGAAACACTTTTGATTCTCGGTGTTGGAAGCATGGCAGCGGGGACACGGTTGATTAGTGCATTGAGCGGGTGATAAAATCGCATGGTCTCATTTGCCTCCTTCTTTAGGTGAGTGATCCGTGATAATAATGCAAATGCATCTCGAAGGTTTGTACTGTCTTCGAAAAAGCATCCATGAGGTGGCAAGCAGTAATAGATCCGGTGGTAAATGCTTTGAAACCATTCAAATTGCGCGAGGTCCTTGTAGAGTTTCTAGAAAAAGGTGAAGCGACACATCCTCGTGAGTTACATCTAGGATATTGCATGACATGATGAATGCAGATATGTGGGAATCCATGCTTTGATTTCCGCTCCCATCGAATTTGGGAAAATTCTTTCGGTTTCCGTGAGGAGCGCGTGAAGCTGGATGTGGTAAAGCCGAAAAGGACCCATCGCGTTTCCCCATGGTACCACCATTTGAAAGGCTGAAAAAGAACACGGGTGGAAGCACGGTTCCAGCTGAGTAACAAGGCTCTGAAAGGGATGTGGATGCCCCTTGCGAAAGATTCTTCCTTCGAGAAGGCGAGACACTCCTGGATGACCGGTCAGCCGAGCTTAGCGCTGAAAAGCGTGCCGGTGTTATGCTGAAATTATGCCTTTGAAGCAGATCGAAAGTAGGATCAGCTTCTCCACGGGCTCTCCTGCTGCGCGTAAAAGGTTCACCCGCCAGTGTACCTTCCAGATCTGCAACGTTATGGCGCAGATTCAAACTTTCTTTTTGGCTGTACTTGCTGATTTTCTGGTTTTTTGATAAAAACCAGCAGCATGCACTTTTCTAAATATTTAAAAACTATCCTCTTCAGAAAACCGATTGCGGTTAATGACAAATAACAACGAGGATAAGATGGCAGAGAAGATTAGTAAGCTGATTTTCGGATCTAATTTTGACTTTTTTCAAAGGGTTTCAAACTTTTAGCAAACAGTCAAAAACTCAGATCTACGGCAAAATACTGATTTTTATAAAAACTCAGTGAACTAAAGGTCTCCAACTAGGCCAGATCTATGGATCTCAGAAGAAAATTTTCAATTGAGCACTTTTGCAATTTTTGGATTTTTAACAAAAGTTGATTTACAAAGAGATAGTGATTTTTTTATTTTTTTTGATTTTCTATTCTATCACTATCAAAGATCTGATAGATCTGTTCGTTCCCAGTGAGTCGCCAAAAGCTGTTGGTCAGAAAATCATCGCTGGACTGGGCGGATCTATGGATAGGAGCCAACGGTGTGCGGGGCATAGCCCCTCTTTGAGTCGAAAGCAAAGTGGCTGGTTTATTGTTATTCTACCGGCGAGGAATCTATGCAAGTCTCACTGATTACGCCTTCGGGGGTTTGGGATCTCATCCCGGTAGGGGTGTTTCCATTGCGAAAAGAAAGGAAAGGAAGAGGGAATGAAGAAGAAGAGAGGTCAGAAGGAAGAAAAGAAATGAATTCCAAAGCGAGAAAGGTCGGAAGATTTATGTTTTGGGGTTGG